>CM069456.1:25812410-26412410 GCA_035610835.1 Ophiura sarsii
CATGCCTTCTATACCTTCAAGAGGAATATGGATTTTTTTTTGGGAATTCCCACGGCCAAAATTTGATGATTTTTTGGGAATTCCATGCCTTCTATACCTTCGAGAGGATATGGATTTTTTTTTTGGGAATTCCCACTGCCAAAATTGGATGGTTTTTTGGGAATTCCCATGCCTTCTATACCTTCAAGAGGAATATGGATTTATTTTTTGGGAATTCCACGGCCAAGATGTGATAGTTTTTTGGGAATTCCCATGCCTTCTATACCTTCGAGAGGAATATGGAATTATTTTTTGGGATTCCCACGCTCAAAAAGTGTCAAATATTTTGGGATTCCATGCCTTCTATAGGGGGTGTACCATTAATAAATGGAATAGCCCAATGTGCCCAAGAAATGCCACTTTATCATATCCAATGAAACACTTTGTAGGCCTAGCGGTGAGATTTGCTCCTCGCAATCTTCTAAATACCTCTCTTACCTTTTCAAGGTGGCATTCCCAGTCTCAGTGTGAATCAGGATATCATCTATGTAATTATGGACATCATCCAACCCTTTCAGTAACTTACGCATGACTCTACTGAAAGTCGCGGTAGCATTTATTCAGGCCAAAGGGCATGGTATTGAACAAATTGGATTGTTCAGCCATGGGAATTTGCAAATACCCCTTTTTCAGGTCTTTGTATGTAACATACCTGTGAGTACTACCAGTTTTACTCACTTTCTGCTCTCCTGTTTGTACTGCTGACTTTATCTACTATTGTATCACATTCAACATGTCTACTGTTATTGTCAGGCACAATTTCTACAGCTTTGTTAAGCCTATCTATCACTATAGGCCTATTTATCACTACTTCACTAGGCCTACTCTCTTTTCATTAGGCCTATCAATCGACTTAACCAATTCTTACCCCAATTAACTCTGGATCAGTTGGTTCTCTGACTCCACTAATGTTTCCTATTATTAAGTCGTACACCGGATCATCCATACATGAAGCTGTGACTGAGCCTACAAAGTATGGAGTGTCAACTTTGATGTTAGCAACTGGAAACTGCCTGACAGTCCCATCAATTAGGATACAAGTTTTAAACTTACCTGTTCTTTGATGAGCTTCAACATATTTTGTTTTCACTACTACCCCACTACAGCCGCTATCACGTAGGACTTGTACTTCATGGTTACCTACTTTACCTTCTTTGACTGGCATTCCGTGATCATGTTTGTCTTTACATGCTGCTGATGTAACAGTTAACTGATGACCACACTTCAAGGTAATGAAACCTTTAAGACTTGCCTGGTTCAAATGTGAATCTGGTTCCACCATCAAAACCCTCCAATGTCTTTCTTTAGATTACAGTCACAATTCTCGGATTGTTTGAGGATGTGTGTGACTCTGGGGTTGTGTGCACGGGTGAAGATTTCTCTTCACGTTTTGTAGCCATTTCATCGACTACTTCAGACAAAAAAGCGAGGTGCCTGTTTTTGCCTACAATTATTAGCAAAATGGCCTACCTTACCGCATATATAGCATGAGCGTGCTTATACTGTGAACTCTGACTTGACTGACCTGATTGACCATGTCAGTGACTTTGGTTGTTGGACTCATGTTTTGATGTGGTCTGATTTTTAGAGTTGTTCTGGTCGTTTGATTTACCATCAGGATGTTTATGGCTAGTCTTACCTTTTTCCTGCTTACCTTGACTGAATACCACCTCCTCGTGCGTCTACAAATTGATCAGCGAACTTGGCCATTTCCTCAATGTTAGTAGGCTTCCTTTCTTTCAAAAAGGTAGCATGATCTTTTGTACAACAATTTACAAACTGTTCTCTAAGCATTATATCTATAACATGTTCAAAATTGTCTACTTCCTCTAACTCTAACCACCTGTGTAAAAAGTTAGTCAACCTAGTTACAAACCTTGTTCCTGTCTCTCCTTGTGTCGGTCTGGTATCTCTGATATTTAAGCCTAAACCCATCGGCGGTCAGATGATATGCATTTAAAACTGCAGTCTTTACTTATCATAACTTGACGCCTCTTCATATGATAGAGAAGAGTACTCAATAGGGCATCACCTGTAACAGTGCACCTAAGTTAGTAGCCCACTCCGTATTCCTATCCCATCCCTGAGAAGCGGCATACCGTTCAAATCGATGCAGGTAAGCATCAATATCGTCACGGTCTTGGTTAAAGGGAGGTAACTTTGGAGCCCTACCCTTAAAGTTGTGGGTACCACCCCCACCCCCTGCTGCCTGTTCTAACTTTGCTTTTCTATCTCCAGCTTCAATTCAAGTTGCCTAGCCTTTTCTGTTCAAGCAAAGCCTGAGCCTCAATTAACTCCTTTGAGCATTTAAGTCTAATTCCACCTGTTTACCCTTCATCTCAAGTTGCCTTGTCTGTTCATCCTCATTTATTTGTGCGTCAATGGTCCTCTGTTTCAATCTTTGCTCCCTTTCTAGATCCCGTTCATGTTTCAGTTTTTCTCTCTCATCATCTACAAATTCTTAAGATCTACACCTTTAAATCTAATTCTTTTCTATAGCAATTAGTTTTTCTAACTCTATTTGGGAAGCATGATGAGAGATATGTGAACTAAACTAGATAGGGTCTATGAGAAACACACCTTATTTCTAAAAAAGTAAAACCTTTCAAAAATTGTGGACCCACCATTTCTGGAGAATAAGATCAACAAGCACAAAAACAATTTGGCAAGACTTTACGTGTGGAAAGTTAACTTACCGGACACATCCACGTTAGGGAAGTGCCCACCTCTGATTTCTTCGGAGCGCAGTTGTTCAGACCCAGCTCGGAATCACGACTACTGTCAGCTGCAACCACGATGTCGATCTGTGGTGGATAAAATATAGGTACAAGCTTGAGTACATGCACTATGGAATTACAACCTGAAAATTTCAATTTACACAATAATACTATGGTACTTTTTAAATTTGGGTGAAATTTACTTGCACGCTGCACAATATGGTAATATTGGATAGATTTAATTTCCCGGACGAGCCCCCATTTAATTGTCAAGAGCACGTGGCGTTTAACAACTTAGCTTAATTAGTCTAGTACTATCCAGATATACAATAAATTATTACCAATCAAGTGATTCACAATATCTCAAAAGGTGTAATATAATATAAATCAATTTATTCTGTGCAGTTTTCTTGTCGTTATCACACATAACATAATATTACACATTTACATATGGTAGAAAAGAGAAAATAATATTACAAAGTTTCTCTATGCTGATTTTCCTTGAATCTCGATGTGCCTGGATTGTTATACAAAAGGTTGGTACATACCAGAGAGGTTGTCAAACAATTGTGTTACATCTACCTGTGGATGATTTCTTACTTTCCACAATATTTTATAAGAGTCAAAGCAATTGTGTTTTTAACACAAAGGGTAAATGTTTATACTGTCTATACAAGTGACTCTTTCTTTTTTGTATCACTGGCTTCATCAGCGTCTCTCGTCATGGTTCGTCCGACATCGAGTGTAGCGAATTATGGCACTCGTCTTTTCGGTCCTTGTATGCGCTCTCTCGTCAAAAACCCAAAGAAAAAGGTGACAAATAGTTTCTTCTCTTGCCAACTAACCAACATCGTCATTACAGCTGCAGTGTCGGGATTAAAGCGGTTCACGCCTGCAATTTGCTGCCCGCGTCAAAATCTTGGTAAGCTTTTTAAACTTCCACATACATGCCGTTTCCTGGATCAGTATAACTTCACACACAATATGTCTAGCCAAATTGTCCTTATTCTATTGAATAAATATTCTGGCACCCGGCTTATATGGGCTTCTCTCAAGAATCCAACCCACGCCTTGCGAAACTTGTGAAGAAAATAAAGGACGAAACCCCTTTGGTAGTGCAGAGCAAAATAATATGACTTCTTGTCCGCTTCAGTGCTGGAGTCCAAGTGACTAAAAAACCCACATGGCATGCATGGACTGATGGAAAAAACCCAGCCTGCTGGATTTTAATTTATGCATTTATTCATAAAGTGGACCCAGGTGCAATCTCTCAATAGACTTTCTAGGATGTTTCTAAACATTGGAATGTTGCAAATACAGGTGTTCTCCAGCTGGTGGCCTAGATTATTGAACCCTGGATGTTTAGCCTAGCTGAATTACACTATACAATGGAACAAAAAAGTGGGTTCCCACTTTATCATACTGCATAATAGAAATAATGCTCCCATTTTACATCCTAATGTGACACAAATTATAATCCTTCTGGTTTTGTGTGTGGATTATTGTGCATTGAAATTCTGGAAACATCTTCCAGGTAAACCCGTAATTTGATTCAACTAATAATAATGTATTATCAAGACTAATTCCTGATATGATATGTTCACATTAACTGATTAGTTGGCTACTTGTTTAAATATTTACTTGACTCAAGTACTAACTAATTGATAGTGTTACGATTTCAGATAACAGCGAAATAGTATACCATCGGTCAATACATGGAATTCTCTTTCTAATAATTCCATGGTCAATACGATAGAGTCACCATATTGATTTATATTCCTGGTTTTAAAAACTCATTGTGTATGGTGGTTGTCTATGAGACCACAAATCTTGTTGTGTATGGCTATTGTATTCTTATCAAGGAAAACACTCATTGTAAACTGAGAAGCACAATAAATAAATGTCGATAAGTTCATATGCCTCTTTTCAACCAAAAAGAGCCACGTCACCTTTATTACTATGCTAACTCCTTGCTCTCATCATGCTTATTGCATTGCGCGCAACATTTTGTCATCCGGTTTGGAAACATTGCCTAAGCCTAGTGTAAGTGTCATGTAAAATGTCCAACTGAAAATTAATTGCTGTATAAGTCGCCTGAAGCTCGTCAGGTTATCATTTTAATAACCTAGGCCTACAACTGGCGGATAAGCCATATCTTATATCATTGTACCCTTTGGAATTAACTAGGTCACCGAGATATTGGATGTGATATATTATTAATCATGAATATGAACTCAAAATCACCGTGTTACATGATAGGCAGCAACTAGGCTAAGCAATATTGCTCTGTGGTAAACAATACGAACAAAACCATGGCGCCCATACATATATCTAAATAATTATAAATTTTCAGTGTAGCAGTCTGATAAAAAATGCTGATCCTTAGAAGACTCAAGGGCGTCCCCAGAGGGGGGGTGTGGGGGGGTGTCACACCCCCCCATTCATCAAGTCTGTCGGCAAAATCATGGTGCTGTGGGCAAATCAAAGGAAGGAGGAAGAAAAGGGAGAAAAGAAAGGAAAAGGGAAAGAAAGGGAGAAAGAAGGGGAGAAAGAAAGAAAAAAGAAAGAGAAAGGAAAAGGAAAGAGAAAAGAAAGAAAGAAGAAAGAAGAAAGAAAGAAGAAAGAGAGAAAGAAGAAAGAAAGAAAGAAAGAGAAAGGAAAGAGGAAAGAAAGAAAGGAAAAGGGAAGAACGAAAGAAAGCCCTATAACAATTATCGTATGCGCAAATGATAATGTTGTGTCGGCATATGCTATGTTAACATAAATCAAAAATGAACAAAGGCAATGGAGGTATGAATTTGTAGGCACTGTGAACGAGCCCATTTTATGAGATTTTGTGTCGGCGCACGTGAACAGCCTAGGCCCAAGTCTTTGTTTTGCTTATTGTCAAGACACCTAGCAAAACATTGTGTCGGCAGAGTATAGGCCTATAGACTGCGGCCTAATGGGCAATGTGTGGGACCTGTATTGCTCTTTAATTATACTAACTAGGCCTATATCATTGCCGTTGTCAATGCAAACCCAAGCCAATAATGTCGCCAATGGCCAATCATGTTGGCACATAATAGGTTACGAGATATTAAATAATTTGCCTATAATTATGTAAGTTGATGTAGGCCAATTGCACTCATTGTACTAATTGTAGACTCTGCAAGCCCACTATCAGTCTATCGTAAAAGTAAGTGGGGGGGGGGGGGGGGGGGGGGGGGGGCGGGTGAGATTGGCACTGTCGATTCATTTGACGAAAGGAATCATGGAATTATGATGGTCAAAAGTACACATATGAAAACATTTCGCGCGCTACGCGCGCATATGTCTTCCCAAAATGTGATATTCTTTGGTACAAGCTTGTTTAGAGCAAAAGATGTAGCTCAATCGTCCAAATAATAGCTGTAAAGTCGAAAATTTTCGCGCGCTACACTTAGGAGCCCCCCCCCCCCCCCCCCGTTTCAAGTCACTGCCCCTTCTTGCCCCCAAAAATGACAAAGTCTAGTTACGCCACTGACCAGGGGCACAATCGATATCTCACGTAATGGTATAGGTCTATATGTCGATGTCGGACATACAGACTGTAGGCCTATCATACCTATATTGAACATTTGACCATGTTTTGTTAGCATTATTTAACTAAACAAGTTAAACATGACCATTTTAGTTTAAAAACTGAAAATCTTTGTGCGCTTCGCGCGCATTCTTTCTACAGGTTTCAACAATATAATAAATCTCAAACCAAACCAAATATTATATGTGGGACGTTAAAACGTCATACTGGACCCTTTAAATGTTAGAAATGCCAAATGTTGCGCCCTTCGCGCGTATTAGTTTCAATGTTTCATTAGTCAAGCTGAACAAGATCATTTTAGCTTAAAAATTGAAAAATCTTTTTGCGCTTTGCGCGCATTCTTTATCAACATTATAATGGTCTCGAACCAAACCAAATATTATATGGGGCACGTTAAAAACGTTATACTAGACCCTTTAAGTGTTAGAAATGCAAATTGTTGCGCGCTTCGCGCGTATTAGTTTCAATGTTTCATTATTTAAGCTTAATTTATAGTATCAGAATGCTTCAACCAGTTTTCAATGACCATTTTAGTTCAAAAACTGAAAAAATGTGCGCGCTCTGCGCGCATATGATTTGGATACAACCATACGATTTGGAGTTGGACTTGATATGTATGTAACTATGCAATATCAAACCGTCAAAAACGTCATACTTGACCATTTAAGTGTAAGAAATGCCAATTTTTTCGCGCTTCGCGCGTATTAGTTTCAATGTTTCATTATTTAACCTTAACAAGAAAGCTTCAGGACAGTTGTCCATTACCATTTTAGTTCAAAAACTGAAAAAATTTGCGCGCTCATCGCGCATATTTTCTGCGGGTTTAAACATTATAATGGCCCTCAAACCACAACAAATATTCTAAATATTATGTGGAGGACATTTAAACGTCATACTGTACCTTTAAAATCACAATTTTTGCGCGCTTTGTATTCGTTTCAACGTTTCAATATATAAGATTAACAAGATAGCTTGAGAATTTGTGCCCCCCCCCCCCATCAAAACAGTCCTGGATACGCCCTTGGCTCGGCGCTGTTTTATTTTAACATTTCAATTATCATTATCAAATTATTGTCCCCCCTCCCATGTCTGAAAACGGATTGACGCCCCTGACCATACAGTCCATACTAAAATATGCGTGTATGAATTCCGGCGAGCGAAGCGAGCCGAATTTTTTTAGTGTCGGCACAAATGGCTTTGTCGGCAATTGATGACCTTTACACCCCCCCAATGAAAAGGGTCTGGGGACGCCCTTGAGAAGACTTCCACACATTATTTCCTGGGCATATTATTGCCTAAAAGCGACTGCATTAATGATTAATGGATGTTCCATTTTGTGTAAGGAAACCAAAATGATATTATTATACTGATAGATTATGATTATGCACTTTACCACTCATTTATCTTACTCCGATTACCTGCTATAATTCGAGATGAACTGCCGCTAAAAGCCACTAGACGTAGAAGGCATGACTTGATTGCATTCAGTTAAAATAGTATTCAATATGCCTAATATCTTTTGATAATTTCACACTTTTTTATTCAACTAATAGCACATTAACATTTGATGATTTGGTTATCAAGTATGTCGTTTGATGCTATTCTAAACTTTTTAGATTCAAGATCAACACAACGCATTTTAGTATTTAGCAGTACGAAATCCGTATACAATGAAGCAACCACGATGGCAGCAATCAGAGCAGCTTGTAACAAAATATTATTGGCGGGTGTAATATCAATTAGACATTTAGGATGGCTACAATTCATCACACAGTAGACAACTTGTATACAATGAACACCATTTACATCGACGTGCCTTATCACTTGGAGGAACGAGATGAGGTGGCGGGTTCGAGTGTAGTTGGCATCAGTTATAAGACCAGTGCTGGATATATGAGTGGTGGTATTAAAGAAGAATTCGACGAGAAACAATCAAATGATCGATTTGGTCATCGCGATAACATGTACGGTAACGTTTACGTCATGCAACAAGTGCTTCAACCAGCAGACGATATAAAAATGGGCGCGAATATCATGAATATTGCAGACGTTACACCTACTCAAGAATGTCGAATTGCTGTGCCACAATTCACGGATCTAAATACAGCAGAAAATGCCTGCTTCCAACCAGCACCTACTATCTTGAATTGTAATCGTCCAATGATCAAGCACAACTCAACAACGCCCAAATCACGGTCTATGAAAAGCTGCAAAATTGAAGACAAGGCTGAATGCGAGAAAGAAGGTAGAAACTGCAACATTTCCGCTGCCGATAAACACAAAGAGTGTGAGGTTTCGTCAACTACGTGCCTGGCACATTCGTCTAATACTGTATATCCGTGGATGAAAATAGCGGCTTGTTCGAATCCCAGTAAGTCATTCGCATGTCTGTTTCCTTTAAATCTCAGCTTTAAACTGCATGCTCAATCCTACAAATTATCGGACCTTTAGCATGTTAAGGACAAGAGCTTTTAGACCAAAGTTACGAGTTGGGGATCTATTTTCCTTCGGAATATTGACGGGAGTAGGGTCCTTTTGATACGTTGCGGTAGGAGCTGTTCTGAAAATTCACTCTTTAATAATGTAATATAATTTCGGATCAGTTCAATCTCTTGGTTGACGTTTGTTACTAATGATTTTATTTCCAGGTATCTGGTGCGAGACCGATGTTTATTGTTGGTTCATGAATGATAATATTCATCACAGTGGGAAAATCTTAGTATAGGATAATACACATCATATGCGGCCGAGTGCACCAAATTGGCGTAACTTACTAGAGTGGTAAGCTACCTCGCTAGTTCCTATGCCCTAACTGGAGGGTTAAGTACTAGCGATGTAATTTTGAGAGCAAAACTGGAGGGTAAGATCAGAATAGTAACTAGCGAGGTTAATATCCATATAAATTAACATCCCACTTAAACAATATTTGTCGCATGCGCCAATGTTTACCATATATCAGAGAGTCAAACAATGACGTTATTGGTTTTCCGTAAAATAATAAATGTGTCGCCAGTTAACTACGTCACTCCCTGGGTCAAAAGTTAACACGGCTAATTTAGATAAAGAGCCACGATCGAGCTGGTCTGAGAGACGGATAAAATATATCCGTGGATGAAAATAGCGGCCTGTTCGAATCCCAGTATAGGGGCCATATCCAAACTCCAGTGATTTTAAAGCATTTTTCTACCGATTTTACCCCGGTATTCCAACGAAATAGAACGAAATACCGTTGGAATACCGGGGATAGAACGAAATACCGTTGGAATACCGGGGTAAAATCGGTAGAAAAATGCTTTAAAATCACTGGAGTTTGGATATGGCCCCTAAGTCAGTCGCATGTCTGTTTCCTTTAAATCTCAGCTTTAAACTGCATGCCCAATCCTACAAATTATCGGACCTTAAGCATGTTAAGGACAGGAGCTGTTAGACCAAAGTTACGAGTTGGGGATCTT
The DNA here is from genome assembly GCA_035610835.1 of Ophiura sarsii. Lineage (NCBI taxonomy): Eukaryota > Metazoa > Echinodermata > Ophiuroidea > Amphilepidida > Ophiuridae > Ophiura > Ophiura sarsii. The sequence goes on from CM069456.1 coordinate 25,822,181, forward strand.
TTATTCTTAGGAATATTGACGGGAGTAGGGCCTTTTGATACGTTGCGGTAGAAGCTGTACTGTAAATTCACTCTCCAATAATGTAATGTAATTTTGGGTCAGTTCAATTTCTTGGTTGACGTCTGTTGCTAATGATTTTATTACCAGGTATCTGGTGCGAGACCAATGTTTATTGTTGGTTCATGAATGATAATATTCATCACAGTTGGAAAACCTTAGTATAGGATAATACACATCATATGCGGCCGAGTACACCAAATTGGCGTAACTTACTAGTGTGGTAAGCTACCTCGCTAGTACCTACAGAGTGAGTAAAAAAAAAAAGTACTTAACTTGAAGGATTTTTAAAAAGAAATATGAGCATTTGTCACACAAATTATTTTAATGAGAAACAAGACCTATTAATTAGCTTTAATAAGAATTTTATTTGGTTAGAATCGGCTAAGAGAAACTCATTTTACGGGTATTTTTAAATAAAAGTGGCCATTTTTAGATCCGAACGACAAGGTACCATCTTCGAAGGCTCAAATTCAATATCATCAGGTATTATAAGCAATAACAAATTACAGTCATGACAAAAGGTTCCAAAGTCTTCAAGTACTACGGCAACGTTTTGACAATGCATGTAGAGCTTTGCGTTGAAGACGGATCTCCAGGCACGCCATCAACAGCATGAAGACCAGAGCGAGACTTTGTATTAACAATAATGATTATTTGCCTATTGCTGGACTTACCTGAAAACAAATTGTCTTCAAGAATGAATATCCATGTAGAGAAAGAGAGAGAGAGAGAGACTTTTACTTTACTAGTCTTACTGTGGAAATCGATATTTTGACCGTATATTTTAACTGTATCGAAAACAATATTTACTTAATCGAACATATTTTATGAAAAATAGGTGCAATATTATTTTTTATCAAAATACTTTATTGTATATTTCATACAATATCAGATAGTCACTCATTTTGCCATTTTTATTCCACGTCCTCGTCTTGTTTATCATGTTTATGGAATCTATGGATCATTTTTAAATCCTTGCAATTACTTTATTACTAACAAGTGGTGATAATATGTCATCTTTATTTCATGTTAAATAATGAGGAGAAATTCTGAACAAGGCTTTTATTTATTTAATTGGTTTAATAAATAGACTGTTTAATCCTTTACATGTTGATCCTAGTACACATTATTAAGCGCTTATTGAGCGTGAAATCACAAATTTGTTCGGATTCAAAATACAGTTCTTTTACAGAAATATTCATATCTACTAAACGGTACCATATATTGCCGTGATTCTTTTTGCCGATGATAGCAGATAAATGGCGTAATTGATTACATTATTGGTTGCCGTAATTTTGTGGTCAGAAATAGTTTTAATTTATTTTTCAATCAGACTACACTTTTTTTTACTCACCCTGTATGCCCTAACTGCAGGGTAAATTACTAGCGATGTAATTTTGAGACCAAAACTGGAGAGTAAGATCAGAATGGTAACTAGCGAGGTTAATATCCAAATAAATCAACATCGTCCCACTTAAACAATATTTGTCGCATGCGCCAAGTGTTAACCATAATATCACACAGACAAAAATGACGTTACTGGTTTTCCGTAAAAATAATAAATGTGTCGTCAGTTAACTACGTCACTCCCTTGGTCCATCATAACATTATAAACATTTTTTATTTATTCCAGAAGCACATACAAATTGTGCACAAAAGGTACAAATATCGTGATAAAAAGACGTTTTTGTAATTAAATAGTTCAATGGTTTTATAACAACATGATGCCACTTCTATCGTCCAATCTTCTGTGGCGTGCTACTGTAATCCTGGCGTTTATAAACGGAAAACACGGGTTCGATTCCCGAGATCTCCTTATTTTTAAAATATGATGGTGCCTTTAATATTGACATACTTTAGTATTTATTTTTATTAATCAATTGATTTATTAAATGTGTATGTGTTTTTATTTTGTATTCATCTTTTTTATTTACTTTTGATGTATTTTTAATTTATTTATAATATTTAATTATTCATTCTTTCATTTAAAAAAATAGGCATAGGGGAGGATGGGGCAACTGGTCCGGTTAAGCATATTTCATGATATAAAAGATTTAAGCTCAAGTAAATATTTATGGAATTGCTATGAAAATATCACCCATGTAACTGTTTACATATAACATATAATCAATGTATAAGAAACGGCCAATTACCACTAACTGAAAACTTTACTTGGCGTGAACCAGTTACCCCATCATTGGGGCAACAGGTCCAATATGTTCCAACGGTTAGATTACACAGAAATCAGCGAATGACAATACGGAAACTAGGCAGTATTTTCTTTACAAACACATTTTCATATTATTTAATGTGTACAAAGGATACATGTCTCATGAAACATATGTTTTATACAGTTATTAGCAGTAATACTAATGGTGTATAAAGCAAGCGAAATTTTCGACTGCACATTTTTTAGATAAAACGGTATGAACCTGGTTAAATGGTAACATGGTTGTGATATTCAGATGCCCCATACATTTGTCTATATACCCATTTCTTTAATGATTTTATTTACGTAATATAATCATCATTAATAAACCATCTTGATATTTAGCCAGCTTTTCACGTTACAGGGAAAGTTAGTCAACATGACAATGATGACCCAACGGTTAATATACACAAAAAGCAGTGAATAAAATACATAAATCATGATATTTTGTCATTGCAAATATCTTTACAGACACCATTCAAAATGTAATAAAGATGTAATTCATAATACCGAGGTTTTAAACCATCCTAAAGCAATTTTATGTCATATTGTAATAATTCAATAGCAGAAATAGTGGTATTAGACCCAAAATGCCCCCAAAATTTTGTTTTTGTTTTATTTGTTCCAGTATAGACCCCAGTCCCCACACATGCCCCAATCACCCTAACCAGCAAAGCAGTTATAAAAATCCAAAAACTGTTGAAATCTTTTATTATGTATTTCCTGAGACTAACATAACTAAATTATTTAAGTTTTAATTATATAGTTATATATATTAGTCTCAGGTAATTCATAATTATTTTTACATAAATATATCTAAATATCAATAATAACGACCTCGGTTGGTGTGTGGATAGGGCATAGACTATATGATGAGATCATGCCACACCACGTGTATGATAAGAATAAAATTGCTCTTACGACGATCATATGATTCTGAGCTCATTAACAGCATGGTACAAGAGAGGACTGTCAAGGAAAGAGGATGACATTGATATCTTTCTTGCATCCAGTTATCAAATTGGTTGACAGAACCCTTTGGGAGTCTCAAGTATCGACAATTAACAAAGTGGGCAGGTTCGTCGTTGTAACAATAAGCATTATCTCTTTATCATATTGCAGTTGCAGATTGCCTTGTCGGTCGATGGTGTTGAAAGGGTGACCCCATATCCTTTTTTCCCCTCAATGCCCTCATGGTAAAACTAATAGCCGCGTGGAATCTCTTTTGGACCAGTTCATTAATATGCGTATTCAAAAAATATTTTTCAGAAACCTTTCCCAACTTTCAAAGTATATCTAAAAAAATACTGAATCAATACCAGGCATGTTTGTACTTATTTCAATGCATTTCTCATGGTGATTCCAAATATGGTATTTAATTTCAATAATGATGACATTTTTGAAACATTTTGTGAACTTTTGGAATGTCGTCTGCAGACGCCTGCCACGTGGAAAGTGTTAACCAACCCAGAAGGTAGTACATTGTTCTATGGGGAACATTTGAAACGAATTTTCGCTTCTATCTTAAAAATCACTGGAGCAATATTTTCAGTCAAATTTAAGAACAATTTGTGAATGTTATTTTCAAGGATTATCAATAATGTTTTAAAATTGTCCAAATTGTGATCAAATGAAAGAGACAACACGTACTTTGAGAAACACCCTTTTTGCCTAATCACGGCACAGATAAGAGTAACATTATAGAGTGATATATATATTTCGATTCAATATAAAACGTTCTTATCAAAACAAATGTTCACCTTTACGGATTAGATGTTTATAGTGCAAAATGCTTCTTATATCAATTTCTCTACTTACTCTAGCAGATTTCCCCAGTTGTGTTTAGTGAGAGCTATTGTGTTAAAAGTGGATGTTACAACATTTCTGATAGGATCACTGGTGATTAACCAGTTTGAAATAATATGAAATAAATAGATAAATACATGAAGAAACAAATAAATAAATTTGTCCTTTATTCCTCAACAATATTATCAAAAAAACTATTGAAAAAATACAAATTGCCCCGTACCAAAATAAAAAGACGGCAGAACATCAAACCATATACACAGGGTTCAGCTTTAATGATGATAATAACGCGCCACCATCTTGAGGATCGAATATCATGTCGTGATGGTGGGACGTCCCTTTGACACATTGGCTAATGGGTTCTCTATTCTGTTTCTAATAAAGCAATTTTGATCAAGTGCACTCTTTATAATGATACACTGACTTTGACGACTGATGAGGAAAAGGTATCGTTTCAGTGAAAAATGTTGTATGTTAGTGTTGCCTTATACATTGTTGTATTGTGTCAACCATCAGTTGATACACAGCGAGAGCGTGTCCCTAACATTATGGAGAACAAATTTGGAGGTTGCATAATTTTCAGAATAAGAAGGAATGTCATTGGGGGAGGATGGATATTTCATGATAACAGATTAAAATATTTATGGAATTGATATGAAAATATCACCCATGTAACTGTTGACATATAACATATAGGCCTAATCAATGTTGAAAAATATCTAAAGAAAAGGCCAATTTTAGGGATGGCATCCAGATTCGTACGGATTGAAAACCGTAGATCGGAGAGGGTAAACGTACTGGGATAAACGGATAGTTTTGTGTAGATAAACGGAACGCGGTTAAATAATGACCAACCAATACGTGTTTAGCCATGCTTAGCGAACGCATTGAACAACTCCCGTGAACGGACAGCCAGTACGATCTACGGTTTTCAATCCGTACGAATCTGGATGCCATCCCTTACCACTAACCATGCTAACTGAAACTTAACTTGGCGTGGACCAGTTACCCCATCATTGGGGCAACTGGTCAAATTATGTTCCAACGGTTAGAATACACAGAAATCAGTGAATGACAACACGGTTACTAGGCAGTATTTTTCTTTACCAACAAATGTCCATATTATTTAACGTGTAAAACTAAAAGGATTCATGCTTCACATGAAACCCATGTTTTATACAGTTTTCGTGGTTAACGTGTAAATAGCAGTAATACTAATGGTGTATAAAGCAAGCGAAATTTTCGACTGTACATTTTTTAGATAAAACGGTATGAACCTAGTTAAAGGTAGATGTTCCGATTTTCAACTTGAAGTTTTCTATTCTACATGAAAGGTCATCCTTAAATAAGTCGTGTTCCAAAGTTTGAGTTACATAGCTCTAATGGTTCTTATTTTAGACGCACAAGATGCTGTGAACTGTACCCATTGAGTTTTTTTTATTTTTAAATTTATTTATTTGGACATACACTTTTGAAACAGTGGCATGAGTCTTCTCGACTGATGCGTCCTTAAAACATATTACACAATATTATCACATGTATAAATAAAAAGGAAGAATATATACAAATATTTACATGATAACATAGAATCATACAAGTTGAATGCTACGTGCGGTCCATGCACGTTTTAAATAGGATTTGCAGAACACATCAAATATTTGGAGTACGGGTAAATCATCACATACAGTAAGAACATCATTTGAAAGACCTAGCATAAGACACATTTTTATAGTTAAATTACCAGATATAAATATTCTCCAAAACTCTTCTAAATTATGGAGTGATAGTTGATTTTCAAGTTTAAGGAATTCATCAACTCTGATATGATTTAACGCACTACAAATAAATAAGAAATGTCTAAGATCCTCAACATCTTTATCACATAATGGGCAGTAAATATTTACATCAGGTTTCCATGAATGAGCGCGGCCATTGAGGGGTAAGGTATTGCACCGTGCTTTGAATTTCATCGTTGCACCATAAAAATCTAATTTACATAATAAGTAATCTTCCAAACCAGGTTTGGTTTTGAATAATACATAGTCCTTTAATGATGATTTTGTCATGGCAGATTGTAGCCACTTGTTGTTAGAATTATCTATACTTAAGTTATTAAAATTATTGATCCACAAGTGGCTATTATATAGATTATCTTTAAATATATGGTCCATATCACACTCTGCCATAGCAGTTTCAATATGAACAAACCACTTCCATCTTAATTTGTTACAATTGCTCTTATAATACTTATCAATATATATAGAATGCATAGCGCTGAAAACTAGATTCGGCCATCTGTTGGTTTGCATTTGCCGAAGTCTCTTAAAATATTTAATACGGAGTTTATTTTGGATTAAAGCAATTGGTTGCCATCCTAAATCGCCTATCAAGCATTCAAGTGGAGTATTCCTGGGGGCTTTCAGTATTGATCTTGCCATTTGGTATTGTAATGATTGTATCCGTTTGGTATCATTAGCGCTTCCAGGAACCCAAATTGCTGAGGCATAGTTGATGGAGGAGAGTATCAGATTTTTCCACAATAAATCTCCGTAATAAACTCTTTGAAAATCATCTTGACCATCAATAATGGATTTAACATACCCAATTAAACGATTACCCTTCTTTATAACATCTTTAATATGATTGTGATCAGATAAATTCCTAGAAAAAGTCACACCAAGATATTTATAAGTGTTAACTTCAGAAATATAATGATCCCCTAATTGCCATAATCTATGAACATTCATACGTTTACCTACTATCAATATGTTAGACTTTTCGTGGTTAAAGCTTAGTTTCCACCTATGGGCAAATGTCGCGGCTAGGTCTAACATTTGTTGAAGCTCGTGCTCGTTATTAGCTAATAATACTATATCATCAGCCCAAAATAGGCTACCAATACGGACATTAGAAAATTCCACACCTAGGTCATGTAATTTAAGTAATTTTGTGAATTCGTTGATATATACGCAAAAAAGAATTGGTGATAAGACACATCCCTGTTTTACGCCTTCTTCCACATTGAAGAAGTTAGTTTCAATACAACCGAATTTAACCTTAGATTGCACATTCATATACATATTATCAATTAATTTCCACAACGTCCCCCTAATACCAATATTCCATGCAGCGTGCAGGAGACCATCTCTCCATACAGTATCAAATGCCTTTCGAAAGTCCAAGAAGGCCATATAAGTATAGCTTTACCTTGATCTAGCCTACTTGCTGCAATATTCTTTAGTGTAAATATGTGGTCTTCGCATCGGTAATTTTTTCTGAAACCACCTTGGACTTCCGAAAGGACGTTGTTTTTATCAAGAAAGTCTGAGATGGTATTCGCCACGATCCTATTAAAAATCTTAGAAATACAACATGTGAGAGTGATGCCCCTATAATTATTAAGATCTTTACGATCCCCCTTCTTAAAAATGGGAATAATGACACCCTCATTCCACTGCGATGGGGTTGCTTGCATTTCAATGAGTTTCTGGAATAAACATAAAATTGATTGATTTAGACACGCACCCCCATTTTTCAGAAGTTCATTAGAAATATCATCGAGCCCTGGGGATTTATTATTCTTACATTTCATTATAGCATCATTAATAATATTCAAGTCGAGATCAATATCACTTATACAATTATTATCAATAGTATTATGAGTATATGCCCTAATCATGCTAATATCAACCACTGATCTCTTTACCTCTCTTGAATTATAATCCCCCTTTTCATTTAAGTTTATATTCATTTTACCAAGAGTACTCCAATATTGTAAGACAGATTGATTCATTCTGTGTCTATCAAAGATAATCTTATTTGAGCCAGGATCTTTGAGACAATGCACATCCTGTTTACCCTTTTTGCCTTTTAGATTTTGCCAGAAATTACGGCATTGTGGACCACCCTCTTCAACTATTTGAATAGACCTCTTAACACGTTTATCCATAATCTTATCCTTAATAAGGGATTTAACTCTGTGTCGATGTACTTGATATTCACTCCAGAGATTATCCCCTTGTACTTGATCCCTATTATCACCTTTAGTCCATTGTCTATGTGATTTACAAGCTATTTTACGTTTTTTAATGCTTTCATCAATATCTTTATCCCACCAATTACGATGTCTTGAGTTAGTTTCCTTTGTGCCAATAGTTTTAGTAGCAGCCTCCAGAATTTTAGATTTCCAGGAATCCCAAAGTGAATTAGCATTATTACATTTTTTTATATCCCAATTCGAGAACTGAGATGATAATTCATTTTTATATTCTGACCAATCTTGATTAGGTTTGATATCCCAGATGATGTGTTTCTGATGGGCACGTGTTGAATTATGTTTAGTAGATGTATCGACAAATTTACGCTTGATTTTATAATTTAAAAACAGAATATTATGATCACTACCGAGGTTAAATTTTCTATCATCATCAATAATAAATTCTCGAGTACATTCAAAAACATTGTCAGAACATAACATGTAATCAATTGCACCCTTTAGGTCTTTACGGAACCATGTGTATTTACCTTGACATATATTACTACAATTAAGAAATAACAGACCGGAGTCATCTCTAAAGTCTAAGAGGCGCTGTCCATTAGTATTAATCTCGGGGTCACAAAAGGGGATTTCATCACCAATTCTACCGTTGTAATCACCCATTATTATAATTCTAGGATCTAGATATGTATCATTATCATTCTCAATTCTAATGCAATCAGATAAGAGTTGGTTATAAATCTCATTGGTACGATCTGAATCAGACCCCTCGACGAGGAAATATACAACAGCAATATAAATAGGTCCATCATTATCAATACTGATTTTTATCCATTGTCTTTCAATATCATCAGCATTACAATTGAATACATTATCATCAATAACATTAATATAATTAGATACAAAGAAACCAATACCACCACCACCCTTATGCAATCTGTTTTTACCAATCCATGTGTAACCGTCAATCGAGACAGTGGCTTGGCTCTTAAGAAATGTTTCGGCAACACCAAATATATCAATGTTTTCCTTTTTCAATAAGTCACCAATTTCATACACTTTATTCTTAATTCTATTTACATTATTAAAGGCAATTTTGAGAGTGCCACTACGTTTGTGTCTACCACGTCCACCTCGTTTCGTACGTCTCTGTCTTCTATTATTACTAGTACTGTTATTGTCTAGATTATTACGAGAATTATTTGTGAACATGATATTAGAATTATAATTTACATCATCCTTTGATATGGTATCATTGCAAACAGTATCATTTATATACGCGTTGTTACTGTCACATTCATCATTGAGTACACTATACATATTGTAAGAGTCTATGTTACCGATAACGGCACATTTAACCTGGCCTGAAGATCAGTATCGCGATGTTGGGTTCTGTTTTGAGCAAAAATAGGAGAGATGCCCTAAGTGTCCGCACTCATAACACTCTACAGGTTCACCATATCTACAGTTTTGTTGGGTATGGCTGAGTCCTCCACAAAAATGGCATCCACTGTAATCGTTGTAATATCCTTCGCGTTGATGTCTGATAGGTCTGTTATCATGGTTATGTTGACCACGCGAGTTCAAGTTCTGTCTCCGGGACATATACGGGGGTTGTCGCTGGTATTCACGGCGGGCGTTTGATGAGCGGTGTTGGTTAGTATTTCCGCGAGAGGATCTCTGGTAGCTTGATGATCGAGAGGACTTTTCCGATGATGAGGATGACGTCGACGAGGATGATGATGACGATGAAGAAGACGACACTCGGATAATGGGATGGGACGCGTTGATATTCTGTAAGAGTCGACTCGTACCAGACCGGGAGAGGTGTAGACCGCGACGATTTAATGCATTTTCGTCGATGTCGCCATTTCTAAGCATAAAGTTTGTGTCGTTGTCAACGTAAACGGCGCCTTTCTGTTTTGTTGACTCTGCTATCCTTTTGTTGAATCTGTCAACTCTGTCATGGTGTTCTTTGTTGTCAACCCGGGGAATGACAGAAGAGATCACCTTCAAGGTATTAGGTGCTCGTATATTGATATTGTCCAGAAGGGTATTCAGATCCTTAACCCCTTCCTCGACCTCGTCGTCACTTGTACAGTTATTTGTGCCAACATGCACAATAATTGCTTTAAAGTGTTGCACATCGGCGACTGCAAGCTCGGCCGCGATCTTGGCTACTTTGGCACCACGAAGACATTTGACTGTGGTGTCTTGTAGTCCGCGCTCCTTGATATCTCCAATCATCGAGTCTCCAATTAGAAGATTCTTCTGGGCTGCGGCTGCCTCGTTTGTCCTGGGTTTGGTAACGTTGGTTTTCACCATGGTAACACATTCGCTACCATGCTTCTCTTTCGTAGTTTTGAGTTCGCTTTTCAGTTTTGTCACTTGCTCCTGCAGAGATTTTGTCATTTTGGCCAAGGCCGAGTTCATGATCTGTTGTTTATCAATGGCTAACTCTTGTATTTCTAGTTTTGCATTAAGTTCTCGCATTTTAATAGGCATTCCTCTACACGAAGTACAAAACCAGACTGGTTGCTTCCTGGTAATGCCGACACACACATAATGATATAGTTGTTTACAAAGGCAGCATTCCTGTGCCTTTCCTTGATCTCCGGCGACTGTGCATTGACCATTGCAGGTGACTGATGATGAAGATGATGACATTTTTGATGCAATACTCTGTCGAAGGGGTGATAGGAGATTGGCAACTCTTCTTGGCGTTGATACCTTAGGCTCTTCTGAAACTTCTGTAACTTTGGAGGATGTTGGAGGATGTTGGAGGATCTTGTTTTCCTCGTCCTTCTAGACCTGAGCGCAGCATTTGATACTGTGAATCACTCTATCTTGCTCAACCGACTTTCCCATGATGTAGGGATTAAAGGAGTTGCACTCAAATGGATAGAGTCATACCTTACCGGCAGAACAACTAGTGTTTGCATCAATGGAGTCTCCTCTGATACCAACAGATTAAGATATGGGTTACCACAGGGATCTATAGTTGGTCCCCAGTCATTCGCCATTTACTCCATTCCAATTGGCCGCATCATTAGGAAGCATAACCTGCAATATCATCTGTACGCAGATGACATCCAACTGTATGTACCTTTTGATATACATGACCAGGAATCCATATCTACCGCCCTGTCTCGGCTTTCTTCATGCATATCCGACATCAAATCATGGATGACTCTCAACATGTTGAAGCTCAATGAACAGAAAACAGAGTTCTTTATCGCTGTGCCAGACCATCTCAAAAGCAAGGTACCTTCTGTTTCTCTTCAGGTCGGCGACAAAGTTATCAAGCCATCTGACAGCGTCCGCAACCTCGGTGTTGTGTTTGACAGCTCTATGTCCATGCATTCTCACATTAAAACCTTATGTTCTAGCCTGACTTACCAACTCAGAAACATAACCCGGATCCGTAAATTTATGGACAATGATACTTGTCACCTAATTGTGCGTGCGTTGATCTTATCACGTTTAGATTACGGAAATGGGTTGCTCCTCGGTTCAAACGCCTGTGACATTCAACGTCTACAAAGAACCCAAAACTGGGCGGCTAAGCTCATTTGTATGGCTAAGAAATTTGATCATGCAACACCTTGTCTCCAGGAGCTGCATTGGTTGCCGGTCAGAGAACGTGTGACTTTTAAAATCTTAGTTACTGTGTTTAAGTGCCTCTCAGGCGTAGCACCGGGCTACCTATCATCTTGCCTTTCTCTGAACAAACCACGACGTGGCAACCTGCGATCGGCTTCGGATACTACACAACTAACTCAGCATTCAACCATCAAAACTCTTACATCAGCCAGTAATCGGACTTTCACCTATGTCGCTCCAGCAATATGGAATCACCTTCCCGCTCTCATAAGAAATCAGGACTCTTTACACATGTTCAAGAAATCTGTCAAAACATATTTGTATCCAAATGTCGTGTAACTTGTATCATATTGTACTTTATATGATGTTTGTTTGTTCATTATCCTTTTGTTCCATTGGGTTTGCTTTTCTCACGCGCTTTGATCTTGATGAAAAGGCGCTTTATAAATGCTCATTTGTATTGTATTGTATTGTATTGTTGGCACAGGTGCTTGTTTGCTTGTTGTCGATGCGGTTGATGCCAATGGTGGGAAGCGTTTCAAATCACATTCTGTACACAGCATAAGATCTCCATTGCAAAGTTTAGTTGAGATCTTCTTCTCCTTACAATCTCCACATGTATATATACTAGGCATTGTAGATTATGATAATTTAAATATAATATAAAATAAATTATCCACGCAAATATCCAAAGGCAAAAATATATTCTATCCACAAATAAGTCAAGTTTTATCCACAGCACACAGTATTAACATAAAATGTATCCACAGAGTAGGTTAATCAATCGATCGATCAATGGTTTGCTGCACACAGGAGCTCTCACAAAACACGTCTTCTCTCTATTATATTTCGAATATAAGAGTAGTACACAAACTATATCGGTGGTTACCACCATTCGCGGTAATTCGACGTTATTTCATCGATTTCTCCGTAATTATACCGATTTATGCCGTCAAATTTCAGTATGATGATGAGATAAATACGAGCTTTCATATGATATGAAAATCTCCGTATGTTTGAAATAATTCTGTGTTACGAAAATGTTATCGGGTCATCTACCTTTAAATGGTTACATGGTTGTGATATTCAGATGCCCCATACATTTATTTATATATAGGCCTACCCCTTTCTTTAATGATTTTATTTACTTAATATAATCATAATTTAGTACTGATAATAAAACCATCTTGATATTTAATTAGCCAGCTTTTCATGTCACAGGGGAAGTTAGTCAACATGACAATGATGACCCAATGGTTAATATACACAAAAAAGCAGTGAATAGAATACATAAATTATGATATTTCGTCATTGCAAATATCTTTACAGACACCATTCAAAATATAATAAAGATGTAATTCATAATACTGAGGTTTTAAACCATTCTAAAGCAATTTCATGTCATATTGTAATCCTTCAATAGCAGAAATAGTGGTATTAGACCAAAATGTCTAAGAGCTAAACTGCTCAAAAAAATATTGGAATATTTTTTTCTAGCACAAGATTTTCAAATGTCGCGGGATATGTTCATTAAGTGTTATACATCCATGTAAAGCTGATGTGTTCATTTTTACAATGATACCAAATTTGAAGCAATCCCTTGCTCCAGTGCTCAGCTACATGCTTGAGAAGATGGGATCGTCACAATCTGAATGTGCCAGAATCAACACTATTTCGTGCTCAAAAGAACATCTTAGTCGTCTGTTCAATGAAGTGTTACATTGACAGTGTAGTAGTGTGATGATCTATTGATTTTTAAGCACAAAATAGTGTTGATTTTGGAACTTTCAGATTGCGACCTCCCCATGTTCTCAAGCATGTGGCTGAGCACTGGAACAAGGGATTGCTTCAAATTGGATATCACTGTAAAGATGAACACATCAGCTTTCAAATGATATATTACACTTATCTCGCGATATTTGAAATCTTGTGCTTGAAAAAATATTCTAAACTTTTTTAGAGCCGTTTAGAAAGAATGTGAATTATTTCATATTCTATTCACATTTAAATACCGAGTCATTTTTTATTGACACTAACAACTAATTTTCAAAATGAATTTTACAATTTTGAAAAAGTTTTTGCAGGAGGACCAGTTGCCCCATACCCCTTTGGACCACTTGCCCCAACAAATGACTGTGACGTATTAAATTTTACGCCAAAATGTTTTAAAACATACCACCATTTGTCATAATAATCAATAACTCCAAAACATTTCAGAAAAAAGGCAAAACTGCATTTTTGCCATTTTTAGCCATTACGCAGTTTTCTGTAGTCAGCGAGTATCTTTGAATTCACAATTATTACGGCGTTCGGGTCCTTCAAGTAGACGAGTGTCTTTAGATAAATAATAAATGGTATACTTTGTTATTTGCAAATTCATAAAGTAATAACTCGACCAAATGAATACCCGTGATAATGATTTAAGTTGAAGCATTCTTTATATTATAATATTGATCGCAAATCCAAACACCAATGTCCCAAGTTAGCAACATGCGCCATTTTACGGTCGTTACAACCACAACCTATGGTTTTAATCATATTTCGGAAAGTCCATAAGCACACTACAATATAGCACCCATCAAATGCAATATGCACTTAGCATCTTAAGATGACTGTACTGCATATTTACTGTTGCATATCTGTCAATCATATAAAGTATATTAAACATGATCTAAACCCATCTCCATAAATTGCCCATACTATCTGTGAATTTTCAATAAGTCACTCAATGAGATGGCGTAAAAGATCTGGAGAATATCACATGTGTAAATATCCTAAAGTTGCAAATGTTTTGGAATGTAGCAGGTAAGGATATATGTCAAGTTTTAACATAAGTCGTACTGTTCAAAAAGAAAGCAGTATGCCCATACAATTACAAAATCCTTATTTCGGACCAGTTGCCCCATAAATGTTGGTAGAGTTATTAGTTTATGAATTTGCAAATAACAAAGTACACCATTTCTTATTTTATCTAAAGACACTCGTCTACTTGTAGGACCCGAACGCGTAATATTTGCTTATTCAAAGATACTCGCTGACTACAGAAATCTGTGTAATCATGGTAATGGCTAAAAACAAAAATGCAGTTTTGCCTTTTTTACTGAAATGTATTGGAGTTATTGATTATTATGACAAATGATGCTATGTTTTAAAACATTTTGACGTAACATTTATTATGTCACAGGCGTGTTTGAATAATGTTTCATCTCGACAAAGTGCTAAGTCATTTGTTGGGGCAAGTGGTCCGAAGGGGTATGGGGCAACTGGTCCGCCTGCAAAAACTTAATCAAAATTGTAAAATTAATTTTGAAAATTTGTTGTTAGTGTCAATAAAACATGACTCGGTATTGAAATGTGAATAGAATATGACATGAAATCTTGCTTTAGAATGGTTTAAAAAATCTCGGTATGATGAATTACATCTTTATTATATTTTGAATGGTACGGAGGTATCATAAAGTTTTAGAAATCACCCAGAAGTGAAGGAACCACAAACTTTATTTTGATATGTGATCCTTCAGACATCTTTACAAAGTCCCTTTGCAAAGTTACACATTTCTCCCACTATTTATTAGCTGTATACAGACCGCCATTGTAGAGATCCTCAGATTGACCGCCATTGATTGATTCTCAGATTGCCTCGGATTGTGTTATTCCCCAAACAGCAATAAATAGTTTAAAATTAGGACAGAAAGGGGTTAAAGGTCATTACAAACAAGCTTGGTGGCAATAAAGTTATGGGTAACATGGGGGTGTACACAGATTGACCTCTAATGACCCCTACATGACCTTTGACCCTTTCTGTCAACACTTTAAACTATTTATTGCTGTTTTGGGAATAACACAATCTGAGTCAATCTGAGAATCAATCAATGGCGGTCAATCTGAGGATCTCTCCAATAGCGATCTGTGGACAGGTAATAAATAGTAGGAGAAACGTGTAACTTTGCACAGGGACTTTGTAAAGATGTCTGAAGGATCACATAACAAAATGAAGTTTCTGGCTCCTTCACTTTTGGGCGATTTCTAAAACTTTTTGATACCCCCTCGTATCTTTTAAGGTATTTGCAATGACGAAATATCATGATTTATGTATTTTATCCACTGCTTTTTGTGTATATTAACCGTTGGTTCATCATTGTCATCTTGACTAACTTTCCTTGTAACATGAAAAGCTGGCTAAATATCAAGATGGTTTATTTTAAGTACTAAATGATGATTATATGAAGTAAATAAAATCATTAAAGAAAGGGGTATAGACAAATGTATGGGGCATCTGAATATCACAACCATGTAACCATACTTGGTTCATACCGTTTTATTTAATAAATGTGCAGTCGAAAATTTCGGGTTTCATGAGACATGTATCCTTTTTACATGTTAAATAATATGAAAATATGTTTGTAAAGAAAATGCTGCCTAGTTTCCGTGTCGTCATTCACTGATTTCTGTGTATTCTAACCGTTGGAATATATAGGACCAGTTGCCCCAATGACGGGGTAACTGGTCCGTGCGAAGTAAAGTTTTCAGTTAGTGGTAATTGGCCTTTTCTTTAGATCTTTTTTAACATTGATTATATGTTATATGTAAACAGTTATATGGGTGATATTTTCATAGCAATTCCATAAATATTTACACGAGCTTTAATCTTTTATATCATGAAATATGCTTAACCGGACCAGTTGCTCCATCCTCCCCTACATGTACTTCAAAAAACTTTTAAAAATTGTGTGGAATTTATTACAGATGTAGTCAATTTTTACCCAAACAATATTCAATAGTGTAAGGTGAAACGAAACACACACAGCTTCAAAAGAAAATACCCACGTGTCCATCCTTGTCTTGATAATCTATGATAACACCAAGCACCTTATAGGGCTATATGTGGACACATCCGGCCTATGTCCACCAAGCACCTTATAGGGCTATGTGGACATATCCAGCCTATGTCCAGCTATTAGAAGACACGCATGATTTCACCGTCCACTTTCACGTAATTTTAATACCTTTTAAAGCACAGGTGCCTAAAAATGGATTCTAACTTACACATTTGATATGGAACTAGAATAATTCATGTATCTTTTTGTTTATTAATGTTTTCTTAATTCTACTTTCTGATTCATAGATGAGGGATCTCAAACAATGCTACCAAGGCGAGGACGTCAGACCTACTCTCGTCACCAGACACTGGAGTTGGAGAAAGAGTTTCACTTCAATCGCTATCTGACCGGAAATCGAAGGGGCGAGATTGCAAAAGATTTGGGACTATCGGAGCGCCAGATCAAGATATGGTTTCAAAATCGTCGGATGAAATGGAAGAAATGTCAACATAAGCAGACGGCAGTTGCTGACCATGATGGAGACATATGCAATGTTATTGTTTCCGCCACGGGGCATTTACAACAGACACTTCCATCAATGTCCAATTTTCTAGTTTCTGATTGAAACATCGTTGACAAATATTGTCATCGCAAATGTAATCATTCAGTAACTTTTTTCAGTCTTTAATAATGTACATTTGTTTCAGTTTCCATCTAGGCCTGTAATTGAAGTGATATATTCTTAGCCCTACTATAATCAAAAACAAGTACATGTCGATCATAGCGTAATGATCTGAGCGACCGCGTTCATCCAAAGGTTAAACGCGTTCTTGCGATGCACTGCAAAACAACAGGCGCACCAGCCGTCACGATACGCACCAGGCGCATGGGACCCTGAGTATCATGAGTATCGTGACGCTATGATCGACAATTATTTGTTGTGATTATAATCGTTATACGCTATAAAGCATGAAAGCCTACAAGCAGAATAATAAGCATATTTGACTGGATTTCAAAGTTAAGAAATCAAATCTCAGGATGAATCAAATATCGAAACCGGAAGCAGACAATCGGTTGTCTTGCATAATGCTCTGCGTGTACTGTACCCCAAAATCGCGTAACTCACCTACACCTAGCACATAAAGTCCCGGACCAGGTGCTTTGAGGTTGGCTAATTCAAAATAGATCAGTACCAAAAATCTGAGATATACATTAAGTGAGCAAATTTCTTCTCCGCAGTTTGATACCTCATTCAACAAAATCGAATGGATACTTTTAAAGTTATGGTGATTTCAATGACCGCACATAACAACAGCAAAGTTGCACTAGTTATAAATATTTTCATGCGTTATAAAAAAACAATTATGGACTGTTCTTTATTCGTGAAATAGTGCGAACTATAACATTGTCCCTCGGTGATCTGGAACCATAGGTCTACTATCCCGTCCTTCGGCTTCGAGAAAGTAGTAGGTTTCATACGGTCTCCATATCAACTCGGGGCAAATAGTCCACACCCATTTTCCTTATAAGCACCGGGTATGAGCAGTCCATATTTGTATAAAATCTATGAACAAAATATTTAATTTCGTATCATTGTTAAAAACCGATAGGGGAGGACATGGATCGACTTTTTATGATTGTATAATCCATGTAGATCGGTCAATGGTTTTACCGCCCTCTGTCGTATTAATAAAACATTTTCTTTCTGTAAACCTACTGCCTCCTATTCATAAATAACCGTTCTAGTCTAGCCGTCAGTCGAGGCATACTGACTGCCTCCTATTCATAATTAACCGTTCTAGTAGTCTAGCCGTCAGTAGAGGGCATACTGCCTGTCTATGGCATGAACTCAGCTGGTGAAGGACAACCCGTTTCTAATAACATTAGGAGGAAATAATACAGAAAAATGAGAAGAAAAAGGAATGCTATTATATCATTCTTTACATTTACACTGTTGAATGTTACAGCCGGCGAGATATAATACCGTATAACTAGGTTTTTTAGAGGAGGGTATATAACATATGTTTATCTTATTATCTAATGCTATTTTCCCCGAGGTTTAGTGTTAATTTATTATAAATAAAGTTTATGATTTTGGTGAATATATCGATTTATGAAAATAAAGAATGAGAATGATTGACGTCCTCGTACTTCGGCTATGTTTCGTTGTTTCTTTTCTCCAAACACCTTTGGCGGGATATTTTGGTAAATTTTCCAGTTGAAAAAAAAATCTGACAAAAGTGGGGGGTAGAGTTAGGGTTAAAATTGTGTACAACACGTGAGCCTTTTTACATGCAGTGTGCCCTCCCGTGGTGACTAAGCCAGTATCTGTTATGACAGAGGAGGGCAGTATGTTCATCCAGGAAAGCTAAGAGTTGAGATTACGGGATTATCAGATATGATAATGAGGGCGGTATGGCGTGCCTATAATAATAATAATACATCGGACTATATAGATAAAAAAAGAAGAAGATATGATTCTGATTGTGATGATTCATCAAATCAAAAGCATCGAAAGAGAGACAGAGCTATATAAAAGTAACACGAGAAAAAATAAAAAATAAAAAAACGTTATAAATTTTGAATATGAATAGGCACGGCGGTCTGTTAGCAAATCAGGGTCTGGCGACGACTAATAGTGGTGCACATAATAATTGTGACGCCGTATGTCAAAATCAGGCACAATTGGGCAGGAGTTCAAAATTGAGTTATTGATGTATTATACAAATATAGGCTTTGCATTTTACAACACCACTTGTTTTATTGAAATCGGATATTCCTAACTCGAGTTGTAACATTTTGAATTTGGACTGCCTGAAATGTTAAAAAATAGAAAACGTCCATTAAAATTTGCATAAAACAAGGTAAATAATAAAGAAAGAAATGAATACATAATTTAAAATATTATTTCCAGACGAAATTTCAGTTTGAAGTTTTCCAGCTATTTTTTAACATGACTAGCATTTTGAAATCATGAGAATCTAAAAATTGACAAAAATAACCCCAAAAACAATTTTTGGCATTTTTCTCCATTCATAACTCTGCTCAATTCCGCCTAATTTTTGACATGCAGTGATTATATAAAGAGACAAAACGGAAGTACGAGGCATTCAGAATCCAACTATTTCGAATTTAAACTCCTATTTTCGGTCCTACAATTTAATGAGTAAGATATTCATGAAATCACCAGTATTAAACCCATTGAAAAGCTAACATAATTCAGTTGAATGGTGAAGAGCTGTAAATCTGTTCCTGAACTACTTATTCATCGATAGGTAACACCCTATTTTCCCGTGCTTTGCGCGCAAGTATTCCCAAAGGGTTATCTTGCATTGGGATCGGTCATATATAAATCATCTAGGTACATTAGCTGTCTTTTACCAGGTCGTTATGGATGAGATGACAAGTGTATTGTACGTCTGGTCATGTGCAATTCTGCGTTATGAAACAAACTTCGACGCGTCGTGCGTTTCTGGCGCACCACATACACGCGCTCAATAACAGCGTATTGCGCAGAAAATATAATAAATAACTTGTCAGATTCGTTTACTTTATAAATGGGTACATTTTGATTTTCTTTTTGCTAAGATAAAAGTTGTAGGGAAATGACATGAGATCACAATGATAATATGCATTAGACAGAGAATACAAAAATCAATCAATCGTTCAATCGTTCATACGCCTATAATACTCTCTCTTCTGTGCATACATTATTGTCAATTTTTGTCTTGGATGCGCTTCCGTATCGAATAGTATCCACGTGCTGATTGAATTAACATGAAATATAGTTATTTTGTCTGTATGTAACGTATTAATTTTTCTCGAAAATGTTACTTTACCATATGTATTTATTTTATTTTTAAAGACAATTTTCCAGGTAATGACCGTGTGAATGGAAGAGTAAGGTCTTGTTTTTGTTAGATTTCAATGCCCAATATTCAAATACACCCGCCATGCAAAAATGTTTCTGTGTAAACTCGTCACGAGCTACAATTCCGAAAATAACTGTTGGAAAACTTTGAGGACTTCGTTGAAATCAACCCCCAGATATCCCCCATTCAATGTTGTTCGGAATCGTTTCATCTCCACGTTCGTTGGAACCCTCAACATTGATTGGTAGGGTGGGGAGGGATATGAGTTAGTAGATAGCTCAAGCTCTCCATACAAGTTTGTTGCAAAATCAGCGCTTGAAAATGGTCCCTAAACGAAGGATTAGCGGAGAAATAGACTCTGTGTTCCAACACCAATTTCTCTGAATTGTAGGGGAACAATACACAGAGAAAACGATGTACAAAATATCGCTGTTCAATTTCGGTTGTACACTTTTTCAAACAACAGATGTGTAAAAGTTATACATCGTTGTTTAAAGAAGACAACATTTTTTTAAACAGGTGTTGTTTACAGTATAAAGAACGCCGTTCACATCAATACAAAGTGATCTTAAACAACGTTGTTTACTTGTGACGTCACAAGTCACGTGTCACAATGATTCGTTCGCGATATGCTGCAAATTAATGGCCGCCGTATTTCGTTCGGTAAACAAATTTCGATTTTAAATCATAAATTTAAAGATTTTGCTGACAAGATGGGGAAATACAATCAAGAAAATAATGAAATATGATGACCAAAGAACCGATATAGTTTGATGATAGACGGCGAAGATGGATATTTTTTGCAAAAAAATTAATTTCGCGATTTTGCTCCACAGACAGAAGGCATCCGAATTCGACAGTTCTGCCGTTCTGTCTGTGTACTTCAACACAAGAAATTCAAGTCTTCAAATCGTGCTGGAATTTTAAACAACTACCAGTAAACAACCCTGTTTTTTTTAACAACCATCATTTAAACAACCCTGCAGTTTTAAACAACCACCATTAAACAACCCTGGTTATTTAAACAGGCCAATTTCATCCATGAGGATTGAACAACTTTCTTTGAACAACCCAAGATGATTGAACAACTTTCTTTGAACAACCCAAGATGATTGAACAACTTTCTTTGAACAACCCAAGATGATTGAACAACTTTCTTTGAACAACCCATGAGGATTGAACAACTTTCTTTAAACAACCCTTGAAAATTGAACAACAATTTTTAAACAACACCAATGTGTAAAATCTGATTTTAAACATGTTGTTTAAAAAGTTAAACAACTAGGTGTTTAAAACTTTAAACAACCCCAGATGTTTAATATTTTGAGCAACAAGTTGCTCAGCTCACCCGTCAAACAGCAGTTGTTCAATTTTTTAAACATGTTGTTCACTTTTTTTTTTACTGTGTAGTCCAGTTAAAATCGGAACATGTTTAGAATTCGACCTCTGTACAAAGAATTTTTGGAAAAATGTTGACCGTTGACCTATTTTGCCCTATATCTCAAAAACGAAACATCGGGTAGAAATACAACCATTCACTTGTTGGCTCCTTATGATCTCAGGAACAATTTGATATGCATAACTGTATAATCTGAGCATGTTTGCAATCTGAAATCTATTGGCTGAATTAATTTGCATATCATGCAAATTATACCATTTTCCCGTGCTTGGATTTTTTAGGACTTTTGGTATTGTGATTAACCCCTGGGGTCTACCTGTCTATCTTACAGTGGTTCTGATTGGTTTATTACAAGATGTACTCATATGAATAGCCAATTAAAATGCAGCTTGTAAAATATTTCACTCCAATCTTTATCAGGGATACAATTATTCTAACACTGTCTCTGATTGGTGCAATAAATGAAGTATCTATCTTTCTGACCAATCGGCCGGTAGTTCTCAGGGGAGCTTACTGAGATGCACTGCATGCAGTGGAAACAATCCTTTTGCAATTAATCGTTGGTTATCCCTTCACATTTGTTAGATTGACTGGACTACATGGGGAACGGGGAATAAAGGGTCCTTTGGTGATCCACCTCTCTCATTCAGCGGCTGGTAAAAATTGACACATATGCACCG
Organism: Ophiura sarsii; assembly: GCA_035610835.1. NCBI lineage: Eukaryota > Metazoa > Echinodermata > Ophiuroidea > Amphilepidida > Ophiuridae > Ophiura > Ophiura sarsii. Next base: position 25,844,627 of record CM069456.1, read on the forward strand.
AAAATAAAGGGAATTTTCTTTTGTTTCCATAGTATCATAGCTTTGTACGGTTATAAAAGATGCGTACATGTGATTTGTAAATGACGGATTGATACTCTCCACTAAGTATTTTCAATAAGCAAACAGTAAACAAATCTCTATTTTTTAAGGGACATTCGCACCACTTTCTCTTTCAAACGACTTTCTTACATCGAAGATGGTCTCTGTAGATTTTATCTGTTCATAGCGACAATATTTTGATTTAGACTTTTAAATCACCAATTTTAATATAGGTTATTTAATTTTAGTCGAAAACATTATGGATATTCGGACTGGAAATCAGTATACTATGAACCGTTAGCGACCGATTCCAGTTCTATATTTCGCGGGCCCTTAATCAAGGAACTGTAATATTTTTTCTCTGCTTGAACGCAAAGTCACTCAAACTTTGTTCAGCACTTAGGAAATTCTGTTCGATAAAAGCAAAACTTTGATCCATGCTCTGATATATAAGTCCTATGCAGCAGTTAAGACATACTCTACATGCTTAATATAAGGCTTTTAATTGACCACCATAAAGCCAGTTTGATCAATTAACTCAAAAGGACAAGCTATCTCTAATAAAATATCTCTCTATAGCTTTATACCCTGTAACATAGTCCTTTAAATCCTACTACAGTGCGACGTATTTGAGATCAAGTACAAAAACGCGTAAGATCTGTACATGGGGTTTATAGTCAATGTCTATCCATAGACGCAAGCAGCCTTTTCCGGATTTGCTGTTGAATATTTAATCTGCTAAAAACCTCTGACGGAGAAATTATTTTCAATTATTGATGATACATATTGGTATCTGGGATAAGAATATACCTCATATCGTATTAAGCTTATAGTAGCTTTAAATATGTATTATGTATTAACACACAGCGAGGGTTCACGAGTTCAAGCAAATAGGAAACATTGTATATAAAATGTTATTAAAAATCTATATGCAATATATAACCGGCACAGGGAGAAAAGAAAGAAAAAGAAGAGGAGAAATAAAGAAGGGGAGAAAGTAAGAAAACTTTTTTTTAAATTAAATGGACACTGTAAATTATATTAATACATGTATACCGTAGCCTATGTGGAACACCATACAGACTCGTTTAGTCGTTCTAATTTAGTCAACTTAGGCCAAACAAAGAAGTTTTGTCTCAGAAACATTTGGCAAAGTGCTGTGCGATTTTTTTTAGATTTTTTTTTTAGAAAAAAGGCTATGAGGTATACGATTTTTTGTTGTTGCTAATCCAAGCTTAAAGAGAGACCTTTTTTAAAAATATATTGTAAAAATCAAAACAAAACAAACCCCCCCCCCCCCCAAAAAAAATGTAGGCCTCAGCGCGTATACCTATACGCGCCGTAGCTCATTTCATATACCAATGCGGGCGGACTTCTGAGACAAACAATCTTCTTTGTTTGGCCTTAAGGGCTTATCTATAACTCTATTGCTATCCCGGGATAGTGATTGTAAACACCATTTTGATTTTTTTCCTATTCCCTACCTCCTATATTACTCTATTGTACACATTATACTCTCTGTTAACGGCCATATTGCTATCTATAATGCGAGTAACATTAACACGTTTAATTAAATGTTGACATTTCGTATAATGTTTCGACAAAGTATGATCAGCGTCATGACTTTGCCACACATCAAACAAACATCATTATAAGGATATCATTATTACACAGTGTGATTTTCACCTATTCCTAAAATTATACACCTTGAAATCTATGAATACGTGGACGCCGTTAAAACTCACTTTGTAAACCTGTCTGGTGACCTTAATGCTTATTGAAAGCTTTATAACCATCCGTAGATAGTGCTTATGACACCATGACACCATGTTGAACTTTTTGTTTTCTAATACCTCGTCCTACATTGTATCCATTATTCTCTGTTAACGGTCGTTTTGCTATCAATCATGCGAGTAACATTAACACGTTTGATTTAAATGTTCACATTAATGTAAAAATGTATCGACAAATCTAACCATTAATCAACACTGTGCGTGATAACTCACGCATCAAACAAAAGCTAACATTATATCACGTGATTGTCGATTGTCATGCATATCGTTAACATCGCGTCTAATTTATTTTAGGTCTTGTTCCATTGGGACTGCATGAGATGAAAAGACACATAAATGAATAAACAAGTTATTATTAGGAAGATAGATATATAGGTATAGCAAGATAGCTATAGGGATTGCACGAAGTAGATAAATAAATACGTAAATAAAAAGAGAATTAGGTAGGTGAATAAATGAATGAATAGGGAATGAATAGGTGTTTAGGTGGAATGAATGAATGAATGAAATTATGAACGAATGAATTTATGAAAAGGAAAACGTATTTCTAAAATGATACACCTTGAAATCTATAAATACGTGAACTCCGTTTACACTCACTTTCTAAACCTGTCTGGTGACCTTAATGCTTATTGAAAGCTTTATAACTATCCGTAGATAGTGCTTATGACACCATGACACCATGTTGAACTTTTTGTTTTCTAATACCTTGTCCTACATTACTCTATTGTATAATTGTATCCATTATGTTTAACGGTCGTTTTGCTATCAATCATGCGAATAACATTAACACGTTTGATTTAAATGTTCACATTAAGGCCAAACAAAGAAGATAGTCTGTGTCAGAAACATTTGGCAAATAAGCTAAGTGCTGTGCGATTTTATTTTTTTTGTTAGAAAATAGGCTATGAGGTATGCGATTTATTTTTTGTTGTTGTTGCTAATCCAAGCTTCAGAGAACTTTTTTAAAACTTTTTTACTAAAAAAAAAAAATAAATAAAAAAGATCCCAAAAAAGAAGGAAAAAAAGAAGAAGTTTTTTAGACCTCAGCTCATAGACCTACGCGCCGTACGCCGTAGCTTATTTCACATACAAATGCGGGTGGGCTTCTGAGACAGTCTATCTTTTTTGTTTGGCCTAATGTAAAAATGTATCGACAAATCTAACCATTAATCATCACTGTGCGTGATAACTCACGCATCAAACAAAAGCTAACATTATATCACGTGATTGTCGATTGTCATGCATATGGTTAACATCGCGTCTATTTTATTTTAGGTCTTGTTCCATTGGGACTGCATGAAATTAATAGATACATAAATGAATAAACAAGTTATTACTGGGAAGATATATATATATATAGGTATAGCAAGATAGCTATGATAGCTATAGATAGCTAGATAGATACGAGGGTCATTCAATAAGTTATACCTCCTTTACCTCATAACTTTATTATTATATAAGCCAGTCTTATCAAATATCACACAATTGATTGTAGCTTGGAACCTCAGCTACAAATTCATTATAAATTTATCTGAGTAATAGTTGTACTTTTCCGGAGATGCAGTGAAAACCAAACAAACCTCGATTTAGTGTGACGGAAACCGATGAAAAACAGCAAAAATGTCGCCGAAGTGCTATTCATTTGGCCTATTGTCAGAGGCAAAGCATACATATCGGTCAATTATAACCGTTCTAAATGTCAAATATCTCTTTAACAAACTGTAAACGATAAAGTTGACTGATTTCTTTGGAAAAAATATGCCCTCTGATTAGCCTGATCCAGGTCATGTCAACCATTAAGTTTACCCCTCCCCTAAAAAAACCTGCAAAAGTAATATTTGTCCAAACCAAACGTCGTGCGTTTCTGGCGCACCACATACACGCGCTCAATAACAGCGTATTGCGCAGAAAATAGGCCTATAATAAATAACTTTCGTTTCGTTTACTTTATAAATGGGTACCGTATTTTGATTTTCTTTTCGCTAAGATAAAACTGGTAGGGAAATGGCATGAGATCACAATGATAATATGCATTAGACAGAGAATACAAAACCGATTACAATGTTTTCTTTTGATGTTGTTTGCACCGACATTCATTACTCAAACTATGGATGGACCTACCCATCCATGATACCACCATTCGACAATCAAATGAAAATTGTATCAACATTTTCTCGTGGTTTGTTTTATTAGTATCAAAATAAATAAATGAATAAATGAATAATTAAATAATTAAAAAAGAAAAAATAAGAAGAAAAAAAGAAAAGAAAAAATAAATAAAAAGAAGAAAAGAAGAAAAAAGATAGATAGATAGATACTTTTTTAATACATTTATTATTTTTTTAATTATTTTTTATTTATTCACTCAGTTTTATCTATTCATTCATTTATTGTTTGTTTAATTAATTAACCAGTCAATCAATTAATTAATAAACATATGTTCAAGCAAACAAGTAATAGAGTCAACTTATATGCCAACCTTTACAACGAAAGAAATCTTATATATAGCTCAATCGAGATAATAACACTAAATAATTATGTTTGTTGTTCATTGTTGCTATCTTCAGAAGATAGCAGAGAATGGAGTATTGAATAGGTCTCGATACAAACCTTTGGGAAAGGTTCACCGTAACCGTGGAGGGAATACATGTATGATAAACATAAATGTTTCAAGAAACACACACACGAATGGCTTTACATTGATTTTAAACAGAGATTGGTGTTTGTTCCCCGTTCAGCACACGTTGGTCAAATCGAGTGTCGTTCTAATGAGCTAATTCTATGTCTTTTATATAAATTTTGTTTCTGTCATTCCAATGAACAATCTGAAATTACACTTCATTTCAAAAGGTTGTAAGTTACGGAAACTCACACTAACACCAATGTCATTAATGCATCGGTTAAAGGTAGATGTTCTGATTGCTGGCCCGATTTTCAACTTGATGTTTTCTATTTGACATGAAAGGTCATCCTTAAAATGGTAGCATTCCAAAGTTTGAATTACATAAATCCAATGGTTCTTATTTTAGAAGCACTAGGTCACACGAAATGCCCCCATTGAGTGGTACACAAACTGGCTGGTGGTTAACCACCTTTGGCAGTAATTCACCACATTTTAGCCTATAATTCATAAATGGAACATTTCTGGACCCTAACATTTTACAGACATAATGAGAAAAATATGGGGATTCTTTCTGATATCAAAATATCTTGATGTGAAAAAACACCAAGCCAAAAAAAGTGATCAGAACATACACCTTTAACACTAAAAGTTATTCATTACAAGGCCGTTTTTGCTGATTATTATCAGACTCTTTTCCCGCTGTTTTCTACTTTCCTCTAGGGGAAGTGTTGGGCTAATACTATAATGACTCTATTGTCCAGTTTACTATCACTGATAGGTGCAGGGCTCTTTATAGTCCTTTTTTGTCTGGTTGTGTAGTGGGAGTGAGGGAGTGGTATGTGACGCGTGGCTGGTTCGCCCCCAACTCGATGTTAAAATGATAAGCATTTCTGTGCTGAAAAACAGGCAATGACAATCAAAGGAAAAGCCCAAATGAGGAGGTACATTATAACCACGTAGCAAGTTAAATGACGTGTAATGTATAGGCCCACTTATATGTTGAAGAGTGGGTCGTATATATTATAATATCAATCAATTCAAAAATCATATTTTCGTTACATAAAGAAGTCCCGAAAATTGGTACAGCATTCAAAAAAGAAAAACAACGTACCAATTATTCCCATCGGGTCAGTTACAGTTAAGGATACCTTATTATAGTAACGTATGCATCATTTATGCCATTGACAACTTATTAATGGGCGCAATAACGCCAGCGTCTGTTGTGTGCAATAGTGGGACACTTGGCGGCCGCAATGTGTGTTGTCCCTTATTTTGGTCGCAGCCTTCGGGTAAAGATGATGGATTCTTCACAAAATGGTAAACTAAAGTTATTATTATCGGTCGACGGAAGTGTAAGTGTGACCACCTGCTCCTGAACCCGGGCTCCTCAGCTCTATGGCATACATGAAGTGTAGAGAGAAAGATAATAAGTAAAATACTAGCAAGGAGGCTGGATAGACACGACTTTTATCTTTATATTTTAATTTTAGAGAAATCAAAACAGGATCAAGCATTATTTCCACGCGGCTATTACTATTAGGTTTACCATTTCAAAACAGATCATTCAGAAACCTTGCCCAACTTTCAAAGCCATCTCAAGAATTACTGGACCACTACTAGGAATGTTTGTACTTATTTTAATGCATTTCTCATGGTGATTGCAAATATGGTGATGAAATTCAATACATTTGATATTTTTGAAACATTTTGTGAAATTTTGGAACTGCCGTCTGCAGACGACTGCCGCGTGGAAAGTGTTATTATGAAAGAGTGAACATCCACTCTTTTGAGTGAAATTTAGAGTGATTTCAGCGACCACTGTAAGGAGTAGGTTATGCTACCCTCAGTCGGAGTGATTAAGAACGATGAGTGTAAGTGAGACAACACACTGTTTGAAGTAACCTTTCACAATTTGATCAACCTTTTCACCTTTTGCTTTTGTATAACAATTTAACAGGCAATATTTGACGGTCATTGTAAATAAAATTAGGGGTAACATAGGTCTTCATCGTTAATGAATTATTTAGGCAATTAGCTACAAATCAAGTTTTGAAAAGATGCGTCTATGAAGTAAGACGTGTTCTTTATACTGAAGATAAAAACACTATGCGCAAGTTAAAATAATGTCAACATATTATGTTGAAAAAGCTTACTGAACTCGAGTAAAGGCATTCTATAGGCCTATTAAAATGTTGTATTTATGTATAATATGATGTAGGCCTACTGTGCTGTCAACTTCAAATGTACATTACACTTGCATTTAAAACTACTGTAGTGCCACGAATAGCAAGTGTAAAGCGTTTTATCTATAATAATCCATGCGTGCTATGCTACTGAAAAAACACCACAATGTGCGTGTGATTGATTAAGGATGTGAACGGTCCAATGTATATCGAGCTTTCCTATAGGTACACATGAACGCTATCTACGGAAGATACCGCCATAAAAGGTGGTCCGAAATAGTTCATATCTTCATTGAACACCTTTTCTTGCACTTACAGAGCATGCCAATTAAGAACTCGGGTGCTTTTAAACCGTCGTATGTATCGTCTCAGGTCGTATGTATTCCAAATGGACATTCCTTTTCTAAAATGAAAAATTGAAAATGCATAGCATGTTTTATATCTCGAATAAAGGCACAATAATTTATAGACCATGCATGTTTTCCCTGTTAATGTCTTGTAAACCTATCCCTATGTTGCTAAACAATAGATGTGCACATGCATGACACGTAGAGATCACTTTTAAGTGTTAACGAAGTGCCTTACAACACCATAAACTATATATGACCTACTTGTTAATAAATAATGAATTGAGGTTCAAGGGTTCAGTACAGAGGCCTACCATTAATAAGTACGCGTGCTATATAATTACTATTTGGTTATGGCAGAGAATAAAAGCTATGATATACTTGGTAAGTGTTAAAGGCATGTGTAAGTGTATACGTGCTTCTTGAATTAACAGCGTAGTGTGTGTCGATAGGCGAATTCGTTCTATACATAAAATGTGCTATCTACTGAAGATAGCCTTGTGCGTGGATTCAAGACATGTAATAAAATGTTTTATCGAGGTGTATCATATATAAGGTGATGTGCTATCAACTGAAGATAGCATTGCGCCAACAATTAAAAGAAGTCTGCATTGTATTATGACGAATAAGCTGCTAAATAACTATGCTAATGAAGATGCGTTTATATCAGACATAAATACCGTATCGTACTTGAGACATTATTACCTATGTTTCCCAAATGCTATACCGAAGATATCACAATCCGAAAATAACAAAGGAGGTTACCAACGTTTGCCTATTGTACCGATGGAAGTGCGACATCCTATAATGTGCATGGTAACAAATCTACACAGAGAAAAATGTTTACCTAATTTTAGGTAAATATAGAACTCCATAATAATTATGTAAGAGTTACATAAAACATATGTAATAAATACCCAATCTGTGTAAATTCCTATGCAAAGCTTTACACAACTATTATGGAGTTCTATTTTTACACAGATTGTGTATTTTTTACATAATCGTTTTCTCTGTGTATAAATACAACAGTTTGAGCTCTGTATTAGAATGATGATCATTTGACGAAACCATATTATTTTGCATTCTTAATACCAAATGATACTAAATTTAATTACATTGACAAAATATAAATAAATGAAACACCTTTTGAATACCTTTTCATTGCCTTATAGTCTAATATACCAACCAGCTCTTGAGGTATAAAAACTCTCCTTTTTTAATCGAAGTGTATTTTGCCGCTTTTAAATTGCATGGAGGGGGCAAAACACCGTAACTGGCGCTGTTTTACCAGTTTACCACGCCGCTAAAAAAAAAGCCCCGTTGTCGTGTCGTCACAAGAGAATATGGTACTCCATAGCTTGCCGAGAGCAATCTACTCAGACAATCACGTATCGAAATCGAAGTTGAATAGAAACGTTCTGACTCTACATGCTAGCCAATTTGTTACTGTCATATCTTAAGGGCCTATCTCCAATCCCTGGCGGACGGGCGTACCGTTGCGTTGCCGGGACGTGCCAATGATAGCCGGGCAAAAAAGACACAAAATTGGGTAATAATTTCGGCAGAATTGCTCTAAAGTAAGTAACCCACGGAATAAATGATTTTTTGTTACTAGAGGTTGTGCAGTTTGATTTGACTTGGTGGTTTAAGGCGTCAAGAATGGATGACATATTTTTATTATTCTTTTTTTTCACAGTATCCTCATATGTTCAATACAAAGTATAATATAAATCACATTTCTACATAATGTATGACATAAATTGCTTTATATTTAAAACATCGGATTTACACTTGGTTTTCTAGTATGGTTGAGGAACTTTTAAGATAAAAACAAAACATTCCTTTCGTATTCACTAAACCAACTTATTGAATTTTCTCTTCAAAGAAATGAAAACAATAACTAGATTTTAAACAATCCAACTGAGATTCATCATATATAAACCATACATTGACAAATTATTCGTTAATATGTGGAAAACATCCAACTTTTGTATTTTTTTGGGGAAATATAATAAAATCAACAGTATTGCATCATAGATGTTTTTAAGTATTACAAATTGGTATTCCGATAAAGTGATGTAATTATGCGAGGGTGTACAATATATATGCAATGGATTAGCGTTATAGCAACAATCGAAAATGTTGAGTTTTAATGTCAAAATTACTTAAAATTCTATACAAATTTGGTCTGAAATGTCTAATTCAGAACAAATGAAGTGATTTTAATCAGATTCGGACTGACTAGATCGGCAGTCTATAACCTCTATAACTCAATAATGTCATGACGTGAAATGTTTTGAAAATTGAGTTGTTTTGACTATAGCCTACCTTAAATTGTTTAGATTCCTCGATGAATTTCACACGAAATTCGTGATCAACAAATCATCACATATTCTACTTCCGGTATTCTAAGAAGAACAAGTATCTATAGATCAGACTGATGTTACAACACAGGTATTTGGAAAACCTTCCGGGGGTACATTATTTCAAAGAATTGCTACGTTTATTATTACTCCAGGGTTTGTCGATTTGATTTTTTTTCTTCTCGATTTTCGGTAAGTGTTTGAAATACAATTTGTGAATGCAAAGACAACATTTACATTAAGGAAGAAAAGGTCGGCCCATAATAACTTGTAGCGCAGAACATTTGTGGAAATTAAAGTATACGTTGTATCACGACCATCTGTGATTAATCCGTAATTGTCTCTTCTAGGCATCGTAAAACGGCGCGAATTGTTGTCGATGGGCGAGTGTAATTGTTAGCAGTTAAATCCTGGTCGAATTGCAGTTAACAATCGCTATTTTATGCTGCGTTACGAATGGTATATATACTGCACGTAATAAATCTGATATGCCATATATACACAGACCACCAAACTATTCGGAAATAATTATAAACATATAAATATCTTGAGACTATTACAGTAATGGGCTATTATATATATCATTTGATTACACGGTATATAAAAAACCATTAAGTGATATCATTTAGTACGTTGATTACACTACGGGGAGCTCGGCGTGTTTAATAGACACGCGTGCTATCTACTGAAGATAGCATAACGGGTTTAGTTACTCTAGAAAAAAATCGGCCGGTATACCTTATACAGACACTTTATTAACGCTGAACATTAATCTTCTGTCCGGTACAAGCTCGTGTAAACGATTTATTATGTGTTTAAATGAGGTTGGATTTAATAGATATTTCAAATAATCATCATCATAAGTTGCGGATATAGTGTTTTGATGATGGTGCGACTTACAGGAGTATTTTTATGATCATTGGTTGTAAATACCTTGATACACCGGTTGAACGTGGATGATACATGATACCTGGACAATTAGTGTAGCACCACACACAGATTTATATGCAAATGACTTACAAACGCGTGCAAATGACATGATGTTATGACTAAATAAGGAACAAAACACACCGTGTAGGGACTAGGTGTAGAATTCGTATCGTGTTTTAATGTATACTTGTTCACGGTGCTACATCTGAGCCATTAGGTAAACAATGATCAGCTAACACGTGCGGTTGTATCAAATTGATGGAAAATAACTCCATCCTTTTATTTTCGTGGTACCGAACGCTCTGTCGATTTCGGTGGCGATATGAGCACCACGAAATCGGCTATAAGGACTGGTTTTAATATATTTATGAGTCGTGTAAACTGTAGATAGTGTTGTTGGTTCTTGTTCAGCATTTTCTTTTCAGTATTACTTCGGTCTAGCAAGCTTTGCTGTCAGAAATCTATGACCATGAATGACCGATCGTCTCGCTTCTTTTAAAAACCCATTTTGGAAAAACTCGTAGCGAAAGGGTTAACATACGGCGAACACATATAGACATTTAGCGGTCAATTACACGCATGAGGGAGGCAATCCCCTCGCGACCTCCCCGTTGCTTGTGCGAATTTTGATTATGAAATGATATTGGGACAAGAATCGTGCCTTGTCGATAATAAGAAATGCCCGTGTCCAGGAGGAGACACCGTCGCAAAGCAATTAATTCGAGGGTTCCGCATCGGCGCGCTACGCCGTGTTTTTTGATTACCTGCCTTCCCTGTGCGCAATTCTGCTATAACCTAAAGCGGGTTGTCGCGCGTTTTCTCCCAGTATTCCATCCCACGAACATCTGCCGTGTGTGTTATTTTCCCCCGCCGAGTTTGTTGGGGCTGTGTGTCGAAATTATCTTGAATGCAAATTTGCGAACGAGATAGATTCTAATAGTGACTGTAAAATAGTTTACCAGATATCCGTGTCTGATATTACGGATTCCCCAAAACAATGTTAAAAGTCGAATCTGAAGTTTGAAGTGGTTTCATGTTTGCTAAAATTAGTGCGCAGTAAACTGTGTCGGCAGGCTTCCATAGGTTGTGTAAACAAACCACTTTTTCAAAAGCATGAGGGTGAGTTAAACGCGCGTGTATATCGGTAACTTGAGTGCTTACTTTCCCGCCTCAAGTTACCAAAACAGAAAACATTGTATAAATGCGCATCCCAAGATTGTTGATCTCCCAGTTCTGTAACTGAATTGGTACCATGCGCGCACAATTTATTGGTTCACCGAAAATGGAACGTTTATAAAATGCCCACACACAGATTGTAAATCTCTGAATTCTGGAATTATAGCTTACAAGATGTAGGCCTATGGGGTAACTTGGGGTAAGTGGGACACTCAAGGGCTTAATGAGCTCATAACAGATACATGGTACGTTGTGCAGAAAACTTTTTGCCTTTGATATAAACTTTAGGAAATAAGATATAGGCCTATGTACGACACAGCTTATTAATTCCAAAACTGTAACATGTCACTGTTCCACTTACCCCATGGGGCAAGTTTGACACGGCTGAGGTAGGGTAAGTTGGACACAAATGTTCATGATATTATTACATTCAAATAACCTATTTTATAGCAATGCATGTTTATATGGGAGCATTTGGGCATGCAGTTGACATAATTAAATTGAAAATGATTTTGTCATTTTATTATTTTCATTGAAACGGTATACATAGCCAAATTGATGGTCGTATTTTGTTGGGCTTTAGTAGCAAAAACCGTACGATTTTCGATTTTCTGCCACAAAATTGTTTGTATTAAAAATTCATTTCAAGAACAACTGTCCCACTAACCCCGTTGTGGGGAAAGTGGAATAACATACCAAGTAATTGGCTCATTTTAAATACATCAATATGCATAATTTCATCATGCGGGATTTTCTGCGAAAGTCAAGGCTAAACGTTCATTTGATGACTCTCTCAATTTTGTCCATAATTCTCAGCAAAGATCTTTAAATAGTTAGCAAACACATCCTTAAATAAGTAAAATCACACCACAACAAGGATAGTGTTGGTCTCAAGCATCTCCCGCGACTCAATACCGAATAAACTCTTATATTGAGCTATGAAACTTTAAAAGACATTATTTGCGATGGGGTGCAATACTGAATTGCATATTTAGTGCAATGAAGAGTCGAAATATAAAGGAACCAGGGTTCCACCACCCGGTACCATATTGATTATTCTTTAAGTAAAAAGGAGTAATTACCATGATTCGTCTCATGTTTGTTTATTCCAACATGTGATGTTAATTGATTTAAACAATTTTGATTCGCAAATCATACATTTCCAGGTAAGATGCATTGGTTGTGTGGCGTGTTATCATGGTAAGGGAGCAGTTCCATTTGTACGCGATAAAAATTGCGAGAATGTTCCGGGCCCCGATGAGTTTTTTATCAGGCCCCGATGAGATTTTTATCGCGAACAGTTGCGAGTAGCAAAGGATTATTTATCGAGTAGCGTATTACCGCTTGTTTAAATATAACGAAAGATAAGTGGTCGGTATGTAAATAGAGCTTCGGGTTATTTATTCTAGTTGTAAGGTACACATTCAGCATTTCATGTTTTTAGAGATAATGTTATTGATTATGGATGTTTAACGTAAATTGTATTATCCTCGTGTATTTGCTAAACAATGTCCCGCTCTATTTGCTAAACATACCCCAGGGTATGGCAGAGGCCTCGTATCGGGCCCCGATGTCTATTTTATCGGGGCCTGATGACTATTTTATCGCGGATCAACTTGAAAAACATCGGGTCCAAAACATATCAGGCCCCGATACAGTCGCGATAAATTTATCGCGTATAAATGGAACTGTTCCCTAATGTAAATCATATTATGAATAGTTAAAGGTAGATGACCCGATCACATTCCGATTTTCAACTTGAAGTTTTCTATTCTACATGAAAGGTCATCCTTAAAAAACTCGTGTTCCAAAGTTTGAGTTGCATAGCTCTTATGGTTCTTATTTTAGACGCACAAGATGCTGTGAACTGTACCCATTGAGTAGTACACAAACTATATCGGTGGTTACCACCATTCGCGGTAATTCGACGTTATTTCATCGATTTCTCCGTAATTATACCGATTGAGGCCGTCAAATTTCAGTATGATGATGAGAAAAATACGAGCTTTCATATGATATGAAATTCTCCGTATGTTTGAAATAATTCTGTGTTACGAAAATGTGATCGGGTCATCTACCTTTAACACATAATCTTTGCTAGTGAATATAATACAAGGCGTGTCAAAAAAAGGTGTCCCACGTGAAACATTATTTTTTTGGCCATGAAAAAGTATGACAAATGTACATGAAATGGTAATAATCATATTCAGCAATCTTTAATGTGTCAATATTTTTTCTATCCAATTTGGAGCTTTCGTTTATATCATATAGCAAATCTACTCAATCATGTCAAATTCAGCTTTGGCCACTTTTCACGTGCAAATCAATAAAATCAATAATAATATACCTACATACATGTTGATAGTTAGTTCAATTTTAGCAGACAATCATATTTTCACCCATATTTTCCACGACAAATCACAGAATATTTGGATTTTAAACAATACTTTGATGTATCCTTTAAAGTATATCATCATTGGAATCTCAAATGCAGTTTATTCAGTTGAAAGTTGGATTCGCCCTCTTGTTACTGAATTGATCATATCTCGAGAGTAAGTGGTGGAATGTTATAATGGACTGCTCATGAGGAAAATGGGGTGAAATAATAAAATACCGGTAGTAGGCTTACGGTCTCCAGATCACCGAGGGACAATATTTTACCCCATTTCACGAATAAAGAGCAGTTCATATTTGTTTTATATAACGCATGAAAATATTCACACTTGAACACATAGATCTTGGTGAATATGCTAGTCGATTCTTGACAAAAATAAGCTTACTTTTTTAAATGTTTAGTAAGTTTACTCCGAGTCCTACTCCATCAAGTCGCCGAGGAAAAATTACTCTGATGCTGAACTCATCTCATCGATAGAGGTCTAGACCTCGTACCAAAATGCCCTCAACCTCAGGTGAATTGACAACAAATATTTATGATTCAAGACTAAAAAAAACCCTGAAATGTTAATTCAGCCGATAAAAGATCTGTGCGGTAAACCAAATAATGTAAAAAATGCAATGCAGACGACTTGTTTACGTTTGAAGCGATTCCTCTTTTGCTGTTGTGCCCTGAGCAGACTTCGTACACACAGATGGCGCTGGAATCAATTTGTTTTAAACAATAAATTGATACCGAGACCGAGTAGGGCCTTCTATTCTAGATTTGTAGAACTTAGAGAAAGCTTTATGTAGAATGATGACGATCACATTCAGGTTTTATACAGAATCTCTCAAGACGCTCCATGTCATGATCGTACGAGCCTACGAGGGAGGGCATTTTTGGTCTATTCAAAAAGTACTATTGACTGCCCGGTCAATAGTGCGGTCAATAGTACTTTTTGAAAGACACAAAAATGACCGGGAATGTTGTCAAGCATGAAATAGGCCAAAATATTTTGTGTTGTGTAATGTATTATCCACCAATCAGATGGCTAGAATATTTTCATGGGTTATATACAATGGGATAAAGTGTATTTGATAGAGGACCAATAGCACGTACCAATTGTCTTTTGAAGAAAAAAACATGGGAAGTACTTTTTAGTATTAGTAATTAATTAATAATTTTATTTCTCATGTATGTATGTACGTGTATAGTAAAACACTCTAGTTGCACTCGTCCAAAATGTTTCGCCATATTAATAATATTTCAAATATCACTTTCCACGCGGCAGTCGTCTGCAGACGACAGTTCCAAAATGTCACAAAAGTTTTCAAAAACGTTAACATTATTGAATATCATCACTATATTTGGCATCATCATGAGAAATGTATTAAAATATGTACAAACATCCCTAGTTTTGGTTCAGTAATTCATGAAATAAGACTTTGAAAATTGAGAAAGGTCACTTCTGAAAAATATGTATGGTAAAACTAATACTAGCCGCATGGAAAGTGTTAATACAATGGCCTCTTCTAAAATAAAGTTGGACAATTATATATACCGGACAACTTAATATAAAGGAAAAGACATCGATATAGTCTGTACAAATATACCCCTTGCTTTGTAGAAATACTGTTGCATTTCCTACGATTTAATAATCTTTAAACATGTTAAAAGGCATAATAATAAATGTGACACATAACAATAAAAATCAAGAGTGGGTATGAGGTCAACAAATGTATTATTTGGTTATCATCAAGAAGATGATGACACAAATAATTGTATAAATAAAATAATAAGTAAATAATAACAATTGATGATGGCCTATAAGCATGATTCTACATGTAGCAAAATCTATGACGAGCGAAACTTAATTAAATAAACGCGAGGATCAAGCAAATGATACCAGCCGAGTAATTGAAATGAATAAATAATATATAGACTCGGACAAACTGGCGAGAATTAAATTAACAAAGACCTTAAAAATACACAGCCTCGAACCCGGTCCCTCTCGCTATCGCGGCGATTGGTTACTCCACTAGGCTACATGGACTGTGCTTACATCTGTACAGGATTCACACCACTAAATAAATAATGGAAGAGTCCACGAAAGGCTTGTTGAATTGGTTGGGATGACCCTCCTCTAAGTGAAATATATAAAAAATGCTTCAAAAATAGTGTTGTTGGCCAAACTTTTGATCGGATGATTATTAAATGAAGATTATCAAACAATATCAGTGCAAATTTTCTTCTTTGACCAATTTTTTATGATTTTTTAGTCATTTTAGAGACTTCAGATAATTGATTAGAATTGCTTAGACCTAGGCTAGGCCGGGGCAATCTACAAACATGTGTATCTTTGACGGCGCATATCTCGAACATTTTGCCTTGAACTTATATATTTTTTTTGTTTACAGGAAAGCCAAGACCATGATCTTCACACAGAATGCAAAGTTGAAGCAACCAGTTGCTTTATAAGCGAGAAAATGGCGAATAGTCATGGTCCATTTTACACAGTAAGCAATGGGGAATTTATTAGTGGTGTGTACTCTACATGGATACCAGACAAACGAGCTATTATGTATACAAAGCCTTTATTGAAAGCCTGAAATAATAAGTGTTGATAAATCAGCAATTATCAAGTGGTTATGGGAAGCATTTAATAACCAGCTTGTTATTCTTTGAGCTGCAAATGTATGCGCATATGATGTTAACAAATGCAAAAGGAGAATGACTGCGTATCAGTTGTTTAGAGGTAACTGTACAGAAACAAAAACATTTTCACTTTGGAACCGAGGAATTGCACGAAGGGGTGTAAGTTACGTAACCCTGAGGGAAATTCCGAGGTTCCAAAGTAACATTATTTGATTCTTCACAGTTACCGACAAAACAACTGATGAAAGTCAAAACCTGATTCAAAACCGTCAATTAAAATAGTCATTTAATGATACGGACGTTACTTTTATCTAAAAAGTTACATTTTACGGTAATTTAACCATGCTTCACCCATTACAAATCGATCAATCTGATCGAAAATCGTGCAAGCGAACGACGCACACATCGCGTAACTACTACGCTGTGCAAATACGCCATGCGTACATAGCATTATGCGATTTGTTTTGGTGAGCGAACTTGATACGCATTATACGCGGGGTTACTAATGTTTACGCGGAGGTACTTGGTTCTCCGGTGACCTGCGGTTATTTGGGTCGTACGTATCGCGTATGATCATGAGGTTTTGAACTGCATACAAGTGATGTTTGTATGATGCTTATATAAATTGAAATATAGAATGCAGACTAAAATACGAGTGTAATAAGTAGTGAAACGTGAAACATGACGTGACGTGACGTGATGTGACGTGACTATTCTAAGAAATCGTTTACGATAATACGGTGTTATCTCTAAATTGAGTTCAAAATGCAAACCATTTCCAATTGAATTAGTTCACGAAAGCAATAATTTAAGCCAACAAACTGTTAAAGCGCATTTCAGCTCACGTCAATGCATCACACTCAGACCAATCTTGAAATGGCTACGGTTAACGAAATATTGCATATCGAATGACCGAATAGCCGTACAAGATCCTCAACAAGGTCCTCAACTACACTTACAATTCAAGAGTTCTTAATCGTTCTATAAGACTGTGATTTCCGTTAACCCTTGAGAACTACCTGGTGTTTGGTCAGAAAGATGGATACATCATTTGTTGCACCGATTAGAATCATTGTTTGAAAAATTGTATCCATGATATAAAAGATTGGAGTGAAATATTCTATAAGCGATATTTTAATTGGTTATTCAAATGATTATAACCTGTAATTAACCAATCATAAACATTGTTAGATAGACAGGTAGTGCACAGGGGGTTAAGGCATCCATGAAATCATTTACCTTTACCGTTAGTGTCAACAGCTCAACACGGGTTTGTCCGTCGAAAACCGTCTGGGCGTTTTTGACTTTCTGACTCGGTTTTTTCAGCTATAACTTTATCCGATTCTGACATCCGATATGTTAGGTTATCATACAGGCAATGAATAATGCATGTTAGATGCCATCGGGGCGCTGAACTTGCTCGGTGACAACCCTTTTCATCCATACGTGTAAAAGTATCCGAGCCTGCAGGATAGAGGTTTTATTCTTATACGTATTATTACGCCATTTTCACACATGAAAAGGACATTTAGGAAACATGGATTTATCATTGAGGTTTGAGATTTATTTTCCCATTCATTATAGATCAAAACGTAGATTTATGTTTTCATTCAATGTAGATCAAAGTGAAATGAGTCGTAAATTGTTTCTCTGTAGGGTGCGCTTAATTTAACACATCTGTCCTGTTGGGTGCATTATAAAATAGGTCACGTTTTAAAAGTAGCTATTACTATCTAAGCCTGTGTATCAAAATACAAATTTTCCATGACATTAAAATGATGTTTGAAGTAATTATGTTTATATTTGCTTTAAAACGAAAGATGAACTTCCTAATCATTTATTTTTGATTTCTTATTCAATCGAATCCCAGAAACCCGAAAGTTGGACTTACTGATGGTGTTAGAGGGATGGTTCCCGGTGACACACCCGTCACATTCAGTTTGGTTAAAGAGAACTTCATTCTCTAAAATGTACTATGCGATTAGTACAATTGTGAAGGTGTTTCCAATATAACCTATGGAACGCATTTCTATTATTTAATGTGATCAAACAATTCGCTATTTTTATCACATTTTTTGTTCAAATATTTATTCATCGCATAGGCCTAATTGTCATAGTCCTGAGTGTGCGCATAAATGTATTTGCAAAAGTGTAATCGTATAAATGTATTCACACACATTGTATAGCATAACATAGAGTTCAAATTTATATCTTGCCTCTCAAATATTTGAAGATTTATGGCCAAATTAATGGTTTCGGTGGCCATATTGGATTTAAGGGTGGCCATATTGGAATTTTTTGAAAGCATGGATCACATAATATAACATTGTCCCATCTGAAGATTCTACATAAAGTCCATTCTTGCTGTTAAACGTTTTGAAATATACTTATAGAAAATGCAAGATATATCGTTATCACTTGTCTCCTAAAAATGTGCATATGTTAGACTTCAGACTGCAAAATTATCTCGACAACTTAACACATGTCGAGTGGTATTTTCCTTAATCTATAATAGCGTGTGCTGTCAATTCGCGTGCCGCTTCTTAGTTATATACCCTTACTATAAGACATGTTAATACTAAGGTTAAAGCCTCAGGGCAGTTTTGTTAACAAGATCTGAGACTGACAACTTATTTCATCCTCAGCCGGCGGGCTTAGCGTTTTACCATTACTTGACGGGTCCCTGGTGTACGTGTCTAATCTACAACGAATTGCCGGCAACAGTTACGGCAAAGCGCGAAATCGGTTAACAGTGAACACAATCAGGCCGTACCGAGTCAACATCAAATGCATTTCTTAAACATAACAAAAAAAAGAAGGAAATTAGCCTTAAGAATTTCGAAATAATTTTCTATTTTTTGTTGTTGCTAGCGATGTCATACTAAAACCAGATACTTTTACGGTCGGTACAATGCAATTTTTGTACCCCAGATTTGTTCACGCGGAATACACTGTACGGTTACTAAATGGAGCGTCTTCGTCGTATTCATACACGAGAAGTCTATGGGACAAATAGGCGCCCCAAGGCGCGTGACGCCGGGGATTTCACGACACATTACGTCAGTTTTATACGCTCTTAGCTTTCTCAAGCTGTGAGGACTTAACATCTACTTATCAGAAAGCCAAGTTTGAGAAAGAATCCTGCGGGGTAAGAGTGGAAAGAATAGAACGAAAGCCGACAAACAAGTAGAAAATTACACAGGAGCTCAAGGTTACGTTTGCTGATAATTACAACGTCGTCCCTAGTTGAAAACCCCGAGCTAAAGCAATCATTCGCTCAATGATAAACGTGTACTAATAATAAGCATCAACTGCCTCGAAATGTTCACAGATATTTTTGTTCTGTGTTAAAACATCTTTAAACTGGTAGTTATGTAGTTTTCTAATGTCATCCACCTATAAGAATGTAGATACCGATATGGGTAAGAGATTTGTAATGCAAAACCGTTAGTGTAAATCGTGATTAAATTGGAGCTGTAGCTATCACTACTAACATCAAATTAAACAATATTAAATGAAAAGATAACACAATGATGTTGAATATTGGATTAGTTCTGACTTTTTCAGTACCAAATTATTATAAGGGAGCACATCAAAACTCGACCGCCCGGCAACCGCCGGTTCCGTGCAGTTCCGTGAGGTTGCAGCCGGTTTCTATTGTTCTAAACAATGATATGCGGTCCAACCGGGCGGAACCGCCGGTTGCCGCGCGGTCAAGTTTTGATTTGCTCCCTAAAGCAAAATATCTACCCCTTTATCCATCATAGAATATCATCAATATATCGTCATCTGATCTACTGATGTAATCTGCTATCTACTGATGTAATCTGCTATCTACTGATGTAATCTGCTATCTATTGATGATAACAGAATATTTAATACCTGGTAATAGCTACATCTGTTATAGAAATCACTGATCATATCAGAGATATTTCATAACCATGATAACAGAGGAAAGCTGCCTGTGTGAAAAAATATGCAGATCTGTTAATAGCACCTGGTAATAGCTGCAGTGGAAGAGTATGTACGTGGATTGCTATCTATCCTGATGATAGCAGAGTAGTTCATACCTGGTGAAAGCTGCATCTGTAGATAAGTATGTGCAGAAATTGCTATCTACTGATGATAGCAGAGTATTTCATACCTGGTAATAGCTGCATCTGTGGATGAGTATGTGCAGAAATTGCTATCTACTGATGATAGCAGAGTAGATCATACCTGGTGATAGCTGCATCTGTAGATAAGTATGTGCAGAAATTGCTATCTACTGATGATAGCAGAGTAGTTTATACCTGGTAATAGCTGCATCTGTGGATGAGTATGTGCAGAAATTGCTATCTACTGATGATAGCAGAGTAGATCATACCTGGTGATAGCTGCATCTGTAGATAAGTATGTGCAGAAATTGCTATCTACTGATAATAGCAGAGTATTTCATACCTGGTGATAGCTGCATCTGTGGAAGAGTATGTTCATAAATTGCTATCTACTGATGATAGCAGAGTAGTTCATACCTGGTAATAGCTGCATCTGTGGATGAGTATGTGCAGAAATTGCTATCTACTGATGATAGCAGAGTAGTTCATACCTGGTAATAGCTGCATCTGTAGATGAGTATGTGCAGAAATTGCTATCTACTGATGATAGCAGAGTATTTCATACCTGGTGATAGCTGCATCTGTGGAAGAGTATGTTCATAAATTGCTATCTACTGATGATAGCAGAGTAGTTCATACCTGGTGATAGCTACATCTGTGCAAGAGTATGTGCAGAAATTGCTATCTACTGATGATAGCAGAGTAGTTCATACCTGGTAATAGCTGCATCTGTAGATGAGTATGTGCAGAAATTGCTATCTACTGATGATAGCAGAGTAGTTCATACCTGGTAATAGCTGCATCTGTGGGAGTGTATGTGCAGAAATTGCTATCTACTGAGGATAGCAGAGTATTTCATACCTGGTGATAGCTGCATATGTGGAAAAGTATGTGCAGAAATTGCTATCTACGGATGATAACAGAGTAGTTCATACTTGGTAATAGCTGCATCTGTGGATGAGTATGTGCAGAAATTGCTATCTACTGATAATAGCAGAGTATTTCATACCTGGTGATAGCTGCATCTGTGGATGAGTATGTGCAGAAATTGCTATCTACTGATGATAGCAGAGTAGTTCATACCTGGTGATAGCTGCATCTGTGGAAGAGTATGTACAGAAATTGCTATCTACTGATGATAGCAGAGTATTTCATACCTGGTAATAGCTGTATCTGTGGATGAGTATGTACAGAAATTGCTATCTACTGATGATAGCAGAGTAGTTCATACCTGGTAATAGCTGCATCTGTGGATGAGTATGTGCAGAAATTGCTATCTACTGATGATAGCAGAGTATTTCATACCTGGTAATAGCTGCAGTGGAAGAGTATGTGCAGCAATTGCTATCTACTAATGATAGCAGAGTAGTTCATACCTGGTAATAGCTGCATCTGTGGATGAGTATGTGCAGAAATTGCTATCTACTGATGATAGCAGAGTAGTTCATACCTGGTGATAGCTGCATCTGTGGATGAGTATGTGCAGAAATTGCTATCTACTGATGATAGCAGAGTAGTTCATACCTGGTGATAGCTGCATCTGTGGATGAGTATGTGCAGAAATTGCTATCTACTGATGATAGCAGAGTAGTTCATACCTGGTGATAGCTGCATCTGTGTTTGAGTATGTGCAGAAATTGCTATCTACTGATGATAGCAGAGTAGTTCATACCTGGTAATAGCTGCATCTGTGTTTGAGTATGTGCAGAAATTTATATCTACTGATGATAGCAGAGTAGTTCATACCTGGTAATAGCTGCATCTGTGGATGAGTATGTGCAGAAATTGCTATCTACTGATGATAGCAGAGTAGTTCATACCTGGTGATAGCTGCATCTGTGGATGAGTATGTGCAGAAATTGCTATCTACTGATGATAGCAGAGTAGTTCATACCTGGTGATAGCTGCATCTGGGGAAGAGTATGTACAGAAATTGCTATCTACTGATGATAGCAGAGTAGTTCATACCTGGTAATAGCTGCATCTGTGGAAGAGTATGTACAGAAATTGCTATCTACTGATGATAGCAGAGTAGTTCATACCTGGTGATAGCTGCATCTGTAGAAGATTATGTGCAGAAATTGCTATTTACTGATGATAGCAGAGTAGTTCATACCTGGTAATAGCTGCATCTGTGGATGAGTATGTGCAGAAATTGCTATCTACTGATGATAGCAGAGTAGTTCATACCTGGTAATAGCTGCATCTGTGGAAGAGTATGTGCAGAAATTGCTATATACTGATGATAGCAGAGTAGTTCATACCTGGTAATAGCTGCATCTGTGGATGAGTATGTGCAGAAATTGCTATCTACTGATGATAGCAGAGTAGTTCATACTTGGTAATAGCTGCATCTGTGGAAGAGTATGTGCAGAAATTGCTATATACTGATGATAGCAGAGTAGTTCATACCTGGTGATAGCTGCATCTGTGGAAGAGTATGTGCAGAAATTGCTATCTACTGATGATAGCAGAGTAGTTCATACCTGGTAATAGCTGCATCTGTGGATGAGTATGTGCAGAAATTGCTATCTACTGATGATAGCAGAGTATTTCATATCTGGTGATAGCTACATCTGTGGATGAGTATGTGCAGAAATTGCTATCTACTGATGATAGCAGAGTATTTCATACCTGGTAATAGCTGCATCTTTGAAAGAGTATGTGCAGAAATTGCTATCTACTGATGATAGCAGAGTATTTCATATCTGGTGATAGCTACATCTGTGGATGAGTATGTGCAGAAATTGCTATCTACTGATGATAGCAGAGTATTTCATACTTGGTAATAGCTGCATCTGTGGATGAGTATGTGCAGAAATTGCTATCTACTGATGATATCAGAGTAGTTCATACCTGGTAATAACTGCATCTGTGGATGAGTATGTACAGAAATTGCTATCTACTGATGATATCAGAGTAGTTCATACCTGGTAATAACTGCATCTGTAGATAAGTATGTGCAGAAATTGCTATCTACTGATGATAACAGAGTAGTTCATACCTGGTAATAGCTGCATCTGTGGATGAGTATGTGCAGAAATTGCTATCTACTGATGATATCAGAGTAGTTCATGCCTGGTGATAGCTGCATCTGTAGATGAGTATGTGCAGAAATTGCTATCTACTGATGATAGCAGAGTAGTTCATACCTGGTGATAGCTGCATCTGTGTTTGAGTATGTGCAGAAATTGCTATCTACTGATGATAGCAGATTAGTTCATACCTGGTAATAGTTGCATCTGTGGATGAGTATGTGCAGAAATTGCTATCTACTGATGATAGCAGAGTAGTTCATACCTGGTAATAGCTGCAGTGGAAGAGTATGTGCAGCAATTGCTATCTACTGATGATAGCAGAGTAGTTCATACCTGGTAATAGCTGCATCTGTGGATGAGTATGTGCAGAAATTGCTATCTACTGATGATAGCAGAGTAGTTCATACCTGGTGATAGCTGCATCTGTGGATGAGTATGTGCAGAAATTGCTATCTACTGATGATAGCAGAGTAGTTCATACCTGGTGATAGCTGCATCTGTGGATGAGTATGTGCAGAAATTGCTATCTACTGATGATAGCAGAGTAGTTCATACCTGGTGATAGCTGCATCTGTGTTTGAGTATGTGCAGAAATTGCTATCTACTGATGATAGCAGAGTAGTTCATACCTGGTAATAGCTGCATCTGTGTTTGAGTATGTGCAGAAATTGCTATCTACTGATGATAGCAGAGTAGTTCATACCTGGTAATAGCTGCATCTGTGGATGAGTATGTGCAGAAATTGCTATCTACTGATGATAGCAGAGTAGTTCATACCTGGTGATAGCTGCATCTGTGGATGAGTATGTGCAGAAATTGCTATCTACTGATGATAGCAGAGTAGTTCATACCTGGTGATAGCTGCATCTGGGGAAGAGTATGTACAGAAATTGCTATCTACTGATGATAGCAGAGTAGTTCATACCTGGTAATAGCTGCATCTGTGGAAGAGTATGTACAGAAATTGCTATCTACTGATGATAGCAGAGTAGTTTATACCTGGTAATAGCTACATCTGTGGATGAGTATGTGCAGAAATTGCTATCTACTGATGATAGCAGAGTAGTTCATACCTGGTAATAGCTGCATCTGTGGATGAGTATGTGCAGAAATTGCTATCTACTGATGATAGCAGAGTAGTTCATACCTGGTGATAGCTACATCTGTGCAAGAGTATGTGCAGAAATTGCTATCTACTGATGATAGCAGAGTAGTTCATACCTGGTAATAGCTGCATCTGTAGATGAGTATGTGCAGAAATTGCTATCTACTGATGATAGCAGAGTAGTTCATACCTGGTAATAGCTGCATCTGTGGGAGTGTATGTGCAGAAATTGCTATCTACTGAGGATAGCAGAGTATTTCATACCTGGTGATAGCTGCATATGTGGAAAAGTATGTGCAGAAATTGCTATCTACGGATGATAACAGAGTAGTTCATACTTGGTAATAGCTGCATCTGTGGATGAGTATGTGCAGAAATTGCTATCTACTGATAATAGCAGAGTATTTCATACCTGGTGATAGCTGCATCTGTGGATGAGTATGTGCAGAAATTGCTATCTACTGATGATAGCAGAGTAGTTCATACCTGGTGATAGCTGCATCTGTGGAAGAGTATGTACAGAAATTGCTATCTACTGATGATAGCAGAGTATTTCATACCTGGTAATAGCTGTATCTGTGGATGAGTATGTACAGAAATTGCTATCTACTGATGATAGCAGAGTAGTTCATACCTGGTAATAGCTGCATCTGTGGATGAGTATGTGCAGAAATTGCTATCTACTGATGATAGCAGAGTATTTCATACCTGGTAATAGCTGCAGTGGAAGAGTATGTGCAGCAATTGCTATCTACTAATGATAGCAGAGTAGTTCATACCTGGTAATAGCTGCATCTGTGGATGAGTATGTGCAGAAATTGCTATCTACTGATGATAGCAGAGTAGTTCATACCTGGTGATAGCTGCATCTGTGGATGAGTATGTGCAGAAATTGCTATCTACTGATGATAGCAGAGTAGTTCATACCTGGTGATAGCTGCATCTGTGGATGAGTATGTGCAGAAATTGCTATCTACTGATGATAGCAGAGTAGTTCATACCTGGTGATAGCTGCATCTGTGTTTGAGTATGTGCAGAAATTGCTATCTACTGATGATAGCAGAGTAGTTCATACCTGGTAATAGCTGCATCTGTGTTTGAGTATGTGCAGAAATTGCTATCTACTGATGATAGCAGAGTAGTTCATACCTGGTAATAGCTGCTTCTGTGGATGAGTATGTGCAGAAATTGCTATCTACTGATGATAGCAGAGTAGTTCATACCTGGTGATAGCTGCATCTGTGGATGAGTATGTGCAGAAATTGCTATCTACTGATGATAGCAGAGTAGTTCATACCTGGTGATAGCTGCATCTGGGGAAGAGTATGTACAGAAATTGCTATCTACTGATGATAGCAGAGTAGTTCATACCTGGTAATAGCTGCATCTGTGGAAGAGTATGTACAGAAATTGCTATCTACTGATGATAGCAGAGTAGTTCATACCTGGTGATAGCTGCATCTGTAGAAGATTATGTGCAGAAATTGCTATTTACTGATGATAGCAGAGTAGTTCATACCTGGTAATAGCTGCATCTGTGGATGAGTATGTGCAGAAATTGCTATCTACTGATGATAGCAGAGTAGTTCATACCTGGTAATAGCTGCATCTGTGGAAGAGTATGTGCAGAAATTGCTATATACTGATGATAGCAGAGTAGTTCATACCTGGTGATAGCTGCATCTGTGGAAGAGTATGTGCAGAAATTGCTATCTACTGATGATAGCAGAGTAGTTTATACCTGGTAATAGCTGCATCTGTGGATGAGTATGTGCAGAAATTGCTATCTACTGATGATAGCAGAGTATTTCATATCTGGTGATAGCTACATCTGTGGATGAGTATGTGCAGAAATTGCTATCTACTGATGATAGCAGAGTAGTTTATACCTGGTAATAGCTGCATCTGTGGATGAGTATGTGCAGAAATTGCTATCTACTGATGATAGCAGAGTATTTCATATCTGGTGATAGCTACATCTGTGTTTGAGTATGTGCAGAAATTGCTATCTACTGATAATAGCAGAGTAGTTCATACCTGGTAATAGCTGCATCTGTGGATGAGTATGTGCAGAAATTGCTATCTACTGATGATAGCAGAGTATTTCATATCTGGTGATAGCTACATCTGTGGATGAGTATGTGCAGAAATTGCTATCTACTGATGATAGCAGAGTATTTCATACCTGGTAATAGCTGCATCTTTGAAAGAGTATGTGCAGAAATTGCTATCTACTGATGATAGCAGAGTATTTCATATCTGGTGATAGCTACATCTGTGGATGAGTATGTGCAGAAATTGCTATCTACTGATGATAGCAGAGTATTTCATACTTGGTAATAGCTGCATCTGTGGATGAGTATGTGCAGAAATTGCTATCTACTGATGATAGCAGAGTATTTCATACCTGGTGATAGCTGCATCTGTGGAAGAGTATGTACAGAAATTGCTATCTACTGATGATAGCAGAGTAGTTCATACCTGGTAATAGCTGCATCTGTGGAAGAGTATGTACAGAAATTGCTATCTACTGATGATAGCAGAGTAGTTCATACCTGGTAATAGCTGCATCTGTGGATGAGTATGTGCAGAAATTGCTATCTACTGATGATAGCAGAGTAGTTCATACCTGGTGATAGCTGTATCTGTGGATGAGTATGTGCAGAAATTGCTATCTACTGATGATAGCAGAGTAGTTCATACCTGGTAATAGCTGCATCTGTGGAAGAGTATGTGCAGAAATTGCTATCTACTGATGATAGCAGAGTAGTTCATACTTGGTAATAGCTGCATCTGGGGAAGAGTATGTACAGAAATTGCTATCTACTGATGATAGCAGAGTATTTCATACCTGGTAATAGCTGCATCTGTGGAAGAGTATGTACAGAAATTGCTATCTACTAATGATAGCAGAGTAGTTCATACCTGGTAATAGCTGCATCTGTGGATGAGTATGTGCAGAAATTGCTATCTACTAATGATAGCAGAGTTGTTCATACCTGGTGATAGCTGCATCTGTGGAAGAGTATGTGCAGAAATTGCTATCTACTGATGATAGCAGAGTAGTTCATACTTGGTAATAGCTGCATCTGGGGAAGAGTATGTACAGAAATTGCTATCTACTAATGATAGCAGAGTATTTCATACCTGGTAATAGCTGCATCTGTGGAAGAGTATGTACAGAAATTGCTATCTACTGATGATAGCAGAGTAGTTCATACCTGGTAATAGCTGCATCTGTGGAAGAGTATGTGCAGAAATTGCTATCTACTGATGATAGCAGAGTAGTTCATACTTGGTAATAGCTGCATCTGGGGAAGAGTATGTACAGAAATTGCTATCTACTGATGATAGCAGAGTATTTCATACCTGGTGATAGCTGCATCTGTGGAAGAGTATGTGCAGAAATTGCTATCTACTGATGATATCAGAGTAGTTCATACCTGGTAATAACTGCATCTGTGGATGAGTATGTACAGAAATTGCTATCTACTGATGATATCAGAGTAGTTCATACCTGGTAATAACTGCATCTGTAGATAAGTATGTGCAGAAATTGCTATCTACTGATGATAACAGAGTAGTTCATACCTGGTAATAGCTGCATCTGTGGATGAGTATGTGCAGAAATTGCTATCTACTGATGATATCAGAGTAGTTCATACCTGGTGATAGCTGCATCTGTAGAAGAGTATGTGCAGAAATTGCTATCTACGGATGATAGCAGAGTAGTTCATACCTAGCTGCATCTGGGGAAGAGTATGTGCAGAAATTGCTATATGAATAGAGGAGTGCTCTCATGCCTCGTGATATGTACAAGTGTTATAGAGTATATGCGGAGTATGCTGTCTTCTGATGATAATAGCAGAATATTTCGCATAAGTTTCAGGCGTATATCTATTTTATACCTATAGTAAAACTATGTGCGAAGAATCTGCTATCAATTTATTACAGAATTTCATATACCCGACGGTTATAGTTGTGTGTGTGAAAGAATATAGGCTATCTAATAACTGATGATTATAGCAAAATAGTTCATGCCTGGTGATAGGTGCGTTTGTAGATGGATTTGCGATGAATCTGCAATTAAGATATACACTGTAAAATAGTGTTTAGAAATCACGGATATATAATAAGTGTTTAGCTAGAGCAAGCTTGAGCTAGAGAGTCAAATGTTTAGAATTTAAACACTTCGATCATACCAGGTGATGGTTGCATGTGAAGATGAATCTGCCATATCTACTACACGAAAGCACACTTTCCTATAACTGATCATAACTACGACTGAAAAGAATTTGCTATCTATGACTGATGAGAGCAGCAGGGTAAGCTACTTCATGCCTGGTGGTTAGTATGTGTAGGGGTGTGTTTGTGACGAAACTGATGATCATCAGATGATAGCAGAGCATGTCTGGTGATAGCTGAGTTTGCAGATGGGTTTGTGACGAAACTGCTATCTACTGATGATAGCAGAGCATGTCTGGTGGTAGCTGAGTTTGCAGATGGGTTTGTGACGAACCTGCTATCTACTGAGGATAGCAGAGCATGTCTGGTGATAGCTGAGTTTGCAGATGGGTTTGTGACGAAACTGCTATCTACTGATGATAGCAGAGCATGTCTGGTGGTAGCTGAGTTTGCAGATGGGTTTGTGACGAACCTGCTATCTACTGATGATAGCAGAGCATGTCTGGTGATAGCTGAGTTTGCAGATGGGTTTGTGACGGACCTGCTATCTACTGATGATAGCAGAGCATGTCTGGTGGTAGCTGAGTTTGCAGATGGGTTTGTGACGAACCTGCTATCTACTGAAGATAGCAGAGCATGTCTGGTGATAGCTGCGTGTGCTGATGGGTTTGTGACAAATCTGCTATCTACTGATGATAGTAGAGCATGCCCGGTCATAGCTGCGTGTGCTGATGGGTTTGTGACAAATCTGCTATCTACTGATGATAGTAGAGCATGACCGGTCATAGCTGCATGTGCTGATGGGTTTGTGACGAATCTGCTATCGATTGATGATAGCATGGGTTTGCGACTAACCTGCCATCTACTGAAGATGGTATTTTGTGCGTACCTACTCGCGTGTCAGTAGTGAGTCACTTTATGGCAGCAGTCTCCGCGTGCCGCGCTTCCATTTCCGGCATCATTGATTGGTATTGATTTACGCCAGTCGCACAAGCTGCGCTAGAAATTCACGGGGCCACAGTGCGCCCCTGCCAAGCCACGACGACCAGGTTATTTTTAGTTTAAGCGAATTGCGTGTATTTGTATTCGCAATGAGCAATTTCTAAGTAACTGGGAGAGCCTCGCTACATTTAAAATGGCGATTGCGTGCAAGCGTACATTTGTAGCACCTTCAAGCACGTAGATAAGCTTTGGAATGTTATGAATTTTTCGTTGAAAATGATTAATTTGAATAACATACTTTGTGTTATTAATCAGCGCATTAGGCCTACACGCATGAGGTACAAATTCTATTTAAAAACTCCGAGGCATGCAACAACGGAAATGTCTTAATCAATTCAATTGTGTTGCTTGTGTGTGGCCAGGGTGTGTGGGTGGAAATTTCGTTAAAACAAATCCCCCATGATGGACATTATTTGCTTATTACGTGCACAACGTCTATAAATGAAGATGCCCAACGTATACCGGTAATCAATACAGGGTGTATCAAAAAAATTAGGACACTTTTTGATGATGGTTTAAATCCTTGTTAAATCACTGAAGCATGACCAATTTTTATTTCAATGTAAAGTACAATCGATAAAGATAAAATCCTGAAAAGATGAGAAAAATCCATAATTAATTAAGGAAATTGTGACCTATTAGGCAAGGCAATCTATTTTGTAGTATGTACAATGATCATTCACACAGTAACAGTAGAGTAACATGAACGCGCACACTATTTATGCCAATTCTACTTCATATCATGCTAATGAACCATCTACAGTGGGTTCGAGAACTTTTTTGATTTGCACAGAATATGCATGCATTGCATCTGATTTGTTGATTATTTAGCCAGTATTGATATGTGCCACAATGGATTACCAAACTAATCTATGCTATGACTGATAGACTATTTTCTATGTTCATAATTATTGTAACGTATTGAAACGTAAACCATGTTATTTACTGGTCTATACATGTAAATCCCATTGTACACACCAGTAAATGACATGGTTTACGCAAATTATGCTAGTTTTCTTATTTTTCATCGGATTGATTTCATATTTTCGGGATATCATAATGATTAATTGGGCTTTATATTAAGACTAAAGTAGTCATGGTCCAATGATTATAACAAGTATTACACCTTCATGAAAAAGTGTCCTATTTTTTTTGATACACCCTGTACAGGATGTCAGCCGACGTGATGGACTTTGAAACCTTTGCACAGTAGGGGCCGTTTTCCGTGTATATGACGAAGACATCGTAGTGACAGAAATATTTTAAAATAATCAAAAACAAGGAAAGACCGTAGAATGGTATGTAGCACAGGGGTCGCATTCTGACGCGTCTGCGCGTCATAGACCTCTCACTTTCTAATAGTGACGCGTCAGATTTCAAATTGGAAAGACTTGCGGTCCCGATCAACATTGAAGAGACCCCTTAAATTTGACGATGTATGGAAAGGGAAACCTTAATAAATTCTGTAAATTACATATCCATCCTTTGCTCACAATATAAATTCATTAAAACTGCCCGTAAACAAGTAAAATCATTCAAATACTCAAACTTCAGGACCCCTCAATTTCTTGGGGGACCCCTTAAATTTGTTTTTTGAAGTCCTACGGGGTCCTGAAAAATGTCATGGGACCTCTCACATTTTTGATCCAGTGCTATCCCTGATGTAGCAGGTGAGGTATTTCTTGTGTCTCGGCAACATTGGTATGTTCATTAATATTCATCACCGTTCCCAAATGCATTGTGCATCTTGATCAGCTATCACGACTAGACCGCCCGCCGAGGAAGTACAAACCAGAAAGTATCCGTCTTACTTTACGCAGGGCTTCTCCCCGGTCCATCAGACGCATCAAGAAAGAATCATCTGTCTATATATGTACAACACGTTCTAACAAAGCGTGTGAACTTGTAAAAAAATACTCAATGTAAAGAAACTGTCGTTGATTTATTTTGGGCTGTCCCATAGATAAATCAATACACTTGCACCACTCCTCGCTGCATCGCCCCAAATAATAAATGTTTCAAGGCTTGTGCATTTTGTATGCCGAGCGGATGGTCGTCGCCAGATGCCTAGGGGGTGAAAACAGACTTGGTATTTTTATAAAAGAAGCTTGGTATAGCCAAAGAAGATTTTAAGGTCTCCCCACAATGCATTGCGCGAACGCCAGCCAACTAAAGCTTTTTGTTCACAAGATGCATTTGTCGAGCTCTTAAGTTTTAGAAATAAAGACAAAGGAAAACTTATAACTTAATTAATTCATTGATAGCTCCAACGATGAATGCGCTATGAAACCATGATTGTGTGCATATGTCTATATGGGAACCGAGACCAATTGGAGACCAGAATTAGGGTATTTCGCAAAAACGCAATGCATTGTGGTGGTGTCTTTAAACTCTTCTTTGCTTGGTAGCGGAGAAACTCATATCATTGTATCATTATAAGACGAGTTAAGGTGAGAAAGAAGAGTTGTCTTAACTCTTTATTGATATAAGTAAAAGCCTTTTAACGTGATAAACCAGCTCTAAGATGTAACATACTTGATTCCAAAAGCCTTAATGTTTTTACTCGTCAACATTGTCCTGACTTTTTATAGTATTGTCAACATTAGTTTATTTCCATTCATGTTATATTGATAAATAAAGCTTATGACATAACCACTCTTTTTGTTACCTAGCTATATCACACTCTGCTGTCTGTTTCTTTAAATTTATATGACCGCCTCTTTTCCTTTTTAAAGGAATTTTTATCTAATCTCAGTTAGAAAGATGTGTTGAAATGACGTCAAAGTCATATTAGTGTTTATATTTTTATTAGTGGATTGTTTACAAATCAAAGATTTTCCAGCGTCACGGTGACGTTACAAACATCGCACTATATTATCATAGAGCAATAATAGAGCAATAGGTCAATAGAGCGTCATAATGGAGCAATTATGACGCTGTTATTATGCAGAAATGTCGTTGATACGATGCAAAGATGTTTAAATAACGAAATGTTCACCATCTATGACATCATAATATTTCAACCACTACATTATTTCGATGGCTATTCGTTGCATAGTAAATAATGATACCGAAAAGAATGAATAGACCTTTGGATGTTGGATGTTAACGCATTGTTATAAAAGAGCAGCGTTAGAATGTTGTCTGAATCCTTGTGTTAGGAAATTTGAATATTTGCAGACGTATAGGATAATTCAGCTAATTTTAGGAGCATGTATCAGGTATGTAAGCTAGGGAATGTACACCTAGCACATAAAGTCCCTGACCAGGTGCTTTGAGGTTAGGTAATTCAAAATATATAATCGGTACCAAAAATGAGATAAACATTGAATGAGCAAATTTCTTCTCCGCAGTTTGATACCTCATTCAACAAAATCGAATGGATACTTTTAAAGTAATGGCGATTTCAATGACCGCGCATAACAACAGCAAAGTTGCACTAGGTATAGGAAATCATTGATTTGTTTGTGATTACGCACTAAAAAACTCACAGCTAATCAGTTAAAACTTGTATTCTTCACAGCCAGTCACACCCTTTGTCTCGCAAATTGCGGTTATCACTCCAGACCCATTCATCTGTCTCATTCAGATAGCACACAGTTATGACAGTAATCATACACAAATCAATGATTCCTATACCTAGTGCAACTTTTTCTGTTGAATGAGGTATCAAACTGCGGAGAAGAAATTTGCTCATTTAATGTATATATCTCAGATTGTTGGTACCGATTATATATTTTGAATTAGCCAACACTGAAAGCCAAACTGGAGTCAAGTGACTCTTGAAATGGAGTAAATCGGCCATGACTCTCCAAAGGAGTCATCCTGACTCTTCAAAGGAGTCATCTTGACTCTCCAAAGGAGTCGTCCTGACTCCCCAAAGGAGTCATCCTAGCCGTCGGAAAGAGTCATCGGCCATGACTCTCCAAAGGAGTCATCCTGACTCTTCAAAGGAGTCATCCTGATTCTCCAAAGGAGTCATCCTGACTCTCCAAAGGAGTCATCCGAGCCGTCGGAAAGAGTCATCGCCCATGACTCTCCAAAGGAGTCATCCTGACTCTCTGGAGCTAATTTGCATATTTTACTTGGTCTTATATTAGCCGAGTAAAATGCACAAATCGCTCATTAGCATAATTGCAATGGTACAAAAATTAGCACCGATGCTCGTGTATACCATTTCAATTATGCTAATGAGCTAATTTGCACATTTTATTTATTTAAACCTATTAATTTATTTCAATTAAGTCGATGCCTTAATTTAACACCGTTGAATGTATATTGATATATGCATATTTCTCACTGGTTAAGGAAGGGGAGTGATTGCTCACTAAGTAAATGCAAATACATTGAGCTAGAACATAAACATCAAAGAACCCATTACATTAAAGCCCCCTCCCCCCTCCAGTTCTCAGTGTCTTATTTCCCTTTTTTCCTACCTGGAGTCACGGTGACTCTATTTAGCCAGTTGGAGTCATTATTACTCTCGAAAGGGAGTCCAGCCTACATGTGACTCTATGTCAATATTGACTCCATTTGAAGAGTCACAAGACTCCCTTGAAGAGTCATGCATCATGACTCTCCAAAGGAGTCAGTAAATGTTGACTCTCCAAGGGAGTCATGTGACTCTCCAAACAGAGTCAATATTGACATAGAGTCACTAGTCACATGTAGGCTGGACTCCCTTTATAGAGTAACCCTGACTCCAGTTTGGCTTTCAGTGAACCTCAAAGCACCTGGTCAGGGACTTTATGTGCTAGGTGTATATATCAGGAGGGCTTGTTAGCCTAAATGTAACGAGACATAAAATAAAAAATGTACAACAATGAATCCAACGGATTATATCGGGAAACATGTGAACAAAGTATGGAGAGAAAGCAACCAACCGCCAGACCAAGTGCATACAATTGGATAGGATTAGCTGCCATCTTGTCGGAAAAAATAACTGTGTTTAAGATTCTCAGATATTTGTTTAATTGTTTATTTGTTTATGTGTTTTTCCGCCCCAATTTTCACATACAAATAATATTCTACCTCTCTGGAATTATCTTCTTGTTGACTACTTGAACAGCTCCCAATTTTGAACACTGTAACTCCTCTAAGTCTAAAGATGTATGCTAACACATTCCACGCGGCTATTAGTTTTATTATATATAAAACTGATATTTTAAAAACCTTTCCCAACTTTCAAAGTCTATCTGAAGGATTACCGAGCCAATACTAGGCATGTTTGTACTTATTTTAATGCATATCTCAAGGTGAATCCAAATATGGTAATGAAATTCAATATTCTGACATTTTTGAAACATTTTGTGAAGTTTTGGAGCGTCGTCTGCAACGCCTGCCGCGTGGAAAGTGTTAAAGCTCGCCGTCCGTCAAAGCAACGATAGGTCACTGTGAAACATTAAATAAATCATACAAATCCGCGCCAAAACGGCTGACCATATTATAAAATCTTGTCAACTGGGAAATTTCATAAACAATGAAAACTTACTTTCCTTCTTTATTTGTATCCTCGATTCGACCCTCGAACGGATTTATTTTGCAGAGTGGAGCCTCTGTGTGGCCATCGTAAGTCACAAAACATGTCCGTGACCAAGATCCGCCTCTTTTATACTGTGGGATTCACACTTTTATACTTTTGAACTTAATCGATTTGGTTATAAATGTCGAGTGATGAAGGTTATTAGTCGTTACCGACCTAATCGACTTAATTTGATTTGATCACATTGTGATTGTTCTGCTGATTATGAATAGAGAAGATTATGAAGAATTATTGGTACACTTAGGCCTTAAAAAAAAAGGTTGATTGGCGTAACCCGACCGACCCTAAATACATCGCCGACCCTGAATATTTTTTATTATTTTGAGGGGGAAAAAAAACACAACAAAAACAAAAAAACAAAAAAACAAAAAAACTGAAATCTGAAGTTTGTTATTGTTTAAAACTTCAGAAACTGTGTACTCATAGAGTCTGTTGGTTTCTATAAATAAAAAGAAAAATGTTTAAAGAAAAGGGAATTTTTGCCGTCTCTTCATTTGTGTGTACTGCTGTCATTTAAGTGTTCAAAAGTAGATGATTTAAAATTTAAAAAAATTAAAATAAAAAAAAAATCCCGACCGACCTACCCTATTTGTTTTGGTCATGTTACGCCAATCAAACTTTTTTTTTTAGGCCTTATTCAGAGGCAGATTGGTGACATCAGAAGACTCTATTTACATATTCATAAACGGCAATGGTAAAATGGCATTGAAATTGAATCCGTAATTACAACATAGTGACCAAAAAGGGTTGAAAACATGTTTGTCCACACACAAGTCTATGGCAGTCTTGCATTATGCCTTTTTGAGCGCACATCGTGCTACGGCAGTGAACATGTGGAATGGCATCTCAGCACAAGCAGTTTTTGAACATGAATGAACACAATGTTCGATAGAATATTAATTTGTGGATTTTTTTCTAATTCAATATCAAATTAAAAATTGGAATGTCATAGGCCTATAAAATTGATTGTAAAAAGTTAAAGCGTCTAACCAGAATTTGTTTAAAGATTAAAAAGAAAAGACTACAAAAGAGCTTGCTTCACAAAAATACAATGTTTTCATCATCATTAATTTACTGAAGTTTGACTTAAAAGTTGACGGTTCAATAAGGTTTTGGAGTTGTTTATCTTGAATCGACAACGGTAAGACGGGTTTATTTTGCGAGGTAGCTGCCCGAGCAAAATAAACCCGTCTTACCGTTGTCGATTCAAGATAAACAACGACGAAGACCTTGTTGAACCCCGTTCAACAACGACCAAACATATTTACATCATTCATATGTGAAAAGCGTTTTTGGATAATTGATGAAAACAAGTAAAAAACGTGTTTTAATAGGTTTAATTTGACATAAAAATAGCTGCTCTTTAAAAAACGGGAACAAATGTTTACGTTTTATTATAATTAAGCTCTTATTTGGACATCGTCCGTTCCCTGTAAATGGGCGAGGGAACTTCTGAATGGGCTGGGTTACAAAAGGTAAACATTAGAGAAGACAAATTATTTCGCTATCTACTGATGATATCAGAGTAGTTCATACCTGGTGATAGCTGCTTCTGTGGAAGAGTATGTGCAGAAATTGCTATCTACTGATGATATCAGAGTAGTTCATAACCTGGTGATAGCTGCATCTGTGCAAGAGTATGTGCAGAAATTGCTATCTACTGACGATAGCAGAGTAGTTTATACCTGGTGATAGCTGCTTCTGTGCAAGAGTATGTGCAGAAATGGCTATCTACTGATGATAGCAGAGTAGTTCATACCTGGTGATAGCTGTATCTGTGCAAGAGTATGTGCAGAAATTGCTATCTACTGATGATAGCAGAGTAGTTCATACCTGGTGATAGCTGCATATGTGCAAGAGTATGTGCAGAAATTGTTATCTACTGATGATAGCAGAGTAGTTCATACCTGGTGATAGCTGCATCTGTGCAAGAGTATGTGCAGAAATTGCTATCTACTGACGATAGCAGAGTAGTTCATACCTGGTGATAGCTGCATCTGTGCAAGAGTATGTGCAGAAATTGCTATCTACTGATGATATCAGAGTAGTTCATACCTGGTGATAGCTACATCTGTGCAAGAGTATGTGCAGAAATTGCTATCTACTGATGATATCAGAGTAGTTCATACCTGGTGATAGCTGCATCTGTGCAAGAGTATGTGCAGAAATTGCTATCTACTGATGATATCAGAGTAGTTCATACCTGGTGCTAGCTGCATCTGTGGAAGAGTATGTGCAGAAATTGTGCAGAAATTGCTATCTACTGATGATAGCAGAGTAGTTTATACCTGGTGATAGCTGCATCTGTGGAAGAGTATGTGCAGAAATGGCCATCTACTGATGATAGCAGAGTAGTTCATACCTGGTGATAGCTGCATCTGTGCAAGAGTATGTACATAAATTGCTATCTACTGATGATATCAGAGTAGTTCATACCTGGTGATAGCTGCATCTGTGCAAGAGTATGTGCAGAAATTGCTATCTACTGATGATATCAGAGTAGTTCATACCTGGTGCTAGCTGCATCTGTGGAAGAGTATGTGCAGAAATTGTGCAGAAATTGTGCAGAAATTGCTATCTACTGATGATAGCAGAGTAGTTTATACCTGGTGATAGCTGCATCTGTGGAAGAGTATGTGCAGAAATTGCTATCTACTGATGATATCAGAGTAGTTCATAACCTGGTGATAGCTGCATCTGTGCAAGAGTATGTGCAGAAATTGCTATCTACTGACGATAGCAGAGTAGTTCATACCTGGTGATAGCTGCTTCTGTGCAAGAGTATGTGCAGAAATGGCTATCTACTGATGATAGCAGAGTAGTTCATACCTGGTGATAGCTGCATCTGTGCAAGAGTATGTGCAGAAATTGCTATCTACTGACGATAGCAGAGTAGTTCATACCTGGTGATAGCTGCTTCTGTGCAAGAGTATGTGCAGAAATGGCTATCTACTGATGATAGCAGAGTAGTTCATACCTGGTGATAGCTGCATCTGTGCAAGAGTATGTGCAGAAATTGCTATCTACTGATGATAGCAGAGTAGTTCATACCTGGTGATAGCTGCATATGTGCAAGAGTATGTGCAGAAATTGTTATCTACTGATGATAGCAGAGTAGTTCATACCTGGTGATAGCTGCATCTGTGCAAGAGTATGTGCAGAAATTGCTATCTACTGACGATAGCAGAGTAGTTCATACCTGGTGATAGCTGCATCTGTGCAAGAGTATGTGCAGAAATTGCTATCTACTAATGATATCAGAGTAGTTCATACCTGGTGATAGCTGCATCTGTGCAAGAGTATGTGCAGAAATTGCTATCTACTGACGATAGCAGAGTAGTTCATACCTGGTGCTAGCTGCATCTTTGAAAGAGTATGTGCAGAAATTGCTATCTACTAATGATATCAGAGTAGTTCATACCTGGTAATAGCTGCATCTGTGGATGAGTATGTGCAGAAATTGCTATCTACTGATGATAGCAGAGTAGTTCATACCTGGTGATAGCTGCATCTGTGCAAGAGTATGTACATAAATTGCTATCTACTAATGATATCAGAGTAGTTCATACCTGGTGATAGCTGCATCTGTGAAAGAGTATGTGCAGAAATTGCTATCTACTGATGATAGCAGAGTTGTTCATACCTGGTAATAGCTGCATCTGTGCAAGAGTATGTGCAGAAATTGCTATCTACTGATGATATCAGAGTAGTTCATACCTGGTGATAGCTACATCTGTGCAAGAGTATGTGCAGAAATTGCTATCTACTGATGATATCAGAGTAGTTCATACCTGGTAATAGCTGCATCTGTGGAAGAGTATGTGCAGAAGTTGCTATCTACTGATGATAGCAGAGTAGTTCATACCTGGTGCTAGCTGCATCTGTGGAAGAGTATGTGCAGAAATTGTGCAGAAATTGCTATCTACTGATGATAGCAGAGTAGTTTATACCTGGTGATAGCTGCATCTGTGGAAGAGTATGTGCAGAAATTGCTATCTACTGATGATAGCAGAGTAGTTCATACCTGGTGATAGCTGCATCTGTGGAAGAGTATGTGCAGAAATTGTGCAGAAATTGCTATCTACTGATGATAGCAGAGTAGTTCATACCTGGTGATAGCTGCATCTGTGCAAGAGTATGTACATAAATTGCTATCTACTAATGATATCAGAGTAGTTCATACCTGGTGATAGCTACATCTGTGGAAGAGTATGTGCAGAAATTGCTATCTACTGATGATAGCAGAGTAGTTCATACCTGGTGATAGCTGCATCTGTGCAAGAGTATGTACATAAATTGCTATCTACTGATGATATCAGAGTAGTTCATACCTGGTGATAGCTGCATCTGTGGAAGAGTATGTGCAGAAATTGCTATCTACTGATGATAGCAGAGTAGTTCATACCTGGTGATAGCTGCATCTGGGGAAGAGTATGTGCAGAAATTGCTATCTACTGATGATATCAGAGTAGTTCATACCTGGTGATAGCTGCATCTGGGGAAGAGTATGTGCAGAAATTGCTATATGAATAGCGGAGTGCTCTCATACCTCATGATATGTACAAGTGTTATAGAGTATAATGCGGAGTATGCTGTCTTCTGATGATAATAGCAGAATATTTCGCATAAGTTTCAGGCGTATATCTATTTTTTACCTATAGTAAAACTATGTGCGAAGAATCTGCTATCAATTTATTACAGAATTTCATATACCCGACGGTTATAGTTGTGTGTGTGAAAGAATATAGGCTATCTAATAACTGATGATTATAGCAAAATAGTTCATGCCTGGTGATAGGTGCGTTTGTAGATGGATTTGCGATGAATCTGCAATTAAGATATACACTGTAAAATAGTGTTTAGAAATCACAGATATAATAAGTGTTTAGCTAGAGCAAGCTTGAGCTAGAGAGTCAAATGTTTAGAATTTAAACACTTCGATCATACCAGGTGATGGTTGCATGTGAAGATGAATCTGCTATATCTACTACACGAAAGCACACTTTCCTATATCTGATCATAACTATAGAATCTGCTATCTATACTGATGAGAGCAGCAGGGTAGGCTACTTCATGCCTGGTGGTTAGTATGTGTAGGGGTGTGTTTGTGACGAAACTGCTATCTACTGATGATAGCAGAACATGTCTGGTGGTAGCTGAGTTTGCAGATGGGTTTGTGACGAATCTGCTATCGCTATCTACTGAGGATAGCAGAGCATGTCTGGTGATAGCTGAGTTTGCAGATGGGTTTGTAACAAATCTGCTATCTACTGATGATAGTAGAGCATGCCCGGTCATAGCTGCGTGTGCTGATGGGTTTGTGACGAATCTGCAATCGATTGATGATAGCATGGGTTTGCGACAAACCTGCCATCTACTGAAGATGGTATTTTGTGCGTACCTACTCGCGTGTCAGTAGTGAGTGACTTTATGGCAGCAGTCTCCGCGTGCCGCGCTTCTATTTCCGGCATCATTGATTGGTGGTATTGACTTATGCCAGTCGCACAAGCTGCGCTAGAAATTCACGGTGCCAGCCCCTGCCAATCCACCAATATCGCCATGACGACCAGGTTATTTTTAGTTTAAGCGAAATGCGTGTATTTGTATTCGCAATGAGCAATTTCTAAGTAATTAGTCTATGGGAGGAAGAGCCTCGCTTCATTTAAAATGGCGATTGCGTGCAAAGTAGCGTACATTTGTAGCACCTTCAAGCACAGCTTTGGAATTTTATGAATTTGTCGTTGAAAATGATTAATTTGAATATTAACATACTTTGTGTTATTAATCAGCGCATTAGGCCTACACGCATGAGGTACAAATTCTATTTAAAAACTCTGAGGCATGCAACAACGGAAATGTCTTAAAGGTAGATGACCCGATCACATTTTCGTAACACAGAATTATTTCGAACATACGGAGATTTTCATATCATATGAAAGCTCGTATTTTTCTCATCATCATACTGAAATTTGACGGCCTAAATCGGTATAATTACGGAGAAATCGATGAAATAACGTCGAATTACCGCGAAAGGTGGTAACCACCAATATCGTTTGTGTACAACTCAATGGGTACATTTCACGGCATCTTTTGCGTCTAAAATAAGAACCATTAGAGTTATGCAACTCAAACTTTGGAATACGACTTTTTTAAGGATGACCTTTCATGTAGAATAGTAAACTTCAAGTTTAAAATCGGAACATCTACCTTTAATCAATTCAATTGTATTGCTTGTGTGTGGCCAGGGTGTGTGGGTGTAAATTTCGTTAAAAACAATCCCCCATTATGGACATACGTGCACAACGTCTATAAATGAAGATGCCCAACGTATACCGGTAATCAATACAGGATGTCAGCCGACGTGATGGGCTTTGAAACGTGTGTACAGAAGGGCCGTTTCCCGTGTATATGACGAAGACATCGTAGTGAGAGAAATATTTGAAAATAATCAAAAACAAGGAATGACCGCAGAATGGTATGTGTAGCAGGTGAGGTAGTTCTTGTCTCGGCAACATTGGTATGTTCATTAATATTCATCACCAGTCCCAAATGCATTGTGCATCTTGATCAGCTATCACGACTAGACCCGCCGAGGAAGTACAAACCAGAAAGTATCCGTCTTACTTTACGCAGGGCTCCCCGGTCCATCAGACGCATCAAGAATCATCTGTCTATATGTACAACACGTTCTAACAAAGCGTGTGAACTTGTAAAAAATTACTCAATGTAAAGAAACTGTCGTTGATTTATTTTGGGCTGTCCCATAGATAAATCAATACACTTGCACCACTCCTCGCTGCATCGCCCCAAATAATAAATGTTTCAAGGCTTGTGCATTTTGTATGCCGGACGGATGGTCGTCGCCAGATGCCTAGGGGGTGAAAACAGACTTGGTATTTTTAAAAGAAGCTTGGTATAGCCAAAGAAGATTTTAAGGTCTTCCCACAATGCATTGCGCCAACGCCAGCCAACTAAAGCTTTTTGTTCACAAGATGCATTTGTCGAGCTCTTAAGTTTTAGAAATAAAGACAACGGAAAACTGATAACTTATTTAATTCATTGATAGCTCCAACGATGAATGCGCTATGAAGCCATGATTGTGTGCATATGTCTATATGGGAACCGAGACCAATTGTAGACCAGAATTAGGGTATTTCGCAAAAACGCAATGCATTGTGGTGGTGTCTTTAAACTCTTCTTTGCTTGGTGTAGCGGAGAAACTCATATCATTGTATCATTATAAGACGAGTTAAGGTGAGAAAGAAGAGTTGTCTTAACTTTTTATTGATATAAGTAAAAGCCTTTTCTAATCTCAGTTAGAAAGATGTGTCGAAATGACGTCAAAGTCATATTAGTGTTTATATTTTTATTAGTGGATTGTTTACAAATCAAAGATTTTCCAGCGTCACGGTGACGTTACAAACATCGCACTATATTATCATAGAGCAATAATAGAGCAATAGGTCAATAGAGCGTCATAATGGAGCAATTATGACGCTGTTATTATGCAGAAATGTCGTTGATACGATGCAAAGATGTTTAAATAACGAAATGTTCACCATCTATGACATCATAATATTTCAACCACTACATTATTTCGATGGCTATTCGTTGCATAGTAAATAATGATACCGAAAAGAATGAATAGACCTTTGGATGTTGGATGTTAACGCATTGTTATAAAAGAGCAGCGTTAGAATGTTGTCTGAATCCTTGTGTTAGGAAATTTGAATATTTGCAGACGTATAGGATAATTCAGCTAATTTTAGGAGCATGTATCAGGTATGTAAGCTAGGGAATGTACACCTAGCACATAAAGTCCCTGACCAGGTGCTTTGAGGTTAGGTAATTCAAAATATATAATCGGTACCAAAAATGACATTAATAACAACAGCAAAGTTGCACTAGGTATAGGAAATCATTGATTTGTTTGTGATTACGCACTAAAAAACTCACAGCTAATCAGTTAAAACTTGTATTCTTCACAGCCAGTCACACCCTTTGTCTCGCAAATTGCGGTTATCACTCCAGACCCATTCATCTGTCTCATTCAGATAGCACACAGTTATGACAGTAATCATACACAAATCAATGATTCCTATACCTAGTGCAACTTTTTCTGTTGAATGAGGTATCAAACTGCGGAGAAGAAATTTGCTCATTTAATGTATATATCTCAGATTGTTGGTACCGATTATATATTTTGAATTAGCCAACACTGAAAGCCAAACTGGAGTCAAGTGACTCTTGAAATGGAGTAAATCGGCCATGACTCTCCAAAGGAGTCATCCTGACTCTTCAAAGGAGTCATCTTGACTCTCCAAAGGAGTCGTCCTGACTCCCCAAAGGAGTCATCCTAGCCGTCGGAAAGAGTCATCGGCCATGACTCTCCAAAGGAGTCATCCTGACTCTTCAAAGGAGTCATCCTGATTCTCCAAAGGAGTCATCCTGACTCTCCAAAGGAGTCATCCGAGCCGTCGGAAAGAGTCATCGCCCATGACTCTCCAAAGGAGTCATCCTGACTCTCTGGAGCTAATTTGCATATTTTACTTGGTCTTATATTAGCCGAGTAAAATGCACAAATCGCTCATTAGCATAATTGCAATGGTACAAAAATTAGCACCGATGCTCGTGTATACCATTTCAATTATGCTAATGAGCTAATTTGCACATTTTATTTATTTAAACCTATTAATTTATTTCAATTAAGTCGATGCCTTAATTTAACACCGTTGAATGTATATTGATATATGCATATTTCTCACTGGTTAAGGAAGGGGAGTGATTGCTCACTAAGTAAATGCAAATACATTGAGCTAGAACATAAACATCAAAGAACCCATTACATTAAAGCCCCCCCCCCCCTCCAGTTCTCAGTGTCTTATTTCCCTTTTTTCCTACCTGGAGTCACGGTGACTCTATTTAGCCAGTTGGAGTCATTATTACTCTCGAAAGGGAGTCCAGCCTACATGTGACTCTATGTCAATATTGACTCCATTTGAAGAGTCACAAGACTCCCTTGAAGAGTCATGCATCATGACTCTCCAAAGGAGTCAGTAAATGTTGACTCTCCAAGGGAGTCATGTGACTCTCCAAACAGAGTCAATATTGACATAGAGTCACTAGTCACATGTAGGCTGGACTCCCTTTATAGAGTAACCCTGACTCCAGTTTGGCTTTCAGTGAACCTCAA
The DNA here is from genome assembly GCA_035610835.1 of Ophiura sarsii. NCBI lineage: Eukaryota > Metazoa > Echinodermata > Ophiuroidea > Amphilepidida > Ophiuridae > Ophiura > Ophiura sarsii. Next base: position 25,889,278 of record CM069456.1, read on the forward strand.
AGCACCTGGTCAGGGACTTTATGTGCTAGGTGTATATATCAGGAGGGCTTGTTAGCCTAAATGTAACGAGACATAAAATAAAAAATGTACAACAATGAATCCAACGGATTATATCGGGAAACATGTGAACAAAGTATGGAGAGAAAGCAACCAACCGCCAGACCAAGTGCATACAATTGGATAGGATTAGCTGCCATCTTGTCGGAAAAAATAACTGTGTTTAAGATTCTCAGATATTTGTTTAATTGTTTATTTGTTTATGTGTTTTTCCGCCCCAATTTTCACATACAAATAATATTCTACCTCTCTGGAATTATCTTCTTGTTGACTACTTGAACAGCTCCCAATTTTGAACACTGTAACTCCTCTAAGTCTAAAGATGTATGCTAACACATTCCACGCGGCTATTAGTTTTATTATATATAAAACTGATATTTTAAAAACCTTTCCCAACTTTCAAAGTCTATCTGAAGGATTACCGAGCCAATACTAGGCATGTTTGTACTTATTTTAATGCATATCTCAAGGTGAATCCAAATATGGTAATGAAATTCAATATTCTGACATTTTTGAAACATTTTGTGAAGTTTTGGAGCGTCGTCTGCAACGCCTGCCGCGTGGAAAGTGTTAAAGCTCGCCGTCCCTCAAAGCAACGATAGGTCACTGTGAAACATTAAATAAATCATACAAATCCGCGCCAAAACGGCTGACCATATTATGAAATCTTGTCAACTGGGAAATTTCATAAACAATGAAAACTTACTTTCCTTCTTTATTTGTATCCTCGATTCGACCCTCGAACGGATTTATTTTGCAGAGTGGAGCCTCTGTGTGGCCATCGTAAGTCACAAAACATGTCCGTGACCAAGATCCGCCTCTTTTATACTGTGGGATTCACAATTTTATACTTTTGAACTTAATCGATTTGGTTATAAATGTCGAGTGATGAAGGTTATTAGTCGTTACCGACCAATCGACTTAATTTGATTTGATCACATTGTGATTGTTCTGCTGATTATAAATAGAGAAGATTATGAAGAATTATTGGTACACTTATTCAGAGGCAGATTGGTGACATCAGAAGACTCTATTTACATATTCATCAACGGCAATGGTAAAATGGCATTGAAATTGAATCCGTAATTACAACATAGTGACCAAAAAGGGTTGAAAACATGTTTGTCCACACACAAGTCTATGATATGGCAGTCTTGCATTATGCCTTTTTGAGCGCACATCGTGCTACGGCAGTGAACATGTGGAATGGCATCTCAGCAGTTTTTATAGAATCAAGTTGAACAACAACAAAACATGAATGAACACAATGTTCGATAGAATATTAATTTGTGGATTTGTTCCTAATTCAATAGCAAATTAAAATTTGGAATGTCATAAATTGATTGTAAAAAGTTAATCCGTCTAACCAGAATTTGTTAAAAGATTAAAATGAAAAGACTACAAAAGAGCTTGCTTCACAAAAATACAGTTTGACTTAAAAGTTGACAAATTAGGGGTTCAATAAGGTTTCGGATAGCTGCCCGAGAAAAATAAACCCGTCTTACCGTTGTCGATTCAAGATAAACAACGACGAAGACCTTGTTGAACCCCGTTCAACAACGACCAAACATATTTACATAATTCATTTGTGAATAGCGTTTTTGGATAATTGATGAAAACAAGTAAAAAACGTGTTTTAATAGGCTTAATTTGACATTAAAAAATAGCTGCTCTTTAAAAAACGGGAACAAATGTTTACGTTTTATTATAATTAAGCCCTTATTTGGACATCGTCCGTTCCCTGTAAATGGGCGAGGGAACTTCTGAATGGGCTGGGTTACAAAAGGTAAACATTAGAGAAGACAAATTATTTCGCAAGTAATTGTGAAATTTAAAATATTTTGTAAATAGAAAATTTTATTCACACACCACATTTAACATTTAGAGAACAATTAAATCAATAATGCGTTTAATTTACATAACACATTTTGATACATGTTTATAGAATATTTGTATTAAATCAAAACACACCCCTCCATTTCAATAGTGGTACGGTCTATTGGATGAAAGGAATGTCATTTCACCGCGCGATGATGCAAAATGACGATTCTCTTGTGCTGGGTAGCGATCGTTCGGTCTAAAATTGTGGCTTTAGGAGTGAGTTGTGACATATGGCCCTCGCCAAAAATATTTTCCTCAGGGATATAGCTACATGTTGGTATATAAAGCTGTTTGCTTACTTTAAGGATTGCATGGCGAAATGCATTTATACACCGACAAAACGGGCGAAAAAATGAACATATTTTCGAACATTTTTTGTTTGTTTACAATTTTGCATCGATGCATATGCATTAGTGGCTTCCAAATAAGGTTCGCCATCCTAGTAATTTGCATATGAACAGTGGGTTTATCTCAAATCGACAACGCTTTGTTACTGTAATTAAGGTATGGGGGAGTTGTTGAATCAACTATTTATCATTGTGTCCATACATGAAAAGTATATTAAATTAATGTGTTGATTTAAAATAACAGGATTCTTTGAAGTGTAATGCTACATGTAAACTATAGTTGTGTTTTTATTAATGTCAGTCTCAGCTATTTAATAGTCACGTTGGTTAACATAACATAACATAAATGCATTTGTATAGCGCCACTACATCAAGAACGCAGCGCGTGTGAAAAAACCCAGAAAAGGCAAACAATGTAACAGTGAAAGCAGTAACACAAAAACCTGAAAACTAATGGCAGAATGACAAATTAGATTGGATATAAATGATTCTTTAAAGCCTTCTTGAAAATACCTAAAGAGTTCGATTCCCTGATGGTGACATTGAGAGTGTTCCAGATGTGAGGAGCAGAAATGGAAAAAGTGCGACTAGAGGCAGACTGAAGCAATTTGTTGGAGTTGGGCTCAAATAGACGAGTAATGTCAGATGCCGAGCGAAGACTTGCACGTCCAGGTTGGTAGGGAGAGAGGCATGATGTTAAATAACCAGGTGCGGTGCCATTCAAACATTTGTACACAAACAAAAGAATCTTGAAAGTTATTCTCTCCCTAACTGGCAGCCAATGCAGCTCTTTAAGATAAGGCGTAGCATGATCTCTCTTTACGGCAAGGCAAATCAGTTTGGCGGCCCAGTTTTGAAATCTTTGCCATCTTTGGACATCGGTAGAATTGGATCCAAATAACAAAGAGTTCCCGTAGTCAAGTCTGGAAAGGATGAGGGCACGTACTATAAGATGACATGTGTCTTTATCAAGAAATCTCCTAATACGTGAGATACTGCGCATCTGGAAACTGAGACTTTTGCAAAGAGATGATATATGAGCAGTCATAGTCATGGAAGTATCAAACATGATGCCAAGATTGCGCACACTATCAGAAGGAGAGATGATCATACTGCCAACGCGAAGTGTCACAGGAGGCATGTGGTGCTTAAGGTGCTTGGGAAAAGAAAAGTGGCAATCTCGGATCCTGTTTTTGCTGTCCCTGTAGTCGTACTTTACGTTCAGCCAATTCCCCCTGTTCTGCAAGATCTAGCTGTTCACCTTCCTGTTCATCCCTGTTCAGCCCGGATCAGCTAAATAAACCAAAGTCGTTTCCATTTGCGCCAATGGTGTCAAACATCCACCACGAGTCACATTATTTTCCGGTATAAATGTTTCGGCATGCCAATCCATATGTTTCTTGTCAAACCTAAATAATATTCTGTAGGTAGAAAGATTGACTTTAATGCGTCCTTATACACCTTAGGTTGTCCTCTCACAGGTAGAAACATGGCATCAAACGTATACATTTGTGTGTAGGAAACCCTCACCCTGCGACTTTTAGCATAATCACTTAAAATTGTTTTAAAATTAAACAATGTTAACTTATGATAATTTTTAAAAATCACAATATCAAATAATTCATTGCGCATCATTATTTATCAATTTTTTTAAATCGTTTACATTTCTTATGTATTTCTTTAATTTTCCTCAAAAGGCTATATTTAAGCCATTTGTCTTTAAAAATAAAAAACAACCCTAATATTTATGCTATTTTGACCAAAATGGACTCAAATGTGTCTAGATTCAGGCTTTTCAATAATTAAACAACCATTTTCATCTCAAATGTCAATTTATTATTTTTTCACTAATTATTTTTGAATACGTTTTCGTGCTATATCTCAAAACTATACAGCACATAAACTTGCAACACGGAAACAACCATAACTCATAAACGAAAAGCCGTAATTCTGACACGACGCTGCATTTTTAAATTACGCTACGAAATACCCTGATTGGACGCTTCCCGATTACCATGGCAACCGCGAAAACAATCCGGCTTCAAAGGAGGTTATAACATGTATAATGCGACATTGAGTTTTTGAGTTATGGTCGTACTGCTGTTCAGCCAATCAGAGGCGCTGTACAGTTACCATGGCAACCAGAACAAAACAATACACGTTTTGTAAAACTAGGAGTCATACGTACCCTACATGTTGGTATATAACATGTCTTGATTGAAGTTCGGGAAGGTCCTGAAATTTAATTTAACTAATGATGATATTGTGGCTGTAAATCCCATACCCCCAATATCGTCTTCTAATATCAGCAGCAGCAATGCGTTCCTCAAATTAAAATAGTGATTGTAGACAATAATGCCATGGTACGAGTCTAATACTGTACACAATACTTGGTAAGAGAATAGAGTCAAACAATATTTCTCCTAATAAGTCTTCTTTTCGAGTCTATCTATCGAAGCCTATAATCAGTGAACATGGTCATACATATGGGGGTTGGGGGGGGGGGGGGAGGCAACCTGTGTCGCGGGGTAGCGGTACAATCGACTACTTTTGATGAATATTCATGAGTTCGTCTTTTTATTTTCGGACATCTAAATCTGACAGGCACGAATGGGGCACTTATGTAACAAAATTACTGAAATTATTATCCAATTCGACGCGTGATACATCTGTTTCGCTTGTTCGTTTTGAGCGTCCGCAATATAGTACAAAAATCCTACGTTCGTCTGTCCTTTTGTACTGGATTTAGGGTGCGGCTTAGCCAGAGTTTAACGGTTAACACTTCATAAGACCTCTTCTTTTGTTATCAAGCTAGCTCTTCCTTTTGTCGTGTTGCTATCAACACCTGCCATAAGCATTAACTGTGGTGGGTTTGTGACTGTCATTGTTGTCATTTATCAGTTCATAGATTATTTTAAATTATTTTTACAACGATGTTGTTAAATAATGCACTGTTTATCCGGTTGTGTAAAAAAGACGTTACACAACAACATTGTTGATATCATGAACCTAGCAACCGGTTGTTTTGTTTAAACAAGATACACAACTTGTTTAAAATGTTGCACAACATTGTGAAAGTTTACAAGAAGTTGGGTGAAAATTTACACAATTGTGTAATTTTTTAAACAATAGTTGCTAGGTTCATATATTAAACAGTGGTGTGTAAAATTGTTATTAATGCTTTGTAGCAGTGGCGTAACCAGCGGGGGGGGGGGGGGGGGCAGGGGGGGGGGGGGGGGGGGCAGGGGGGGGGGGGGGGCGGGAGCGCCCCCCCCCCCCCACTTGGAACCCTTGCCCCCCCGCTTGCCCCCCCAAATGAAATCAAGTACGGCTGTAAATGAAATTTACAAACAAAGTACACACCAAATCCCCCCAATAATGACATCGTGTCGGTTGAGATTGGCACTGTCGGTTCATTTGACGAAAGGAATCATGGAATTATGATGGTCAAAAGTACACATATGAAAAAATACGCGCGCATATGTCTTCCCAAAATGAAATATTCTTTGGTACAAGCTTGTTTAGAGCCAAAATGTAGCTCAATTGTCCAAAAAGTAGCTGTAAAGTCGAAAATTTTCGCGCGCTACGCGCGCATCACTTTACTCAACAAATCTTACGAGCCCCCCATTTCAAGTCACTGCCCCTTCTTGCCCCCCCAAATGAAAAAGTCTAGTTACGCCACTGCTTTGTAGATGAAATATTTTGCCAATATTTCGTTTTTGTTTTTGTGTTTTGTCATCTAATTGTGTTTGTTCTGTTTTGTTTGGTCTTGTTTCGGGTTTTGTTGTTGTTCTATTGTCCTTAAAGTTTTTTAATTGCTAGCATTCATTTTTTTAGTTAAGGTTCCCCCATTTTATAAACCCGTTTATCAGGGTTTCCACTGGGGCTCTTAGCCTCTTTCTCACATTGTGTTATTATAATTTGTATTCATATTTGCTGAATAAATTGAAATGAATTGAATTGAATTGTATATTTTCTACGACAATAACTCTACACAAGTGAACACACCGCTACTGAATACTTTATGTATAAAATCGAAACTTATATGCTGAAAAATTCCTTAAATTGGGAGCAGATTTCCATAATGATTTAGTCAAGTTCTGTGATGGGTTTTCTACGTATAATATAGTCAAAGTAGAATTATGAATCCAGGAATCCAGGAGAGTCTTTCCTGATCTACAGGGTGTCCCAATAAAATTGTGACGCTCTATTAGGTGATCGTTACTTCCTAAATACAAGTTAGAATAGAATAACTGATACAGCAAAATAAAGGCAAATTAGTAGGCTATAATTTGAAGAAAATCGCATTTGATTCGGTTCAGTAATTACGAAGAAATGAGCGATTACGTAATAGTAGTCGAAGAACACTTCCATCCAAGTTTACTCATAATGAGTGATTCAGACAACACAGACAAACAAACATTTGTATTTGTTCTCTTTTTTTCTAAATAATAATATGCCAGTTGTTAACCAAGTTCAACATAATATTGCTCACAAAAGGTTATCGGTATTTTTTTACGTTTAAAAATTGATAAAGGTTGAAGTTTGCTATCGCCAATTTTGCGCAATAATTCAATCTTTGTTATTTAGGACGCAAGCATTTTAAATCTTCACTCAAACCATGCCTTTTATAATTTAAATATAGACCAATGTCCTAATCCATTTTAATGAATAACATTTGAGAATAACAATAGTACATCAATTAAGATTGCCATTGTTTGGTTTATTCACCCGTTCTTTTAAACCTCCCGATTAGCCTGAACTCCAATTCAACCATCTTTTCCACTTTCTAAAGAGACTTTATAATTATCTTAAGATTAAAAGAGTAAATCGCAATATCTCTCCTTACAATGAGTTGTATTGTTTTTGTTTAGTGGGTGTTATGAATATCACGATCGATTATTACTCAGTACTCTAATGATATGAGGCCATGTGTTTTGAATTCGCCACCCATACCGTTGCATGTCCATATTTTTACATTTTACACCATCTGATTCGAATTAGCATATCGCAATAACTACTTATTCTACCCCATAAAAAGTTCAATTTTCTGAACGGTAATCTCACAAGAAATCCAAATATGCTATTGGAATTTAGATAGGACCTAATGCTAACATGTTATGATTAAGAATGTTCACAAAATATCCATATTTTTCATATTTTGATTTAAGCTCGATAATATGTTGATACCTATACCAATCATACATGTGATTTTACTGTGCATATTAGTTCCTCATGCAATTACCCATCAGAACATAATGGTTGTCAATGGTAACTTGTTGAAATATACTATATCAAGAAGTAAATATTAGAGAACTATTAGAGTTTACAAGTATATTTTTGGGGGTAAGCACCATATCCTGATTTAAACGCCATTTTTGAATTCCCCTATTTGAGAGCTTTCCAAAAATGTAAAAAATGTTGCTATCATCGGTCGAATACTTTTGTTGTTGTTATACTCATGTATGTAAACCGATGAATTAGGGCAAGCTCACTGTGTAGCGAATAGGGGAAAGCCAAGGACAACGCAATCGATTCATGATTGAAATTGTTACATAATAGTTGTCGCGTTTGTTGAAACATAATCTTATAGAATATAAAATGATCTATAAAATGAGAGCAAAATCATGTTCGTACCATACAGGAACGAGGGGTTATTGTAAATTGAACGAATAATTTAGAACATTTTCTACATTCCCATAGAGATTGTACACAGCGCCACCGCCACCGCCACCGCCACCGCCACCGCCACCGCCACCGCCACCGCCACCTCCCCTGACTTTCACAATATAATCAACCATATCTCAGCCAAACAGTTATGGAAATACCTGATTTATTCACACAATGTAGCTAGAATAGGCTTTCACATGACACCTCAACCATAGCTCTACCACATTTAGTTGTTGAGTTAATAGAGAGAGATGGATGATTCGTCACCAAAAATGCAACGCCACCACCCTTTTTGGGTGGTGAGTTCAAAACACATGGCCATGAAGAAAAGTATTCAACAGTGCTGGCTATTTGAAAAGAGAATGATGATTATGTGACCACCCGTTGCGCAAGAGAAAATCTGTATACTTTACGAATTCACAAACTATAGGATCGAAGTATTCTTCGACTACTTTTACGTAATTGCTCATTTCTTCGTAATTACTGAACCCAATCAAACGCGGTTTTCTTCAAAGTATAGCCAACTAATTTGCCTTTATTTTGTCGTATCAGTTGTTCTCTTATAACTTGTATTTAGGAAGTTACGATCACCTAATGGAGCGTCACAATTTGTTTTGGAACTCCCTGTATAGTCAAACTTCTTATTTATTATCTTTATAAAAGAGAGAAAAATAATGTGTACATATTTGAAAAGAATCACATAATATTGCTTTAAGATGGCACGTTTGAATAAAGGTTATTTGCTTGGGTATAGTTTAAAGTCATATATGGACGCATGATATTTGGAGATGTGTTGCTTCAACGATTTGAAGTCCATTATATTGCGGTGAAAAACTAATAGCGTCTAAACGATGCCGATATCGTCGTTATTGGTTAATTGGTCAAATTGTGGTTCCTCTTAAGTCCAAATCAATAACCGACTGATTTCAAATTTACTATAGTCTGTTAACTAAATGTCACGTCACAAGGAGATTTTCATTATAATCACAGATGAGGCTTAATGGTCTGAATTATTATCTGCAATCTTTCGTCGTAATTAATTGCGGTTTAAATCATGTTTTATGGAGAAATATATTAGTATTAGACAAATTTATAGTAAGTATATATATAGGCCCAGGTCAGCTGCTTAATAAATACATGTCGTCGTGTGTACTAGACACTATTCGTTTTAAATTAGTAGGCAGTTTGATTGGAACATTATAATTATCAGCCTTTTGGTGAGCTCGAGTAGTTTCCCGAGTTGTAAAAGGACGCTTTACACTCAAAGAATATTTAAAGGTCTTCCCACAATGCATTGCACGAACGCCAGCCAACTCAAAGCTTTTTTTCATACGATGCATCTGTCGAGCTCTTAAGTTTTAGAAAAAGAAAAAGGAACACTGATAACTAATGTATTCATTGATGTAAACTAGAAGCTAAGAGCTCCAGCGATGACTGCGCTATGAAGCCATGATTGTGTGCATGTCTATGGGAACCGTGACAAATTAGAGACCAGAATTAGGGCATTTTGCAAAAATGCAATGCATTGTGGTGGTTTATTTAAAATCCTCTTTGCTTTACACTTAAGGGCACCAAAAACAAATAATTTTGTTTTCAGTTGCAGTGTAAAAGCTGTTTAAAATGCCACACGTTATTTCTTATAAAGAACACTCCATAAAGTAGTCAATTATCATTTTTTTACACTGTGTCAATGACGGCATGTTGATCTAGTAATTCACCTTCTTCAATTCGCTGACATAAATACTAATCAAGAGACACCATGCTCGTCCTGAACCCGTTTGAAGACACCGATAAGGTCCTTAACGCTTCACGCGGCAGGCATCTGCAGACGACATTCAAACATTTTACAAAATGTATCAATTGTCAATATTATTGAATTTAATTACCATATTTGGATTCACCATGATAAATGCAATAAAATAAGTATAAACATGCCTACTATTGGTTCAGTAATCCTTGAGATATACCTTGTAAGTTGGGAAAGGTTTCTGAAAGATCTGTTTTGTATCTGGTAAAACTAATAGCCGCGAATTTACGTATCTAGAACAGGTAGATAATGCTTTACGACGTGTCAGTGGAATGAAATAATGGGGTATTGAAACTAAACGAGGATGAACTACGGTCGAAGACATATGACTTCTTATTGTTCAAAAGTTTACGAATTTAAATAAAATAATATGCACTATTAAAGCATTTGGCATCACTAACCACGACTTACGTGGCAAATCTCGAAAAAAATCCCACTTACGCCCATGTCATTGTCTACTCCGACCTACCTGTTTGGCTGATGAGCGGACAGATCAAAACAAAAAACACTGCAATACAACAATGGAAGAATACACAACAAAAATAGGTGATTGACGCGCTACTTTAAAGCTCACGCGTGACTTACAAATTGGGGATTCTCCACATAAAAGCTCACATGCCTGAGACAGGTGCGTATTGAATTTATGCAAAACATACACATCTATATTTAAAAGAAACAACAGAGTATCAATAATACAACGGCTTACGATGGTTGATCAAGTACCCTGTTTGTTTCAACAACTTGCGAGTATTCGAGCAATTGTTTAAACAGGGTAGTTGAACAACGCTTGTTTTTCGATGTAATTTTTTGGTCTACGATAAAACATGATTTTCTGTTGTTGTATAAATCCGTTTGATCGCAGCGTTATCACTTCTTGTATTTGAAATCACCGTTTACGAAATAGCTGTTTAATACTAGTTAGTTCGGATATGGAAACAGTTGCATTGATCGCAATTCGATTTGCCTAGTTATTTGTACGATGGAGGATGCAAAATATTCAGTCACGTTCAGAACCGGCCTGGCGTATTTATTTCTCCTCGTCGCGTTAAGCTATATGAATGTATGGTCCTTGTAATATACAATATACATGTGATCCCATTATGCGGCACCTTCCCCCCCCCCCCCCCCCAAAAAAACATGAATTAAAAAGTAGCTTTACACCAAGAACTTGAGTAACGTAACTTTCTAACAGAATGTATGGAAAATCGTATTTACCGACGAACACGCTCGATAGTCGGGACAAATATGGAATTTCGTGTGATATTTCTCCTTGACCACGAATAAAACAAAAAGGAGGGGATTATCCAGTGCTTTGAGCTTATCGCATATCAGCTTGAAATTAGGTGTGTCATGCAAGGGATCAACTGATTGATATTGTAAAACTGAATTAAGTGAATTGTCCAGGTCCGTATCTGGAATTTGGTATTAATTTACATCCCAACCATTCGAACGTCAAAATGAAACCTTCCAGCAAACTGAAAGTAACACAAAATTGTACTTACAAGATTCAATTTGATTATTGCGCAACGTTTCTTTAACAGTGTAATGAGAGCTGTACTTCCCAATAATGGGGTTTAATAGGTTGATATCTTGTCAAAATTGATTTGAGATGAAAAATCCGCTACTTCCTGTTGAAATTGAATCTGTAATAGCTCGAGTGCTTTTAGAGAGGTTTAATTGGAATGAATCTGCAGTTAATTTCATATCTAAACGCTCGAAAGCGTGGTTTTACGTCGTACAGTCACGTGCGCTGGAGTGTAATTATGATATCATTTTTTTCCCTCGAAATGATTATTAATCATGGGAATCAACCTGGCAAAATGTTTAAAACGAATGAAAATAATTACAAGGCCGACATAACACCGTCACATTTCAACTTAATTTCATTCTAACATATAATATTGCATGCTAAGGAAGAACTGTAGAACCAGTTCGTAGGATGGCTCTTACGTATAAGTGACTTGTACGTAAGACTTATACGATAGACGCGTAAGACTTATACGATGATCGCCAACGTAATATTATGCATCATCATATGTACAAGCACCAATGAAAATTAAACTAAGGCCAATCAAAGAAGACAGTCTGTCTCAGAAACATTTTGCAAATCAGCTAAGTGCTGTGTGATTTTTTTATTTTTTTTTAGAAAATAGGCTATGAGGTAGGCTATGCGATTTTTTAATCCAAGCTTCAGAGAACTTTTTTAAAACTTTTTTTCTAAAAAAATAAAAATAAAAAAATAAAAAAATAAAATAAAAAAAGAAGTTTTTTAGGCCTCAGCGCATAGACCTATACGCGCCGTAGCTCATTTCACATACCAATGCGGGCGGGCTTCTGAGACAGTCTATCTTCTTTGTTTGGCCTAAGCCAAATGCACAATATTTCCATAATAATATAGAAATATTTACATTGGTCTCAGTTTTAACGTAATGGTGATGCAAAATATTGCTTTGGCGTAGTACTACTTTGGCGACTATCGTATAAGTCTCATTTGAGTCATAGGCCCCCGTACTAGTGTTGCAATGCATCCTAACCTGAAATAGGGACAAAGAAGAACTGAACACTTTCCACGCGGCTTTTGGTTATACCATCATATACAAAACCTTTTTTTTTCAGAAACCTTTCCCAACTTTCCAGGTCTATCTCAAAGATTACTGAATCAATACTAACTATGTGTGTACTTATTTTAATGCATTCCTCACGGTGATTCAAAATATGGTAATAAAATTCAATTATTTTGACATTTTTGAAACATTTTGTGATATTTTGAAATGTCGTCTGCAGACGCTTGCCGCGTACACATTCTGAATGGATACAAGAAGGTACAGGGACAGAATTTGTCTATGTACAGGAGCCAAGATTATCATAAATGGCCAGGTTATCAACTTACTAAATCATGTGAACGATTTACTCATAACAATTATGCATCCTGGCCAGCAGCATGATGAAATGACGGGTTAGAGCAAAAAGCAGATTGCTCAAGTCATCACCGTGGTTACTGACGAAGTTGTATGATCGTCATAAAAAGGAAACCTCTTAAACGCGAGAAAGGAAATGAATTTGCTCAAGACAATCGTTACCTGACGTCATCATTTGTTTCATCTGTTGACGTGTTGTTTTGCCAATACTCTTTCCTTCTACACTATACTGACGTCTTAATAATAATAATAACTAGCGGGCACCAGCGCTTCGCGCTGGACCCGCTAGAAAATTTCACGGGGAATAAGTAAACAAAGCGTAAGAAAATTTGATACAATAATATCAAGAACATGTCCTATACATAATCCAGACGGGGCCCTAAATAATCCGAATATCGCAGGTGCTTTTGATAATCCAGGTTATACATTGCCTTAATCTAGGTAGGCCTACGTTTGTGTTTCCAGATACCTATGTAGGCCTCCCATGAGACCTGAAATGCAGGTACCCGTTGTCCCATTATATCCAGGGACCCCATAGGCCTAAGCCCTACCCCCTAATCCAGTTACCCCAGGTGCCCTTAATAATGCACTGGATACCACATAATCAAGGTAGGCCAACTGCAGTGTGCCGTTATCTCGAGATACCCAGGTGCCCTTACTTTATCATAGTCAAGTAAATTAAACGCGGGTGCCGAAGATAGCGGACAGTAAAAGTCACAATAGGCAGAGGTCAGTAATATCAAAGCGTTATAAATGTTTATATAAATATCAATCAAGAGTATGTCCTTAAATAATTCAGGTACTAAAGTGCCCTTGATATAATGTAAGTGACATGGTGCCCTTAATACACCATGAGCCTAGGCCCAATGTGCTCTTAAATAATACAGATACCCAAGATCTTAATCCGAGTAGGCCTACTCCATCAACGTGTTCTTAATACCCCCAGTTATACTCCTGTCAGCGCATGTCTCTACCTATTTTGTACCCCAAATAATAAAAAGTTGAATTTTAATGTCAAAATTGAAAGTTACATAAAATTAGCTTTTAAATGTCTCCCCTGATTCTTTTATTGCCCTGCCACCCCGTTTTACTCCTTTAAAGGTATATTATGTGATCTTTCCATGGAACGCCCTCAACATCGAAAAAAATTGAAAGCAGATTTTCTTGCAGATTTACATTTCTGATCATAAATCGTACATGCATTCCAAGTTACAGGGCGATACGATTCTTAATTACTTCAAAATCATGGTTTTAGAGTGAAAATAAACTGTCGGATATCCGACAACTTATTTTATTCTAGTCTAAATTCACTCTAAAACCATGATTTTGAGGTAATTAGGAATCGTATCGCTCTGTAACTTGGAATATATGTACGATTTATGATCAGAAATGTAAATCTGCAAGAAAATCTACTCTCTAAAAAAAATCACGAATAGAGGGCGCTCTCTGGAAAAGATCACATAATATGCCTTTAACATATGGTGCTGGTGCAAGTGTCGCCACTGCCCATATTATGCACATACTGTATCCAGGTAATTCAGTAGGCCTACGTTCTGAGCGTTATAGTTTTATAGTCGGTCGTTTAGTTTTATGGTCGGCGGAGTCTATCATCAAGATCACTTGTACCATTCCACGCTTGTACTTGAGCACAATGTGTGCCATCCGGGTTTTGTTTGGCCTATTTACATTAAATACATTATTCCTCCAATAGGCATGTGGGGCCTTAACGTATAGTATATGTAGTCCCTTTATCATGTTTGCTGTGTTCTATAAAGCCTCCCTAGATACTACCTGAGTGTACACCCTTAAAATCCAGTTATCACAGGTGGCCCACCTGCGCTGCGCATAGTATATCCAGGTAATTTGAGACTCGTTTTATAGTGAACCCCGTAATCCAGATACCACGGATGCCCTGAATAATCCAGACACTCTATAATAATCATGATAATGTACCACACGTTCCGTTTATCCAGATGCCCCATGTGCCCTTATATCCAGATTATCAAGTAAGGGAAGTGCGGAGAGGAGGGGGTGGCTTTAGGGTACACTATTAGAAAAAGGGTGCTTCAGAGGGGTTCTTGGCTGTCCCGTATAATGGTTTAAAGGTTCTTTGATTTTAAAGGCCCCAAAAGGTTCTGTAGAGAACCTTTAGAGGTTCGAAAGACCAATGTTTGCCCATATTTTGCCTATTTTGAACCTTAAAATGGTTCTTTTTTGAACCTTTTAAGGTGATATAAAGGGTTCCATACGGGACAGCCAAGAACCCCTGAAGCCTGAAGCATCCTTTTTCTAAGAGTGTACGGACTGCCTGCTTTCACTCTGCTCCGTTACAATGTGCACGGTTTGCGCCACAAACGCGTACACTTTTTGTCTGCGTCATTACGTGTGCGCCGAACCGCGTGCGCCATGTTAAACGCGGTCGCGCAGCACAACATAGAAACGGTTGACATGGTACTGCCAGTTTCTTTATCGTTAGCAAACGTCGCATTCATCTATGTTACTAATGTGAAAGTGTCACTTTAAGATCTGTGTAAGAGTTTTTGTTTACATTTAGAAAATGTCGTGAAATATTTTTATTTGTCGGACGTATAAATGCTTGTTACTATGCGATCTTTAAGAATAACAAACAGCCGCATATACAGAAATGTAGCTATATCCCTGAAGAAAATATTTTGGGTGAAGACCATATGTCATCACTCATTCCGAAAACCACAATTTGTGTCCGAAAGTAGCTACCCGAGTAAAAGAAATTCAACATTTCGGATTTTCACATGTGATCCTTTCTGCGCATGTCTGAAAACGGTAAAAAACGGGCATTGAACTATCTAATTAGCTCGTGTATTAGAGGCGCAATTACCACGCTTTTTCAGTTGAGGAGGGACGCGAGTGTAAAATTATATTGAACTATCTAATAAAGCCATGTTCCGAAAATTAGTATATAGATAACACTAATAATAACACTAATAATAATAATAATAATAATAATGATAATAATAACAAGCGCTTATATAGCGCCCGTAGCCCAAAGGAGCCTCAAGGCGCTTAACATCATGATAGCATAAAACAATAAACACAAACAATATATAAAAAATAATAAAAAGGTCGCCAAAATAGTGGGTCGAGCATCAGGACACATGGAGAAAGACGAACACGACAAATGGTCTCTTAGATTTCGACTCGCTATCTCGCAACCTATGATTAGGTCGTCCATACATGCACATGCGTGAGAGAGAAAAGACAGGAGGGCGAGCAAACAACAAAGGAAGAAGATAAAAACGCAAATGCATGGATGGAGAACTGAACATAGTATGATATAACACAATTTTGATTAAATTACAACGTTAAAATCTAAAGATGCAATAAAACTGTGTCTTTGCAACTCATGTTCTTAAGCTTCCACGTCAAAATGTTCTCCCGTGCTATGATAAGGCCAGCAAGAATAGGATATCTGAAGTCATGATGCTAGATGGACTAAAAAGCGAGAGATCATTGTGGTTTACCAGTACCCACCCGTACCTGTTACTTGGCCAAGTTTTCTAGGTGATTTAAACTCGATAAAAGTACCCTTAACCTCATTCAAATTGAAACATTTCTTCCAACAATTGTGTGATAATTTCGTTTAAAGGCATATTATGTCATCTTTTCAAAGTGACGCCCTCTATCCTTGATGATTACTCTGGAAGCATCTTGCAGATTAGCATTTGTTATCATAAATCTTGTAAGATCTTGTAAATTACAGAGCGATACGATTCCTAATTACGTCTAAATTATGGATTGAAAATGTTGAAATAAACTGTCGGGGTCTACAACAACTTATTTTCTGAGTGTTTTTCGGTCATAAACATAACTCCATGGTTTGACACCGTGTTAACGCCGTACAGTGTTTCCGGCTACGATCAAAACTTTGTATACAAGTGAACACATAGAACCTAAACTTTTTTTATGAGGAAAATCGAAAAAGTATGATGAGAATTTCCTTAATAATTGGAAGCAGATTTTCATCATGATTTTGTAAAATTATTAGATTTTTCTACAGAAAATACAGTTAAGATCGATTTATGAGACCGGGAATGTCTTTCCTGGTAGTCAAACTTCATTATCAGAGAGAAAAAGAGTATGTGTAAAAGTTTGACAAAAATTACATATTATTATTCCTTCAAGAATTAAACTAGTTGTCTTTTTGTTTGTGCTTTTGATACGCTATTCACACTGAACACACATACTACCCATTAGGCTATACCCACTGTTTCAGTTGCAGTTGTAGATTTCTTACTCGCAGAGGGAATAAATAAATAAATGCAAAACAAAATTGATCATATTTTATATCATTCATACAGTTATATTTCATATTTTGTGTAAGAATTTGTTCAGTGTGGTATGCCATGGGCTCTTTTCACTTGCACCAAACTCCCTGTCGTGCATTTGCTGGTAATTGATTATCTGAGTAATCAATCACTTCATAATTAAGTAGACTCATTAACTACTTGCTGCCGAGAAGTACGCTCTTACAATTTGCCTATCCTTTGCCTTTGCGCGCCTCGGTTGCCTTAGCATTTAATGGACGCGCCGATTTTAAAACAAGAATTAACCACAGAAGTCGACGAGTATAGTGTGGTTTTTCCTCTACCAGCCGAAACAGCTAATCTGTTGTGTTGTCCAGGCTGACTGGCCGAGTTTTTAATCCGTTTATATTTCTAAATCTCATGTATGTGCGCCTAATCCTAAATAAGAGATCGATAAATCAATCAAGCCTATTTGGAATTAAGCTTACAAGCCCTAGTGTCCATACGGCGTGATTGATAAAATATTGGTCGGATAACTAAACTAAATCAGATGGGTCAGAGATAAATGTGGACAGATTAACAGATAATATCGTTAACCGTTGTTTGTAACACTTTCCACCCGGCTGTTGGTTTTACCATATAAAAACAGATTTTTTTTCAGAAACCTTTCCCAACTTTCAAGACCTATCTCAAGGATTACTGAACCAATACTAGGGAAGTTTGTACTTAATTCAATGTATTTCTCACAGTGATTCCAAATATGGTAATGACATTCAATTGTTTTGACATTTTTGAAACATTTTGTGAAATTTTGGAATGTCGTCTGCAACGCCTGCCGCGTGGTTGGGTTTGTGTGTGTGCTTTTTTGCTGGATTTTGTTGGTTAGTTTGTGGGGGTGTTTGTTGTGGTGCTTATGTGTTTGTTGTGGTGCTTGTGTGTTTGTTTCTTTGTTGGGGGGGGGGGGGTTTGCTTGTTATGTATGTTTATTTGCTAATATGTTTGTTTGTTCTTTCTCTCTTAGTTTAATCGTATAATTACTTTGTTTGTTTGTTTAACCGGTTGGACCAGCTGATACAAGATTGTGTCCTGGTGGAACCAGACTTAGGAAAAATGCTCGGGCCAGGCCTATAAGCTTGCTTGTCCAAAAAGCAAAGAGCACACATTCAGCTAACTGTAGCATTACTTCACGTCTAATCAAAATATACAAAATGCATCACCGATCAAATCGGTTTCAAATCAATAAAGTTTTATAAACGCTAATGACCCGAAGCAACAATTAACACTTTTTGTTCGAAACAATCCCACGGGAATTGTGTACACATGTATATATTATTCATACAAGTGAAACACAAAACAGAGACATACGCTATAAAACAATCTCGGATTTGTTGTTCACAATTGCTAATGACCATGATGAGTGTCTGCCGTTGTCCGTTGCTATTTTTGTCAGATTTTTGTTATTTGTTTTTCACACTGTTTATTACCTATTATTGACACCTGTTAGTTGTCTACGTGAGCACTGGTAATGATTTTCATCTGTATACATCACATCATCTTTCAATTTTATATATTGGGATTCTTTTCTGCTGTTACTCAACTTCAATAAAATGATAGGTAGTTAATTAATGCAGTCATTACCGTTAATGATTTAAAAAAAGAAAATGCTTGCGTGTAATCGGTCCATTAGAATAATCACTGCAATATCGATTCTGGCTGGACACAAGTTAAGGCTGGTTTTCCGGTGTTTTTTTCTTTATTTAGTTAACGTCTGCACAGTGTTTGAAAAATACTCGTGCTTTTATTATTTCTCTTCGTCACAATATATCTAAATTATATTACAACAACATCATGTGAACAAAATAGTAGAAAATGTAATGAAAAAAGTTGAGTTGCCAGAGCATGACGTGAGTTTACAAAATGTATTGCTATGTCGACAATAAGTTGTCGATAGTGATGTAATCGAATGCTATCTGTTGACGCGTTTGCATGAATCATTTGAACAACACTAACTACGACCAGAGTAACCAGTGTTATCATAATAGAAATTAATTCCAAACCTAGTGCATATCATGTGTTATAGAAAGTACAAGCGCGTTTAGATGGAGTGACTGCAATGTTTATCAACAAACGCAACGGTCGAAGGGACTGGATTTGGACTGTCGATACATGCTTGAGGGAACAGCATATGACCACAACAATGTCCACTATGGCTTATTGCCCTTTATAATGCTTTGGCGCGAGTTTTAAAAGCACGGGTCCTAACAAAACAGGATGCGCGCGCAATCGCCGAGCAAAGAACAATGGCCAGCTGACGACCGAATGCCCGGTGTGACGTCACCTGTCACTCATCCCATCTATAACGCCTCTTATCTCTTTTAAGTGGTTCGATTATTCCGTTTTTCATGGAAACCATCTGGCAAAAACACTTTTATAGTAATGTAATACTTTAATAAACAAATAACGTTTATGACGTAATAAGCACGTAGTTAATTATACATTATAAATGAATTACATTTAAAAGTATTTCACAGTGTGTCGCTTGTGCAATTTCTTGGCTCTTCAGGGAAGATACTAGTATTAGATTCTTAACAGTTCAACTTAAAGTGACATGCAATGATTACTATCTTTTAAATCGTTAATTACATGGAGAAGTACAAAATAAAAGTTGCTATCCATTCAGTGTAACCACTTCTTTTTACCTCTAAAAGTGTATTCTGATTCAATCACAACACAGTTTTAGGGTTGAATTAAACATTTTATGCTGAATATTCAACGACCTAGCCTCCAACACAGCCTACACACAAGTGTACCGTATACCTCGTTGATTTAAACAAGTCATTCGTGTAATGGTATTGATATAAACAAGTCATGGTATAAGTCATTCTGGGACACCCTGTACAATGTAGTAGATTATAAATAACGAGTCGTTAACAATTGAACTATAAAATTCAAACAATCGGAAACAAATTAAGCATGTAGAATAAATTGAACCTGATTCCATTATTCCACTTTACAGGGTCGTGATCACGTACAGTGTTATCATCATAATGATAATAATGCGTAATGTCATTCACATTGTAATCACAAATGACGAGGCGAGGAAATAATGAGAAGATTAGTGTTTTGTCGTGAATTATGACTTAATATTTATCATTAACAATTATAATTCCAATTATTATTATTATTTTTAACATGGAATTTGTAATGGAATATGTTCACCTTTTTAGCGGGTAACCTGTGAAAATCTTGTTTTTAAATTACAGTCGGGACCAGGGTAGCAGGGAAGCAGAACGATGCCCCTCACCCACATGAAATGGAAAGTCATGTATATTAACCAACATTAGTCGGTTATGGCACCTGATATAACAGGCATGTGCGCCCTCTTGCGCCCCTCCAAAGAACATCAGCAAACACTCCAAAAAAAACACAAAAAAACCCCCAACAACAACAACAAAAACCACAACAACAACATAAAAAAATAGATAAAAATGAATAAAAAACAACCCAACTTAATCAGTTATATTTTTTCTGCATACAAAGGAAGTGCGTGTATAAAATGCGAAACGATTGGATTTTTTTTCGACGGATAATTGACAACGAAACTCTAGTTATCCGTAGTAGGCCTATATTTGGTTTGATATTTGGTTTCTCCTACAGTTTACAAGCTACAATCACCAAACTTGGTCAGTAGAACCCCCACCAGAACTTCACATAGGGTTCATGGTTAGGGGTCAAAGGTCAAACAGGGGTCACACGGAGTCAAAACGTGATTTTCACTTGAAACGCTCTTGCAATTTAGTGAAATGACATAGGATCGTCAGAATCCGTCAACATATTCCTTTTCATCCTGTTTGGTTTGATAAGACAAGAAAAAAAGTCAATCATCATAGCCAGGTCAAAGGTCAAGAAGGGGTCAATAAGGGTCAAAAAGTGAATTTTCAATACATTCACTTAAAGGTAGATGTCCTGATTGCTGGTCCGAAATTATCAATTTGATGTTTTCTATTTTACATGGAAGGTCATCCTTAAATTTGCCACATTCCAAAGTTTGAGTTGCATAACTCCAATGGTTCTTATTTTAGAAGCACAAGGTCAGACAAAAAATTGCCCATTGAGTAGTACACAAACTGGCTGGTGGTTAACCACCTTTGGCAGTAATTCACCACATGTTAGCCTATAATTTCTATATGGAACATTTCTGGCCCCTAAGATTTTACAGACATAATGAGAAAAATATGGGGATTCTTCTGATATCAAAATATCTTGATGTGAAAAAAAATCATAGCCCCCCCCCCAAAAAAAAAAGAAGATCGGAACATACACCTTTAAAATGCTTCTTGTCTCAGAGAAAATGACTGATAACCATCTGAATTAGTAAAAAGATTCCTTTCGTCCATGCACGTATAGGGTGATCAGCGATTAAAAGTGACATATCATATGGGGTCACTAGGGGTCATTGACCTATACATGGGTACAATTGAAGGCATGTTCCGACTTTCATCAAACTTATTGCATCGTATGTCTTTTAATAAGAAAAGAAAACAAGTTAATCATGTCAAAGGTCACACAGTGGTCACTAGGGGGGGGGGGGGGGGGTCAAAACGTAATTTTCACTTAAAACTTCCTTGCAATTTAGTGAAATAACCTAGGATCGTAGGAATCGGTCAACATATTCCTTATAACCGTACGCATATATCATAGTTTGGTTTTTAAAATGAACAATTATTTGGGGTCACTAGGGGTCAAAATGTAAATTTTCAAGTCGTTCAATTAAAATGCTTCTTGTCTCAAAGGCAATGACTGATGACCTTCATTCTTGGTCGACATATTCCTTGTATCCATGCACATACTTGTATAGGGTGTTCAGCGATTAAAAGAGCCATTTCATATGGGGTCACAAGGGGTCATTGACCTATACACAGGTAAAAGTTAAGACATGCTTCAATTTTGATCAGACTTGATGCATCTTATCTCTTTTGATAAGACAAGAAGAAAAGTAAATCATGACCTTTGGGTCATATGTCAGGAACGAGATCACAATCAAGGTGGCTTGGTCTTTGACCGACCAGAGCAAGATCTAGTTATAAATGAATCGAGTAGGTGAACCTTTAAGAAGGTCTCTCCGATGTATAGGGTTACGTTAACATCGAGCTGAAATTGTCCAATTGTTTATAGATAACGTTTGCTTCAATAAAATATGTCGTATCGCATCCAATATTAACAAAACCTATCCTAATTCAAAGTATCATTACTTTATGATATGATACACGAACAAAAATACCATCCAGCTAGAATCATTCAATGTTTGTTGATTAAAAAGTAAAATATTTGGAATAAATATTATAGACCTGTGCGTCTCAATAACATTATCATGTATGTGCTGTTAAAATGTTTCAATTAATGATAATCGTAATGCATTGTATATTGTGAGTTGCGATCGCTATTTTTACGTTCTTATTTGCCTATATTTACAGAATTGGCTTATAAAGCCCGGTCCGTTACAATACCACTGGACCCCTATATAGTACTAGTATTTGATGCGAGTACTTATTATTATTAATAATAATAATAATATCATAATTACTAGAGTTGAAATGATATTGGAGCACACTTGAGTGGTTCTAGCGGTCAATGTAAAACGCTCAACCTTGGTCTAATAATCCTTTAGAAACCTAGGCATCCTTAGCCTATACAAACAAAAGATGGTTCCAATTGGGTGCGTCCACCAACGCCGCACTGTCTAGCAGAAAAACAACCTTTTTTATTATAATATTTATAAAAAACCTCACTATATGGTTCCAGACCTTGACTTAATTTATCAAATATATCTCTGTGAATTGTAAAATATTGTCAGGAACTGTTTTGCTAGTATATATTTCTTCAAATAGCTATTATAATATCTGTCGAGTCGGTGAAAAAAGACTTAGCGCTGTCAGTATAACAAAATTAGGTATTTTCAAGTTAATTTAAGTTATGCTTTACACTTATACATAAAATAAGTCTGCTCCAGGTATCGGGTTTAAAATACCAGTAGATTGCTTGTAGTGCACTAGCAAGAAATCAAGTCAACCTTGTTCTTATATACTTTGAGAAAGGATCGTTTGTTTCAGTATTTCTTCGTTTAATTATCACGCCTTGTTTAATATACTTTATAAACCACCTTACAATGGCTCCAACTAGACCCCTCATTCCACTAAATTTCTTAACCATCACATGGCTATGATGGCTGACTACGGATGTTTGTCTCCATTAGTATAAGAAAATAATCAGAAATATAAGGGGGCACTGTCTTTTAATTTATATTATCATTGTCGAGACACAAATTCCGCGATAAGTGATTAATTTGGCCTATCTCTACTTAAATGAAAACAACAATGTGATTAGACTAGGTTAAAACTATAGTTTTATTAGATTATTAGACTTAGTTCGTCGCTGTTCTGACATACCGGCACATCTCTTTACTTATTTCTGTTGTGATGTGCCGGTATGTCAGAACAGCGACGAATTGATGCATTATCTACATGTACTCGGTCTCTGTCGGGAATATAATATAGGCTATGATGAAGCCATCGATTGAATTTTTGGTTCTTCCCCCGATGTCCTGCTCTGAACAAATATATATTTTTCGTCACCAATATACAAAGTGCCATGATTGCGTAATAAGCATGACGAGATGAAGACTCAGACGACTCTTTAAAATTATAAAAGATCGGATTGCACGTGTAAAGCTCATAGGCCTTATATCACGTTGTGGATTACTATCAGATATTTTACAATTATGAATTTTATTTGTTGTGCGTTTTAATTTTCGCATCGCTCCAACTCCTTGCCTCAATCCATCACATGACTATTCCTGAACTGGCGCGTGGCATGCAGGGGATTGGTTCTGCATTTAGCACTTTTAGTCCGTGTCCATGCATTTCGATATAATTATCGTCAAGTCTGTATCACATTTAAGCAACGACAAAATGGTGCTCGGTGTCTTACTGGAATTTGAACTATTGAAATCCTACATTAAGAGTCTAGGGGAGAGCGGGGAGTGTTCGCCCCCATTTTCATTTGAAGAGGTCTAGAGACGCCAATTTTAAAGATTAAATGGAACTATTGATGTAATGTGAAAGATTTATATCTTCGCTACATACGACCATGATCTCAGTACTCTAAGCCATACTGTAAAGGCAAGATTAAATGATAAGGGACCGTTCATTATTTATGGTGGAGGGTTGGGACAAATTCGAGACTCGTATGTCAAAATTACCTAACCCCCCTACAGCTGAAACTGAAAATTACATGACCCCCCTACTAACCAATAGATTTTTACACAACCCCCCCCCCCCCCCCCCCCCCCTCCCCCTCAAAATCAACTTGTCACATACTTAGGGGATGTATTTTTCTTTTGTCCATGGATTCGTTGGTTGTGTCTCTGAACGGCCAATAATTTAATGACTTACTACAGTACAGATCGCATTAGAGTAACCGATATCAACGGAGGTCAACATACTTTCATCGGAATATCAACCCAATTACATCCCGTTGTCAGTGCATTGACAGTGCGAAATCAGCGCGCTGATTTCGCAAGATCAACGGAGTCCCTACACGACAATTGGTGCTATGAAGATAATGTCAACGAACTATCATCGCGCTGTCAGTGCATTGTCAATGCTATGTCATTGCGTTGTCAATGGACTATCAACTCAAAGTCAATGGACTATCATCGCAGTTGCGTGGTGCACTCTATTGTGAGCTGTACTGTACATTGCGAGCGTAGCGAGGCGGAACATTTGTCATATATTTATACATTTTGGGTGTTTTGTGAGTCTTTATAACCTGAAAAAAAGTTAGAACATCCAGACAAAAACGTATGAAATATTCTTGTGAGCTTTGGTGCAGAGCTGAGAGTGAGACGAGGTGAAAAGTATGCAAGAAATTACCGTTTTTAATCAAATTGGATTTTGGAACATAGGCCTAGGCTATTAACATGTTTTTTATGGCTCTAATGTTTTCAACCATTGACGTTTATATAGGTGTTTTTCCAACAGATCGTCCGAGCAGGGCGTGCACAAATAAGATTTGCTGTACGAAAGTACATGTAGTGTCATCGTCATCATAAGTAGCCTTCATGTTTTTTGAAGTTGAAAGGTTGTAAGAAAATGTGCGCGAAGCGCACAAAAAATTGGCATTTACACTCCAAAATAGCCTCTAAAATCACCCTAATCACCACCATCTTAGTTTAAAAAAGTTACACAACCCCCCCTGTTTAAGAATAAAAAGTTACATAACCCCCCCCCCCTATTTCAATATATGAAAGTTACATGACCCCCCCTATATTTTACCCAACCCCCCCTCCACCATAAATAATGAACGGTCCCTAAGGACATTTTTAAAAAAAGGCAAACTTGCTCGACGCCGGGTAGGATCGCTCATAGGCCGGGGCAAGTTCGCCCTAGGCTCAGAATTAGGCTACACATGACCCTTCATGATACTTAGCATGAACAGTGGAAGCAAATCAAATTGATGGGTAAAAAGAGGCAAATGAAAGTAAATAAATTAAACAAAATAAGATACAGACTATACCTATATCCTATAGAACCTACAAAGCAAACAAATAATATTACGAGAAATTGACTTTTATTGTCATACTGGCGGTGTTCCGATAACTCGTGCCCATGCATGAAGTGTATATTATTGGCATACATCTCCATGCATCTAACACTATCTAAAGTGATGATAATGAATGATAATACTACACTGTATGCTTCATCACCTTAGAGTGGGAAGTACCTCTTGGTAAGCGCACCCTAGGGTAAAGACGATGCACAGATACCACGGTCTTAATTACATGTACTACCAAACCGAGCATCGCATAGTACGTGTACTGTGTCGTCTTAATGTGTCTTTATTAATAACAATCCGTAAATTCTGTACATGTATGTTGTTTAACGTCTACTCTGTACATGTATGCTGTTTAACGTCTACTCTGTACATATATGTTGTTTAACGTCTACTCTGTACATGTATGTTGTTTAACGTCTACTCTGTACATGTATGTTGTTTAACGTCTACTCTGTACATGTATATATGTTGTTTAACGTCTACTCTGTACATGTATGTTGTTTAACGTCTACTCTGTACATGTATGTTGTTTAACGTCTACTCTGTACATGTATGTTGTTTAACGTCTACTCTGTACATGTATGTTGTTTAACGTCTACTATGTACATGTATGTTGTTTAACGTCTACTCTGTACATTTATGTTGTTTAACGTCTACTCTGTACATGTATGTTGTTTAACGTCTACTATGTACATATATGTTGTTTAACGTCTACTCTGTACATGTATGTTGTTTAACGTCTACTCTGTACATGTATGTTGTTTAACGTCTACTCTGTACATGTATGTTGTTTAACGTCTACTCTGTACATGTATGTTGTTTAACGTCTACTCTGTACATGTATATATGTTGTTTAACGTCTACTCTGTACATGTATGTTGTTTAACGTCTACTCTGTACATGTATGTTGTTTAACGTCTACTCTGTACATGTATGTTGTTTAACGTCTACTCTGTACATTTATGTTGTTTAACGTCTACTATGTACATGTATGTTGTTTAACGTCTACTCTGTAAACGTCTACTCTGTACATGTATGTTGTTTAACGTCTACTCTGTACATGTATGTTGTTTAACGTCTACTCTGTAAACGTCTACTCTGTACATGTATGTTGTTTAACGTCTACTCTGTACATGTATGTTGTTTAACGTCTACTCTGTACATGTATATATGTTGTTTAACGTCTACTCTGTACATGTATGTTGTTTAACGTCTACTTACATGTATGTTGTTTAACGTCTACTCTGTACATGTATGTTGTTTAACGTCTACTCTGTACATGTATGTTTTTTAACGTCTACTCTGTACATGTATGTTGTTTAACGTCTACTCTGTACATGTATGTTGTTTAACGTCTACTCTGTAAACGTCTACTCTGTACATGTATGTTGTTTAACGTCTACTCTGTACATGTATGTTGTTTAACGTCTACTCTGTACATGTATGTTGTTTAACGTCTACTCTGTACATGTATGTTGTTTAACGTCTACTCTGTACATGTATATATGTTGTTTAACGTCTACTCTGTACATGTATGTTGTTTAACGTCTACTCTGTACATGTATGTTGTTTAACGTCTTCTCTGTACATGTATGTTGTTTAACGTCTACTCTGTACATGTATGTTGTTTAACGTCTACTCTGTACATGTATGTTGTTTAACGTCTACTATGTACATATATGTTGTTTAACGTCTACTCTGTACATGTATGTTGTTTAACGTCTACTATGTACATGTATGTTGTTTAACGTCTACTCTGTACATTTATGTTGTTTAACGTCTACTCTGTATATGTATGTTGTTTAACGTCTACTATGTACATATATGTTGTTTAACGTCTACTCTGTACATGTATGTTGTTTAACGTCTACTCTGTACATGTATGTTGTTTAACGTCTACTCTGTACATGTATGTTATTTAACGTCTACTCTGTACATGTATGTTGTTTAACGTCTACTCTGTACATGTATATATGTTGTTTAACGTCTACTCTGTACATGTATGTTGTTTAACGTCTACTCTGTACATGTATGTTGTTTAACGTCTACTCTGTACATGTATGTTGTTTAACGTCTACTCTGTACATTTATGTTGTTTAACGTCTACTATGTACATGTATGTTGTTTAACGTCTACTCTGTAAACGTCTACTCTGTACATGTATGTTGTTTAACGTCTACTCTGTACATGTATGTTGTTTAACGTCTACTCTGTAAACGTCTACTCTGTACATGTATGTTGTTTAACGTCTACTATGTACATGTATATTGTTTAACGTCTACTCTGTAAACGTCTACTCTGTACATGTATGTTGTTTAATGTCTACTCTGTAAACGTCTACTCTGTACATTTATGTTGTTTAACGTCTACTCTGTACATGTATGTTGTTTAACGTCTACTCTGTAAACGTCTACTCTGTACATGTATGTTGTTTAACGTCTGCTCTGTACATGTATGTTGTTTAACGTCTACTCTGTAAACGTCTACTCTGTACATGTATGTTGTTTAACGTCTACTCTGTACATACGTCTACTCTGTACATGTATGTTGTTTAACGTCTACTATGTACATGTATGTTGTTTGACGTCTACTCTGTACATTTATGTTGTTTAACGTATATACGTTGCTTAAGCCATTAATTGACTTAATCGATTTGTGTCTGGCTATCTGGTAATGACGTTTAAATATTAAATTTAGTCCATACGAAGGTGTAGTATAGATACAGGGTGAGTCAAAATAGTCAGGTCCCGTTTAAAGATCACCTGGAAAAATACTTCTTGTCAAAAGTTGGTTACTTTCTTCATTGAGTATAAGAGTAGAAACACTTTTTCATACCTGGTGAAGTTTTCAAGAGAATACCTATATAATTGTACGCCATAATTACAACACATTAACGAAAAAGCGCGAAATCCTAAGTGTTCCAAAAATAGGCCTATACATGAATGAAGCTACTGCAGTTATTCACATAACACAACAAACGTTTATACGTGTTGACATTTGATTTAAAACAACGATATTACATGCAATAATATCGAAATGTTATGATATTAAAGTATTGTACAGCATGTTTAAAGAAATTATATCTGTTCTTCTTTCAAATCAAGTTCGTGTAAAATAATAATTGCCAAATATTTTGGTCAACATTTTGTTAATATTTTAGTCTCAATAATGCTCGTTACGTCTCTTATCGTCCGAAAATGATAAAAAGATATAGCATTCTACATCAAACGAATTCATAGCAATCAAGCAATGTGAATGATGAGTTGTGTGTACTGTAAACATGGTAAATACCGGTACTTTTACAAAAAGGGAGATTGTCTTTTTCTCTTATCAAATGGAGTAAATAAATATTTTGTTAAATTTTTGATGCACTTATCCCAATAAAGAGGTTCTTTGTCACATGCGTCATGTGTGTGATGCAATGGTATGGAACTGAATTCAAGACTATGTCCAGCTCTTCCTTCGACATGTTCTACTTGCGCCCCATTCATCAAAACCGTTTTCACAGAATTTGCGAAAAAACACACATCTCCCGTTTTGAATAACCATCTGGAATGAAATAAAATGTAGCAATGTGTTTTTGATGTACATTTCATTATATAATGATTACATGTTGTCATTGAACTGGTTTTAAAAATCGGCGAAATCGGGACCTGAATATTGTGACCTGCCCATAATATACTCTTTACTCCAACAATTCAAAGAAGAGGTAATATAAGCGTTAATATAATTTGATCAGCAGAACGGGGAGAAGGAACTAAATTACAAATCCATTGGGACATTCACATTTCTAAAATCATTTTAATGATACGTATTATAGGCTGCCCAACGTTTGTTTTCCTTAATACTTTTTACCCGGCAGGCGTCTGCAGACGACATTCCAAAACTGCACAAAATCTTTTAAAAATGTCAAAATTATTGAATTTCATTAGCATATTTGGAATCACGGTGAGAAATGCATTGAAAATAAGTACAAACATACTTAGTATTGGTGATGTAATCCTTGAGATAGGCCTTGAAAGTTGGGAAAGGTTGCTGAAAAATCTGTTTTGTATAATAATGGTAAAACCAATAGCCGCGTGGAAAGTGTTAAAGGAGAGACGAAAAGGAATTTTGAAATTGCTGGTTTTGGTATTAAAATGTCATATTTGGTATTTCATTTACGCTAACAAAAGTTTTGGGCTTCGTATTTTGACATAAGTCGACTTTTGGGCGTGTTATTCCATGCATTTCGAAGAATCTTTTTTTATTTTGATCACGTATTTTGGGCGCATCGAGTGTTGTGATGCGCCCAACTGTCAAGCAACTCGCGCGGTTTCACAAAAACTACGCCAATTAATAATGGCGGATGTTTGTGTGAGACAAGTGGGATTCCTTACAGAGAGGAAGTTAGCATTGCTCGTAATTTCTGTTTGATAGTGTTTTGAGATGAGGAGTTTGCGGATGAGGTAGAGAGATTGATGGAGTTGAAAGAAAAGGGAGAGCAGTTTGGTCATGGGGGGGGGGGGGGGGGGGGGGGGAGAAATTGCCGTCAGGAGAAAACCAATTCGAGCCTTCGACAAAGAAAACGGCGAGTCTAGTGAGTAGTGTTGTTGGATCAGGAAACGACAACATAACATAGCTTCTTCTACTTTGTACAACACAGCTGATCAGTTCCGATATCCGGAAAGACCATGGATGGATGGATGGCATAACAATTGCCTTTGTTTTGGTAAGAAATCTGATACACAAGTTAGTGTTGTGGTATAGCCTACATGTGTATATTTTGTATTTCTTTCCCATATCCCCCACAATCCAAATCATTAAATAATAATAATTAATAAGCTTACTTTAAATTTTAAATTTATTTATGATAAGACTAAAAGATTAGCCCTAACTGCCGCCATAACCAAATATATAAAATACGGAATCATCTACCATTCACTACCACTACCAGAATCCTAGCTCTCTCCCGCTGTATAGTCTAGATATATGATAGAGAGCTAGCTACATGAGCTATCAGTATATCACTAGTTATCAGCCTATTCATGAATGATTCAATCAAAATTCTGAATTTATTCAAAGCTAGCTCTCTGACTTTGGGCCAAATAACAAAAAATATGTGTTTCACATCCCCGCCCGCACCAATTTCCTATTCATGAATGATTCAATCAAAATCCTGAATTTATTCAAAGCTAGCTCTCCGACTTTGGGCCAAATAACAAAAAATATGTGTTTCACATCCCCGCCCGCACCAATTTTTGACGCCGCTCCAATATTATTATTGAATATTTGTTATTTTCAAAAATTCCTTCAAAATTCCAAAAAAAAGTTTGAAAAAAAAATCAAAACTCATAGTCATACCTGTCTTTTTTGATGTACATGTGAGTGTGTCCATCATTTTAAACTTTATTTCAATGAAAAAGACGCGAGAAAAAACTCATTGGCATAGATACTAGTAGTGGTACAAAAATCGAAACAATTTTTGCGAAAAGCTTGTAATTTGGCTTCTGAAAAATAACAAAAATAACAAAAATAACAAATAGTAAGTGCCCGCCCTCACTGATTTTTAAAAAAGTCCGGACGAGAAACACTTTATTTGTGTTACTTGGCCTTGTACAGTAATAGTATGCATGAGACTGAGAGCCATGCTATGGAATATGAGTCCATGTCATTGTCTTGGGCCTGGGGATTTTCATCAATATTTAGTCAAAATGTTGCTTTCAGACAGATTATCATGTTTAAAGTTGAAGACATGCAGTGGTAGGTGATTCCGGCTACACTTAAGGCCAAATAAAATAAAAAACAGTTTCTCGTCCGGGCTTTTTGAAAAAAGGAAGGAGGAGGCCCCTTTTTTTTAATCGAGCTTTCGGCAGCTTGGTGCTAAGCATTGGTTTCCAGTTTTCTGCTTTTCAAGCGGAAGTCGAAGTTTTCGACTTCCGCTTTTGACCTTTTTTCCATTTGCTGTTGTTTCTTAAATGACAGCCACCTTTTCTAACACCGTTTTCAGACTTGTATTGGCTACAACTTTGTTGAAAACAAAAGGAAAGACAAAATACAGATGTTTATACATTTATTTGTATATTATGTGATCTTTTCCAGGGAACGCCCTCAATCCTCGAAAAACATTTGGAAGCAGATTTTATTGCAGATTTACATTTCTGATCATAAATCATGGATATATTCCAAGTTACAGAGCGATACGATTCCTAATTACCTCAATCATGGTTTTAGAGTGAATTTAGAGTAAAATAAGTTGTCGGCGCAGACACTGACAGTTTATTTTCACTCTAAAACCATGATTTTTAAGTAATTAAGAATCGTATCGCCCTGTAAACTTGGAATGTATGTATGATTTATGATCAGAAATGTAAATCTGCAAGAAAATCTGCTTTCAATTTTTTTTCTCGAGGATTGAGGGCGTTCCCTGGAAAAAAATCACATACTATACCATATAACATAGAAAAAAACGATACCTTTTTTGGTTAAAAAAGTGTTTTGGGGGGGTTTAAAATTAAAAAGAAGGAAAAAAAGGAGGCGGCCGGCAAAAAGGAAGCGGGCGGGATGAGAAACTGGTAATTTTTTTATTTGGCCTAACAGTAAAAATATGAAGCCAACTGTCTATGCTTGTTTGCATAGCTCTAGGCATCGGCTAATCAAATTCAAAATTCAAAGTCAGTTTTTCTTGGAAATTGAAATAGGATGAGTATGTTTTTACAAGATTAGGATGATCCAAATTCAAGCCAGTATTTTGTGGACATAATAGTTAAAACAGGTTGAGCTATTTAACCAAGGCCAGCATAGGCTAGGCATACAATATTTGAACATTAATTAAACATGATATTGACAATTTTTGATATGAAGCAAAAGTAACCAACACTGACTCTGCTTTAATTTTATAGCTCTCAGTCAGAGCTATGATTCAGAGAATTTTTCAAAATTTTCTCCACTCATATTGGGGCTTTTTGAAAGCTCAGTGAGTCATGGTGTGAAATCAGACCCCCAACGGTTGGACCTGTAGCCTACGGTCGCTACATGTAGGCCTATGGCGAAAATACTTGTTGCAAATCATTTATTTTCACCCCCCCCCCCCCCCCCCCCCCCTTCCTCCATTTTTTGATTACATTTTTTCATGCTCAGGGGTAAAAAAATACCCTGGATAGTTTGACCTAAATGTTACCCCAATTTTTTAACAGAGATTTTGAAAACAAATCTGAAATCCAGGGTGACCAGGTAAAAAACCTGCAAAAAAACCTAATTGTAGTGTACATGTATGTTGACAATACAACCAATGTTGGCGAAAATCAATTGACAATAATCCATCACAATTCTTGTCTGTGTTTACATTTGTAAGTGTAAGATTTACCTGTGATGGTGCTGTTAAAAAATACAGTTCGCATTGAGAATTTTAAAGATACAGGCAGTGTGCCCCCCCTCCCACCCCCTTTTTTACTGTTGAAAATAAGAAAAAATAGGTAGGTCGGGCCCATAGAACAGAGTGTTTGTTCATCAACATTGTAATGTTAACATTTCTAAATTGTCAATGTTGATTCTTTCTTTTTATGCAGGTGTTCATGTGATCAGTGCAAAATCCTGCCTCATTTCCATGATGGAGAATGCATGTTGCAATGAAATCCCTCAAACACAGACGATAGCTGCCGATGAGGGTAAATCATGCATTACCCAATCTCCAACTTTGGACCCGATACACTGGTCCTATGCCTTGCCTGGGAGTTGCAGACCATTACCACAAAAGTGTTCGTTCATTTGCAGCCAGGAATAATAAGTATGTTTCAGCCTGCAATTTCTGTATTTGAAGAGCTGTGTTGCAAAAGGGCCTACATCCACTTCTACCTGTTACTCATTTTGCATCATTGAATGCTATTCATTATGTGTAATGTGGCTTGTATTGTTGGTGCCTACTGCCTCAATTGGCGTGCATGGATGCACTAATCCAAGTCAATAGAAACAGTAATACAATAATTGAGGACCCTAGATGATAGATCTAAAAGGGGGTTAAGTCACATTGAGAAAAATGGAAAAAAACTGGGTTTCATTGTGGACTTGACCCACTCAGGTTGAACCTCCCATGGACTCTTACATAGCTTTACCACATGACTTAACTGGAACATTTGAACAGAGGGTGCAGAGATCCTCCTTGTTGCAGAAACTGATACCTAACTACAATTTCACAAGATTGTGACTTAACCCCCTTTTAGATCTAGGGTCCTCAATTTGAATAATTCCATGGACTTGTCAATGCAAATTCAATAATGCAAAATGAGTAACATGTAGAAGTGGACGGTGGCTCTTTTAAAACACAGCTCTTCATTTTGATATACAGGGTGAGTCAAAAAAAAGTGTACCCTAATTGAAAAAATCAACAACAAAAATTTTGACCACAAAATCAAGGCAAACAAAACTTTAAATGATTGCGCCATTTCTTTGCTACCATCTGGAGAAAAAAAATCACGCTATTTGATGATACCGTTAAGTAAATATGACTATTTCTCTACTGGACAGGAACTGTTTTTTCACCTAAAACACGGTTTTTGTCTCGCCTGATGTAATCAGAAAGAGACTATGTTATCACTATTTCTGTCCGGCGTATGCCGTATGCCGTCCGCCGTATGCCGTCAGCCGTGTGCTAAGAAATACTTTTGTGACGCGATATCTGGAGATCCGTAAGGCCTATCGTGATGGGACTTGGTGGAGGGAAGGGGGGGGGGGGGGGGTGGTGCGTTCTGTTGCTGATTGATTTTTCAAGGTCATCGGGGGTCATACAAGGTCATCGGGGTCAAATATGCTTAACACTTTTGAGATGCGTTGTGACGCGATATCTAGAGATCCGTAAGGCCTATCTTGATGGGACTTGATGTCAGGGAAGGGGGTGGGGTGTTCTTTTGCTGATTAGATTTTCAAGGTCATTGGAGGTCATTCAAGGTCATCGGGGTCAAATATGGGGTCAAATAAGATCAGTAAGGCCGATCTTGATGGGATTTGGTGGAGGGAAGGGGGTGGTGTGTTCTTTTTGCTGATAAAATTTTGAAGGTCATCAGAGGTCATTCAAGGTCATCGGGGGTCAAATATGGGGTCAAATAGATCAGTAAGGCCTATATTGATGAGATTTGGTGGAGGGAAGGGGAGTGGTGTGTTCTTTTTGCTGAATAAATTTTCAAGGTCATCAGAGGTCATTCAAGGTCATCGGGGGTCAAATAAGATCCATAAGGCCTATCTTGATTGGATTTGGTGGAGGGAAGGGGGATGGTGTGTTCTTTTTGTTCTTAATTTTTCGGGGTCATCAGGGGTCAAATATGGGGTCAAATAGATCGGTAAGGCCTATCTTGATGGGATTTGGTGGAGGGAAGGGGGGGGGGGGGTGTGTTCTTTTTGTTGATTAATTTTTCGGGGTCATTGGGGGTCAAATATGGGGTCAAATAGATCAGTAAGGCCTATCTTGATGGGATTTGGTGGACGGAAGAGGGATGGTGTGTTCTTTTTGTTGATTAATTTTTCGGGGTCATTGGGGGTCAAATAGATCAGTAAGGCCTATCTTGATGGGATTTGGTGGAGGGAAGGGGGTGGTGTGTTCTTTTTGTTGATTAATTTTTCGGGGTCATCGGGGGTCAAATATGGGGTCAAATAGATCAGTAAGGCCTATCTTGATGGGATTTGGTGGACGGAAGACGGATGGTGTGTTCTTTTTGTTGATTAATTTTTCGGGGTCATCGGGGTCAAATATGGGGTCAAATAGATCAGTAAGGCCTATCTTGATGGGATTTGGTGGACGGAAGGGGTTGGTGTGTTCTTTTTGTTGATTAAATTTTTCAAGGTATTACATCCCTTGCATTAACTACAATGCATACCTCTGTGACAGTGCTACATTGTATCATATGTTTCATCATCATTTCTTTCAAGTCACTTTTGATGAACAGGCGAGACGCGCCGTTCGAGAACCGCCTTGTTAATTTCAAGCTTAACGAGCTTAATAATGTTTACTAGGATTATGATGTAAAGCATTACACATCTTGTTTATTAAAAGAATTAAGTAGACAATACACTTGTTCAAAATTGTGTCCTAATATATTAAAACAATAGACAGCTTTAAGGCCTATATGACACAATTACCACACTTTAATCATTTCATAACAAAGGAATTGATCCTTTCGCTGTCGGTATTGTAATTTTTTATTGGTCGTATCTTATGAAATATAATGGTCAAGATCTGGAAAGTGTGTTCGGACGTTAAATTGGTCACTTTTATTCAAAACAGCGTAAAATAAGTTTCCCTCAACCAATCTAAACCAGATAAAATTCATATTAAAGCTAATTCTTTACCGTAGTATATTGTTTTGAAAACAAACGAATACTTTTTCTAAAAAAAATCGCTGAAGTTGAGTACACTTTTTTTTTACTCACCCTGTTAATTAAAACTACATGTACCAAGCCTTCAGGAGCTATACGGTCTCTAGTCAGTCCCCTTTTAAGGTTGTCATAGGAGAGACCTTTTATGGCTGCATCCTTCGTATGTCAGTCAATCTGTGTGTGTGTCAGTCGAGGTGGACTTGACTCTAACACTGCTATACAGCGACTCCACCCCACAAAAAAAGGGTAAGTGGCAAACAGTATAGATAAAATAGGCGCAATTGGTGACAGAATTATAAACCATTAATATATTTGTTAATTTTTTATGTATTTACAGGAAATACCGATATGCGGCCTACCATCAACTTGTCCTGTTATGCTAGGGATATTTGGGGAAAAGAGTGAAAGTGACCACACCAGCTTGTGCCCATGCACTAATTTATGACACTTTCCCAGACACTACTGGACATTGATACCGGGGCACCATATTGCGTGAATGAAGAACTAGCCGCACAAGTTGATGGAGCTAATAATACAAACAATCCAACAACAGGTAGGCATTGTATGGAGTGTTCTAATAGATAAAGTGTATGTACATTTCTGAATCTGAATGGCAGGCAGGGCCAGAAAAAATGCACATTTCCTGGGAACCTAACTTTAAAAATGTCCCTTCAAATTCTTATGTATTTCTTTAATTTACATGTCTTTACATAAAAATTGGTAAATTTTGGTCACTGCTTTATGATCATACATTTCATGTGGGGGTGCATCAATATTATAAATCAGGTTTGGTTTAGGACCTGAAATTGAAAGGTCCAGGACGCACAGATGCGTCAGAATGTGACCCCTGCCGATCGGTTATCCGATTTCCCTTATAATTAAATCATGCAGTATAGGCTAGCAATAAATATATTTTGTGTAAATATATTTGATGTTTTGTGGTATTTATGTTGGTGAAGTGACTGCTCAAATTAATCTTGGGCACTTATTAATTATAAATAAACATTGTCAATCAGTTTTGGATTAGGACCTGAATGAAACAACATGTTCTCATCTCAATTCTCAACCTCCTGTCGCCGATCCAGTTTCCGTTAAATTATATCATGAAGAAAAATAGTGTCGAGATTAGACAATGAAATAGTCCCACGACTGCCACCAATTGTTGTAATTAAATTAGACAAAGTTATTGAGATAAAGAAGACGCACATTCATTACAGTTGCATATTCTTTATCTTATTAAATCATAAGCTCGAAGTGTGCATGTCAAAAACTACATACAGAATATTATGTACAGCTATATACACCTATCATAGATGTGTAGTGGTCAAGTACTACAACCAGAATGACTCTCCTTGGCAATTTATTGCCCCTTTTATAGGGTTTGGTCCCACCCACCATTGTTACCCAAAGTCAATAAGCTGCACTATCTCTACACAATCTGTGAGACAGTTTGCGGGCTGCACACAATCTGTGAACAGTTTGCGGGCTGACTCTACACAATCTGTGAACAGTTTGTGGGCTACACACAATCTGTGAGAGAGTGTGCGGGCTGCACACAATCTGTGAGGGATTTTGTGTGTGAGGGATTTTGCGTAGATAAACAATGTGAAAGAATTTGCGGGCCCCCTATGAAGAATTGAAGTTGTTATTCTGAAATCTCTGTAATAGCAATCAAGATATATTTTGTGTAAATATATTTGATGTGTCCTGGTATTTATGTTTTTGAAGTGAGTGCTCAAATTGATTTTGGGATAACTTTTAGTTGTATAAAGCCATTCATCTCATGTTATCATCGGTACATAAATTTCCTTGCAGACTGGGTATATCATCACTATTGTCTATTCATCCATCACGAGACAGTGACATAACTGGGTATTCTACTAATTGCCTACTCAAGGCACTGGTGTATTACACACAAGCATAGAAAGATCGTAAATGCTGCACATGTAAAGTTACATCACTGTCCAGAGGAAGATGAATATAGTATATATACTTTCTTCAAGAGACTTGTGATAACTTTACTCTTTCTCTCAACACCATTATCTTTATAATCTGCAGCCAGAGTATAATTTATTTAACCATTTCATTAAATATCCCCTTCAATCTTTTTGTTTTTGTTTAGATGGAGAACCACACATTCCTGGAACAGATGACAACTAACCATGGGTGATTGGTGACTGGGCAGGAGTTGAATGTACAATGATGAAAAGTAACCTGGACTAGTAATATTATACTTTTTTGGAATGGGCAAAGTGCACTGTCAGTAGAAAAGTGGCTCTTACTTGAATTGGCTTAACGCTTTCCATGTGGCAGGCGGCTGCAGACAACATTCCAAATGTTGACAAAATGTTTCAAAAATGTCTACATTATTTCCTTTTATTACCATATTTGGAATCACCATGAGAAATGCATTGAAATAAGTACAAACATGCCTAGTATTGGTTCAGTAATCGTTGAGGTAGATCTTGAAAGTTGGGAAAGGTTTCTGAAAATCTGTTTTGTATATGGTAGAACTAATCGCCGCGTGGAAAGTGTTAATGGCCTAAAGTAGGACATTTCTGCGATCAGGTGATTAAAAAGAGAGCCCCCTCCATTGCCAGCTACTAAACAGCAGCCATTATTCATTCATTGACTTTTTAGTATTAATGTAATATAACTTTCATTTAAAACAGATGGTAGTTATCTTGACTGTACACATACTAATCTGCTATACTATGTTGGTATTAAAATAACAATGTCTTGTATTTTCGTTCAGTGTTTTCACTCACCCTATACAAAGGGGTGAAAATACCCTTCACTTTTGTTTTTTCACCCTCGAGAAATAAACCCAGTGTAATGACTGTCCTTGTTGTATCCCTGGAAAGGTTTATTATTAATGATTATTATATATATAAACATAACACCAAAAGTAAGTCCCCCTAAACAATTCTTCATAACATCGTAAGATTGAGAAGGGCAGTTTTTGTCTTATTTTTTAGCTTATTCAGCCATGAAGTCATGGACATCTTTCATTTTCAAACACCACTTAGGAAACAGTCATAGGATTATTTCTAACTAAGTTTTATTGGTAAAATGTTTTATCTTACGATGTTATGACGAATTGTTTATGGGGGGACTTACTTTTGGTGTTGTGTTTAGTTCAATCAGTTCCAAATTGACGAGAAATATTTGTTTTTTATCTCTCCGCCCAATCCAAGCATATTAGCGAGATTTTGGCATGCAATGCAAGGGTCACACGTACAATGATACTGCAACATTGCAGGCCATATTTCACCATGCCAGCGTTTTGCGTGCGACGCTCTCCTGAATTCAATTTCCGCTGTAAACAGGTTTTGCCAATTTGGAACTGACTGAACTATTATAGTAGAATAGACGGTTCCTTTTCTTTATATTATATTTAATTTGTAGAAAAAATTGCAACAAATAATGTTGAATCTTGATTTTCAACAAGTCGGTTTATGTGTGACTTTTTTTGCACAGAATTTAACTGATTATAAATTTCATTCATAAATTATCGTAGTATGTGCACACTCTCTTATCTGTGCTGTGATTTAAAGGATAATGATTGTGTATCAGTTGCTTAGAGGTAACTGGGAAGAATCAAAACATTTTTACTTGCAACTGAGGAATTGCACGAGGCATAGCCCTAAGGGAAATTCTGAGGACCCAAAGTAAAATGTTTTGATTCTGACAGAACAACTGATCAAAGTCATTATCCTGATTCAAAACCGTCAATTCAAATTGTCATTTAATGATACTATTCATAATAAAAAGATACACTCTACGACAATTTAACATTGCTTCACCCATTACAAATTGACATGTCTGATCGAAAATGTGCAAGTGGCTGCTCACATGTCATGTAACTACTGAATTGTGCAAATGCATATGGCATTACTCGAATTGGTTTGGTGATCGAATTTGATACATATTTACATGGCGGTAAATGGCTGTCTGTTAGTGACATTTTAGCCTACAATTTATAACATTTCTGGCCCCTAAGATTTTACAGCCATAATGTGAAAAATATGGGGATTCTTCCGATATCAACCATCTTGATTTGAAAAATATAACCCAAAAGAGTGATCAGAACATACACCTTTATACACCTATCAGTTGTAAGACGCACTATACGACCCCCGGGAGAGGTGCGTCGTTTACCAATAATTCTTGACGGAGGGTACGTCAGTGGCAGCCTTTGGTCCGTCAAAAAAATGACGGAGGGTGTGTAAAGGTCCGTCACTTTACATGGGTGCGAATGGGCTGATAGTTGACTGAGGGTGCGTATTTGGATGGCAATGGTCCGTCGTTTTTTTGACACAGGCTGCGTCATGGTAAATGAGAAGTTGACGCACCTCGGTAAAGTGACGCACCACTCCCGGGGGTCGTATAGTGCGTCTTACAACTGATAGGTGTATAATGCATTTATGATCATAATTTGAGTTATTCACATCAAACAGAAATATATTTATAATGAAAAAAATGATGTTACCTCTGAACATAAAGGGTTAAAAAAAACATAAGCCCCCTATAATTATATCACATTTGTTTTCATAACTCTACACACAATTGGTCGAGGAGTTGAAAGATTTAAACGCTTATGAAGAGCAAAATCACTTGGCTACCCTTAAAAATTTGCTTATTTTAAAATCATTATTATTTTTCCCAAATGATGTTTTCAGAAAAAGTGGCACTTTCAAGATCCTATACAAGTTTGTTTGCATAGCTCTACACACAATTAGGCGTTTTGAGTGATTGAAACGCTTACGAAAAGGGAAAACGCTTGGCCACCAGGCCCGCACAAAGCCCTTTCATTTATATAATACCAATACCATGTTTATTTTTTCTAAAACGGTCACATTTCTTCAAAATGATGTTATTGACGTGCATGGCGGACACTAGGTGAAAAAAAAACCATTTTTATTTAAAATAACAGCCATGAGAATGTTCAGTTTTGCACTAGGTGAAAAAAACACATTTTTATTTCAAATATTAATAAGGACCAGCTAAAGAAAGAAGACATTTTAATTGAAAATAAAGGCAATTAAATTTCATTTTGAAAAGCACTGCAGACACTTTTTTAAAAGTGCCACTTTTTCTGAAAACATGATTTTGGGGAAATGTGAATGTTTGGAAAAAGTGAACATGATACCGAAAGGGAAACA
The DNA here is from genome assembly GCA_035610835.1 of Ophiura sarsii. Lineage (NCBI taxonomy): Eukaryota > Metazoa > Echinodermata > Ophiuroidea > Amphilepidida > Ophiuridae > Ophiura > Ophiura sarsii. The sequence continues at coordinate 25,930,363 of CM069456.1, forward strand.
TTTCTACGGGTAGCCAAGCCAAATAATTGTTTGTGGAGTTAAGCAAACGAAAGTGATCACATTTTAGGGCGGTGGGGGGCTTACTTTTTTAACCCTTTATTATAACGCCTTACAATAATTTTACTCAGGTTTTAGTTCAATCTGTAGTGACAATTTGTAATACCAGTAATATGAAGATGGAAAAAAATATAATTTCCAGAACATTTTAGTACATGTCGGTCTACCTTTTGATCTTTGTAAATATTTTTCTACAAATTGTGTACTTTTATGACACATGTATAACATCACAAGATGTTCACAAGATGTTAGAAGGATTGTAACTTGAATAAACAATAATGGTGTAGGCGACTTTACTGTACATAAACGTGTTTATTGTTTGGTTTTGGTTTGTTAATTAAACTACACTACTTTGCAGACCAAATTGATCCTGTATATGTGTTATCTAGTCTACAGATATCTCAGCTTTAAACTTGATAATATTGTAATGTCATGAGGGGGGGTCTTATTCTAATGTAACGGGAATGGACAGTGACCTAGGCATAAGTATAAGTTGACCTAATCTTCACCGCGACCTCCCAGACTCCTAAGTAAGGATGATAAAGTCTTTATTTTAGTCAATCTATTTTATCTAAGCCTATTCAATAGGATCATTATGTCCTAGACTGAACCCGGCAATTCGGATTCTTCCCAAAGAGTGGCTAACTATGCGTACTTTATATTAATGAGGAAGTCACAGAAAAGTGTGTCGAGTTAACAATTATGGGGGTGTCTACTGCCTTTGGCACCTTCGTACAACCCCTGCATAGGGTACGAAGGTTAGAATTCCCTTTCTCTATGATATTTTATAGAGAAGTTAATTCACCCAAAGGCGACGACTCAGCAACACTCTAGAACAACTGAACTCATACGGTATAATGTACGCACCATTGGCCTAAATGTATAAAAAACCTAATATTAAAGTAAGTCACTCAATGAAGCAGAAATAAACTGGACAGCGCACACACAAATTTACGGTTGGTATGGTTGCGATATGGGAGCGCCCTCCAAAAAAGGCTGGCCCTATAAAAAACTAGAACCTCTATTCACTCAAACTATACCCTGATTGATGGTTCTACAGCATGACAATTAAAAGGAAGATGGCTCACAACTTCTTGTTACAAGGAGTATCATATCTGAAAGTCTATACCACTGTGTTTCCACCATATTTATGTTTCATTGCGATTGCGGAAACTCCCATTGTCAATATGCTGTTGAATTGCTTCCTCTTATGGAATCCTTTCATAGCTGCTGCACAAGGAAGGCCTGGCTTGAAGTTCCTGCATTTCCTACTTCTGAGATTTTAAGCCAATGGCAGCATTTTTCGACACACAGCTTCAATAATCTTGTGACGTAGTCTATAAAATAGAAAACAAAGAGAGATGAAAGTGTTTATCTTGTCATGATAATTTTCCAATTTTTGACTAAAAATGTAATTTGTTTGTAGTTTTTGTTTCATGTTTAATTGCATTAAATTAGGCTCTACATGAATTTCATTAAAAAAATAACTGGTAAAGCATTTTCCTCGACATACACAAATATCAGTAAATGATTTTTAGAGTGAAAATAGCCCCGAAATTGGACATAGAATATTGTTGCCATGGTTATTATTGTCATTAGTAAGGCCAAACAAATTGAATACTTTGTTTCGGCGGCTTTTGGCTAAAAAGCTATGTGCCATGCGATGTTTTTATTTTTTTACCAAAATGAGCTGTTTTATTTTCTAAAATCAAAATATAGTCAATAGTTATGCTTTTGTCTTTTTAATAAAAGTAATCAGATATGATCAATGCACATTGTTTGCCAGTGTTCTCTTTATCTCTTAACTTCACAAAGTTAGTTGAATGTGTGTTCTCACTCACAAGGTTGCCGAGTATCACTGAAACTTACTAGGGTATTTATTTTTAAAAATTGAAATTGCTGCTGCGCCTAGTGCCTCCCATTTTAAAAAGCAATCAAGGGCGTCCCCAGAGGGGGGGTGTGGAGGTGTCATGTCACAAAATCATGGTACACCACGAGCTTCATTTGCGATTTTGACCATGCAATTTTTCGGCCGGTTTTGAGGAAACATCGCTACCCCCCCCCCCCCCCCCCCTCCCCTCCCACTTACAAAGATTTCATCTGCTGGCGGGAAAAAAATTGCAGGTTTTACAAAAAAATGTTGGAGTCTGTAAAAAAATTGACGGTACATCAGTGGCGTAGCGGGGGGGGGGGCAGGGGGCAACAAATGCCCCCCCCCCCGACGAAAAAACTAAATTTGGGGCCCCGCCCCCACCCCCCCTAAAAAAAAGGGGGTGAGAAAAAAAGTAAATAGGAAAAAAATGAGAAAAAAGACCAAGGTTATTAGCCCAAAAGAAGGCAAAATTGTACATATAGTACATTTACTGTGCGATTTTTTTTGACTCTGCGATTATTTTTTTTGACTGTGCGAAATGTTTTGACCTTAACAACCAACCCCCCCTCCCCGTGCGATTTTTTTTTTGGACTGTGGAATTTTTTTTTTTGGACTGCGAAAATGTTTGACCTTAACCCCCCCCCCCCCCCCACTTACGTGAAATTCACGAGGTAAGTGACTTGAAAAAAAATTGGGGCAACGGTTGCCCCAATTTTGTCTAAATTTTTTTCATAAAAGGTTGCCCGGCAAATTTTAGAAATCTTGCCCCCCCCTGAAAAAAATCCTAGCTACGCCACTGCGGTAGGCCTACATCATGCCTTTTGTCGGTACAACTCTGTTGTGCCCCCCCCCCCCCCCAATGAAAAGGGTCTGGGGACGCCCCTGAAAGCAATACGCGTGGGCCGCTGAGACAAAGTATTAATTTGTTTGGGCCTAAAATTCTATACAAATTAGATGACCTTCAATTCAATGTTGTATTGAATAAAGTGCATGGACATGGTACAGTTTTTGTATTTTATATTTCAAGCATACCATAAGTACATTCACTCAAGACTCTGGACAACAAAGCCACCTTCTTTCTGTTTCGGGAACACCACCTGGAATTGTCCTGTTCCATCAGCCTTCAGTGCTTGACATTGGTTGCCATTCTCATTCCATTGATTATGTAGTGCTGCTAGGTAGTTACTGCCATAAAAAAAAAAGAGCTCATATCACAATTATAAATAAATTAGACATAGGCCTAAAATTTAAATTAAATGTAAAAGCAGTTTCATTTCAATTTCACGGTGGACCATTCCTAGCAGGTGGCCGAATTGTCCAGCCCTGGCAAATTTGCCAGTGCACTGGCAAATATGCCCGCTAAGTGGGCATATTTTCCAGTATAAATTTACAGTTAATCCAAAAGTAGCGCTTCCACTCAAAAAATGGAATTCTACCCTCTATATATCAATTGTTTAACTCAATACCTAAATATTTTGTGTCGCTTCAAAAAAGTTCTTGGTTGCGTTTTGCCAGAAAAATGTCAGTCATTTTGTGGAAAGTGGATCCAGAAGTAGCGCTTCCTTACACAAAATGGCATCTTCTATCCTTCATATATCGATAGCTGAACTTGATACCAAAATATTTTGCGTCGCTTCAAAACAATTCATGGTTACGTTTTACTAGAAAAAAGATGCAACTTCAGTAATTTTTTGCAAAAACTATTTTTGAAATTTCACTGATTACATTAACAAACAGGGAATCAATCCTCTACGCTAAGGCCCCACCTCCCCCCCCCCCAATTTTTTTTTTGTGTGTTGCCCTCAAGTGCCAAATATTTAAAATCAGGTCGGTCGGTCGGATTTTTTTATTTAAAAAAAAAAAAAATCAATTATTTTATTTTATTATTTTTTTTGGCTGAAAAATATATGCTTTATGTCAAGACAAATCGGTATAGGCCCATATGTCAATTGAACTTATGTTTCTAGTGTGACAATAGTCTAAAAAATGCGACCCGGCCTAGTTTTTACGGTCGGTCTCTGAAGGCAACACAACTTCTTCTTTTTTGTTGGCCTTACCCTTATATAAAATACTTATTGGTGTACACACACCAATCCCCTCCCCCACCACCCACAACAAACTCCCTCCCCTTCCCTACCACAATTCCCCTCCTCTTCCCACCATAAACCCCCTCCCCTACCACAAACCCCATCCCCACCACAGACCCCCTCCCATCCCCACCACAGACCCCCTCCCTTTCCCATCCCCACCACAAACCCCTCTCCTTTCATTCACAAACCCCTCCCCAACGACAACACCCCTCCCGCACCAAAAACACCCTACCCACCCCTTCGCACGCCATCATCCCCTTACCCACCACAAACCCTCTCCCCAGCCAGGGGCCGGGCCATCCCATTCGGCACCACAAACTCCTGCCCGCCACCACAAGTGCACAACCCCTCCCCAGCAGATTTTTACTCCATTGGATCAATTATTTTGGGTTTCAAACATGAAATATAGTAAATTTATTACGCATTTTGTCTTGGTGGCCATATTTGCCCACTTAATCAGTGCGACAATTTGGCCACCTGCTAGGCATGCTAGGAGTAGGACTGGGACGAACTTTTAATTTATTATTGAGACCAAGGTCTTGCCAAGGAAGTAGTTATTATATTTGTTGGGACTTACCTTTACTAGGCTTTACCTGGTGGATAGCCCCTCAATCGGGCCATAAACGATAGCCAAGCTTCTCGTAGTATAAAAACGTCCTTGCCATAATAAACTTCTGCAAAATGGGCCTCGGAAGTTTATTATTTTAGTTTTTAAAAAGCTTATAATATTTCGTGCGAAAGGTGTTTCGCGTTGTCACGGTGTTTGACAGTTCACTTCCGGTTCAAATTATTGACTGGCAACACTGCCACTTACAATAATAGTGCCATGATTGACGTCATTCATGGCACTATAGCGTGTTGCCAAAGTCCGCGATTTCATAACAAGTATGTTCCATGTCGAACACAGAGTTGCCATTTCTGTGTACTAACCGCTAGGAACTCGCGGGTTTTATATTCATTATTGATTTCGGTAAGACCAGAGCTGCATTTTGATATGAAAAACATTGATTTTCACAATTCCTTTTCCTGTCTCCTTTAAGGTATGATAAACAAGTTAACTATAAATGAAACAATTATTTCCGCTTCCGAATCATTTACCGTAAGATTAGTTCAGAGTCACATTAGGCCTACCTCATGCTCTTATACGGTATTTGTTGAAACTATCATTAAGGACTACTAAAAGGACTGTTTGTGATCACTAACAATTGTATTCGTCTTAAATATTTAGAAGCACAAAATGCATTCACAGATGACAACAGGCACTATAATTAGTCCATCTACTGAAAATGGCATACAAAATACTTGCGATAGATAATTGGAATATAAATATAACATTTTAAAATATATTAAAAATAAGCGTTTATAGAATAATCTCCATTCAAGGCCATCGTAATTTAAGGTACCTGTAAACGTATAAACAAAGGACATAATCATAGAATAATTTGATGTAAATATTAATTTGTCACAATGGCGGTGTTCCGTTAACTCATGTCCATACATGAAGTGCATAATATTGCCATACATATCCATGCATCTAACACTATCTAAAGTGATGATAATGAATGATAATACTACACTGTATGCTTCATCACCTTAGAGTGGGAAGTACCTCTTGTTAAGCGCACCCTAGGGTAAAGATGATGCACAATAATACCACGGCTATCGACGGTCTTATACCACGTTACATTGCTAATTTTATAGTACGTGCATTGTAACGCTTACGGCCGAGTGCACCAATGACGAGTACTGTAGCTGAATAATAGCGTTACCTCGCTAGTAACTGAGGCGTAACCCAAAATTTGGAAAGCACCAAATCGGGGTAAGCTACTATAGGCTAGTAACTGGCGGGTAATTTACGCTAAATGTTATACCTGACCGGACCCAAGAGTAAGTTGGGGCATTATTGTGAGTGGAAGAGTAGAAGAACAACAAAAAAGAAAGCATATCGTGCCGTTCGTGGGATCGAACCCGGGATCTGCGGTTCACAAGCGAAGGACAAGGTATCCACGCCACGGAAGTATTTGTGTTAAGAAATGTGTTATAATTGTATATACCATTAAACTACTTGTTTCCATCGGGTGCTTATGTTTGTCATTAAAATTGTGCTTTTTGATGCAATATTTGTATATATGTGCGCCTCGCCCAAAATATGTTTGTAATGTCATGATATTCCTTATTTTTGAAAAAGCGATAAATAACGTGATTCTTTATGTACACTCACCTATGACCTATAGGGGAGTAGTGACGACACATTTTAAATATTACGAAGGATTATGATTGCGCCAATTAATTTTGTAAGGGGACTATGCTGATTATTGTGGATATTTACCTCGCTAGTTACTTTGCTGGTGTTACTCGACAGTTATGCTCTAATATTTACATCGTAAGTTACGCTACAGTTAGAGCATAACTACTAGGGAGGTAGTTTACCTCCCTATTAAGTTATGCTAGTTTGGTGCACTCGGCCATTAGTGTCGTTATTAACAATCCACAAAATCTCTACGCTCCTGGTTATTGGTGTGGTTGACTGATGCATTTACAATATAATAATACATATGAACATATTTAAAAGCCATGTGGTACACACTACGTTAAGTTTATCAGTCACCATATGTTGCAAACCATACGCGGGAACAGCCGCCATATTAAACCATACATACGTCAACCGTGCAATCGCGATATATTAACTGTTCGAAAAGTGCTATTACACAGGCGGGTCAGGTGGAATACGGCATCATACAATGCCACAACTCCCGACAACAACGGAGAAAATGTTTATTTTAATTCAGTCCCTATTGATACCTGTACAAACAAAGGTTTTAGGAAAGCCATGTTTCACAATTTGTATGTTCCTCCTCTGTGTACAAATTTCTGGCCACTTAGATTCCCCAATTACTCATTCAATTGGACCGACATTTGGCTCGCCACTCCACAGTGCACCGATGAAGCGAAGTTGATCTCATTAAATTGGAAAATCCTCCACAATATCTATCCCACCAAAGTACTTCTATGTAAGATGGGTAAGGTAGAGAATAATATTTGTCACACGTGCAACGTGATTGACTATATCGACCATTTCTTTTTCAAATGTAATCTAGTTATAATAATAATAAATAACATTTATACCGCGCCTTTGCCTAGGAATCGACAGCTATGGTCTTACGCTAGTCAAGTTATCTCGCGTAAATTATCAACATGCTTTGTATTGACCACTGAAATTGTTATATTGAACTATCACAATAATACTTATGACCATCACGATTTAAAATTTATTAACCTCATCATCGCCGTTGGGAAACTATGCATAAGCAAGTTTAGATACGGCAACCACCCAAATCTGTTATTCCTATTTGAAAAAGAACTCTGTCTTCGTAGACTGATTTCTCTGTAATTACTATGTCATCATGTATATCAATTATGTCGGGTTTTTTTAATCGATTGCCACATTGTACATACTTGCTATTATTATATTATATCATTTTGTAAATATTGATGTTATTGTATAAATTTATTGTGTATCATAGAATTAAAATTTAAAAAAATCATACAAAACGATTTAAAAATGTTTTTTTTCTTCTTTAAACATGTCAATAGTTTGAAGAACCTGAATTTAAACCTGAATCATATAGTATGCAGTTAAATTTTTTAGGATAAATCCTAACATTCCATAACCGTATGCTGTTCCTAACGTCGTATATGTTTTGAATAAAGATGAGGGTGACCCTCTATCGACCACTATTCGTGATCGCTCAAACGTCACCAACAGGCTGTGAAGACTGATATAATGTGCCTTGACTTCTATAGCTAATGCTTGCTATCTACTGAAGATAACAATGTTTTAAAGGTTCCAAGCATGTGTCCAATTCGACCCATTGAAGATACTTTGTTTTAGCCTTGAATTATTTATTTCTGAAAATGAAAAAAAATAAGTCACAAATCATCAATTACTAAATCCGGTCAGATACTGCTTATACTATGACTTGTACGTATCTTATTATTATTATAACCTACTAGCGGGTACCCTCGCTACGCTCGGGTCCTCGCTAGTATTATCTAAATTGGATACCTTCATGATTTGTAGCAAAATGGGCATCGATAATGAGTTCAAAATTGTAGATCCATGAATTACTTTTTTCATTTGAAATAGACTTTGTTTACAGAAATCTGAGTTTTGTGATATCTTTGAATCTCGGACCCAATTTCAATACCCCATTTAGGAGGGAAATAATGTTATAGTTACCCCATACCCCCCACCCCCCCCCCCCCCCATTTTGTTTGTACCAACCCCATACCCCATATAGCGTATACATGGTATAGAAGATAGTGTGCGGTTAGTCGTCAACATGATCGAAGCGTATAGGCTATTTTGAAATAGCAAGAGGTCATTGATACTCCAGGTGCCCTTAATCCTAATATCGGATCGCTATATGAAATGCTCATATTAATAAACTACATAAATAAAAAAATAGTTGGCTGAAAAGAAGTTGTTACAAGGTTTCTTGGCTGAAACATGTGCTGTTATCTTCTGTAAATAATCGTTGGGCGATCACGAATAGTGGTGGACTGGATACAGTCACCCCTATAAGGCCAAACAAAGAAGAAAGTTTGTCTCAGAAACATTTTGCAAAAAAGGTAAGTGCTGTGCGATCTTTTTTTAAATTTTAAATAGGCTATGAGGTATGAAAAAATCTAAAGATAGGAAAAATATGAAAATAGGCTGAGGTATGCTATTTATTTTTTACTTTTTTATTTTTTTGCTAATCCAAGCCTACAGAGAACCTTTTTTTTTTTTACCTTTTTTTTTTTTAAACCCCCCCCCCCAAAAAAAAAATCCAAAAATAGAAAGAATTTAGGCCTCAGCGCATAGACCTACGCGCCGTAGCTCATTTCACATACCAATTATACGAGCGGGCTTCTGAGATAAACCTTCTTCTTTGTTTGGCCTAAACAAAAATGACGTTCGGAACAGCATACGGTTATGGAATGTTAGGATTTATCCTAAGAAATTAAACGGTACCAAATGATTCAGGTTCAAAGTCAGGTTCTTCAACCAATAAGCCTTATCGCCAATCAGAAACAAATTCCATTGATTATCCTTTTCTGATGCATTGTGGGATTCAAAAGGGGGCATGTGTTGCCCCTTTTCAATCCCACAATGCAACAGAATAGGATAATCAATGGCATTTACCGATTCGCAATAAACCTTATTTACATTTAGAGTAAAAACACACTGCCGTTGTTTGCCTCTTGCAATTTTGGTAGACACGTAGATTGCTACCTGTCCGTTCCTATAAGTTCCTATATTAAAAAAATACCTCTCATTAATTTCACTAAAGGTTTCGGTTATGACTTTATTGCATTCTCATGCTACCATGTCTCGTATATTAGAGACATATTTTGTTAGAAAAATGCAAGAAATTGGTAAGTGATATTTTCGGCCAAATTGTGTTATTAGTTATTTGTTATAAAATATAGGCAAATCCGCGCGTTTTAAGACCAGTCTTGATATTAGAATTCGTTAATTTATAATCGAATTATTAAGCTTGTTCAAACAATAATTAGGCCTAAGTAAACAAAATTGAACACAGAAATGCCTCTCCTGCACCAAAGAAGATTTTAAGGTCTTCCCACAATGCATTGCGCGAACGCCAGCCAACTAAAGCTTTTATCACACGATTGATTTGCCGAGCTCTTAAGTTTTAGAAATAAGATAAAGGAACAATGATAACTAATTCATTCATTGATGTAAACTAGAACCTAAGAGCTCCAAAGATGAACGCGCTATGAAGCCATGATTGTGTGCATTGTGTCTATGGGAACCGAGACAAATTGGAGACCAGAATTAGGGCATTTTGCAAAAACGCAATGCATTGTGGTGGTGTCTTTAAAATCTTTTTTGCTCCTGCGCTGTCTTGCATAACCACAACGATATTTATTATATAGAAACCATTTTCAGAATCATCATCGATACCTATTAGCAAATTTTGTGTTTTGGGGGAGGCGTTTTATTCACCCTTCATGTACATTTTGATCACTGCAAAGATTAATCGTCTATACTATAGAAAAAAAGATTGAATGATGTTGTTACGTGTGGGAGTACTATCCTACGTATAATAGTTCATATTCGAAGAAGATGAACAATTCTCGGTCTGAATGCAGCCATATTCATTGAGGCTATTTCCAAACAGAGTCGTTAATGGACTAAAGCAATCTATCAATATTCAACACAAAGTGACTCAGGTCAAAACGATAAAATGGGCATTCAAAATTGACCAATTGACTAACTTATTAAATTAGAAGTAAATTTTGTTTATAATTTATGTTAGGAATTAACACTATTGGCTGCATATTCTCACGGAATGAAGTGTATTAGGTGTTTTGTAAACAAAAATCTGGTATATTTCTTCCAACACATATCGTATTTCATCATCTGCATTGAATATCAACTGGTGAAAGTATTTTAGAATATATACCATTACAATTATGTGAATGTCTACGTAATGGCAATGAGTTCGATTCCCGCTGAGGTACGTAGGAAATTTATTTACGGAATGGTGAAATCATGTTCAGTTACTGCTATTTGGTATGTAACGTATAGTGCGTTGTGAATTGCGATAAAACGCTTTCTATTATAAAGGTCGCCAAAACATTTAAAAACACTAGTGTATTATTGACATTAATAAACGAATGAAAATAGTAAAATAAAAATAAAGAAATCAACTTTGTTGATTTCGTTGCAAAAGGTGTATAATATGCATATATCATTAACACGATAAACATTGTAAAGCGTGCCATAAGCGCCATACGTCACGCGTAAAGTCATGAAAGTGCACCCCAACCTATTCAATGTTTTGTGAAGCAGTGTGTACTGAAAATGATGTCTGACCTCGGCAATCATGGCAATGGCGCGAGGCAATGGTTCGCTGATTTACCTTGCTCGTTTGTATCATTGGAATGATGTGTCCATTATGGTTAAATTACGAATAGGTGTAAAATCATAATTTACATGGTCATAAAAGTACCCATTTAAGACAAAAGACCATGTAAAATGAATATGTTCTTGTCTTTAAGAGACACGTGTAACGCTTCCATGATTTTTATCTTAAACCTTTTGTTGATTGTATGTAAAGCTATTATTTTATGATACCGCGTAATACCGCGTAATATAAGAAGATATCTATCGGGTCGTACAGCGCTCTGAGCATACCGTGCGTGTATTTTGAGTGAACAATACAGAGCATGTAACATGACCTTTGATGTTTATATGCATTGATTTACCAATGGCAGTGGAGGGCCATGGTCCAGATTAGACAGAACGCACTATAAAGATTCGGTTCTTCGTTTACTTTCGTGACTAAGCTAGAAACGAGAAAAGACATGGTGCGGAGTCCTTCATAGAAAACACCAAGCTAAAAATCGGACCAGTTATCAAAACACCTACCTTTAACACAATTGTTGTTCATTCGTTTAAAGTTGTTTAATTTATGTCTGCATTTATTTTAAAACAAAATGAGTCGAAATGTGAAACTTTTAATCAATAATTAATAATATGCTTGAAGTACATGGCCTACTCTTGTCACGCTTGTTGTTTTATGGGATGAATTAATTTAATTAATGCAATGGTAGGCCTATTCCAAGATTATTGGATTATTGGTTGTGTTTTAGATGCCGCGTTCGTGATCAACAAACAGCAAAACAGGGGTATTGTTATAGTTCCAAGAATTACTGTTTCTTTAATAACATTCCCAATTAAGTTATGAAATATGTTGCGCAGTGCACGCGCATTTATCGCTCCGGCGTCCTGAACCAAAGTGTGAGTTACATAACTCCAATGGTTCTTATTTTAGGAGCACAAGGTGACATGACATTTGCACTAAAGTAGTACACAAACTGGCCGAGTGGTTAACCACCTTTGGCAGTAATTCACTGCATTTTGGCCTATAACCATAACGTCTAAATGGAACATAATCTTGCGTCAAACATTTTACAGAAATAATGAGAAAAATATGGGGTTTCTTCTGATATCAACATAATTGATGGGCCAAAAAATGTTTTTTAAGCCCAAAAGCATTTATACAGCAGTAGTATAATTGTTGTTCACGATGTTGATTAAAATAAAAAAAAATAAAAAATGGTTATGTTAATAAATGTAAAATGTAACATGACTATTGTTCGTGATTAACATTACCCTATAAAATAGAACATACCCATTCCATTAACTGTTATAATATCTCTATAGACTTAGAGGGAGGGGTAAAGAAGTAAATTATTCCGCCTGATTGGGCAGTACACTGTATCACGTGACTTGCCTATAGCCTGCTCATATTTTATCGCACAGCTGACGCACGCATGACCTGAAAAGCCGTATACTCGGAGACCTCGATTCATCATTTTTGAGAATCCAACACGACGGCATAGTCAACGGACGGTGGCAGAGTCAGTGAGATAGTTAGACACATAAGGGGCAATAAAATTGGCAAAAGGGCCACAAATCAAACACAAGTGCTTAAGACCACCAAGACAAATGAGTTATTTTGCGCACTCGTTAGCGTCATCGCCCGACTTTCACAATGGGTCCGATTACCCGAGCGCCGTGCAGGGATTTCCCGGGCAGGCTCACCACTACAGTCCGCCAGCTTCCTCCGTCAATTACAGCTACAACTACGGTGGTCATCTTGAGACAGGGAGCTACTATCCCATGGACAGAACATCTATAGAATCGACTGTCCCTCTAAGCCATCCGCCAGCAATACCCTCTTCGACCACTGGTGTGGCGTCAACGACTTCAGTGACTAGCACCTACGGACCACCCCAGCACGCTCAGACGGCAGTTAGTGTGAATCCGTGCAGCAAAGAGTCCCCGACGAACCTGATGCACGGCGGGTGCGCCAGTGCGAAAACTAACGCAATGTCGTCGGCAAAGAGCCCGCAGACAGCGCAACAACCAGAGCAAATCTACCCATGGATGCGTCGAATACATTCCAATTCAGGTAAGATTGCTCACTATCATTGTCATTATTATCTTCAACAAAGTCAATGCCTTTTTCATAAGGTAGTAACCATTTTTTGTTGAATAGGGTTCACTTACCAAGTCACCTTTTTGGCAGATATCAACAGAGCGTAACCAGAAAGACCTGGATCTTTGTGATGACTCTTTGGCTCTTTACAATTCTTTGATGAGCGCTAATAGATATATGGCTATGACCGCGCCAATGTTAACCCATCCGTTACCCAGTCGGTACAAGAATGTCTAGATTATTAAAATTCAGGCAGATCCACTTGGTATTAGCAATGCCGTTTTTATTATCGCTATGTTTTGAATAGATACAACACTGGAAAGGAACAACTTTTGTGGGAACTTTTGTGAAATTAAAAGGCAGCAAGAGTTTTCTGACTATCTGGCGCCACTTCGGCGCCAATGGAAGTGTCTTCCTGGTACGTGGCATTGTTTTAACACGTGCAGAGATCGATGGGATTTCGCCCCTTGTTACTTGTAACAGTAAAACAGCGAATGCTATAATAACTTTGCCACATATCATAAATGTTACTTCAGTCGTGTTGGCTTTCGCACTGCGTTGACTAGTCGTTTTTAAATCTACTTCAGCGGTTGAAATATGATCCACGGTAAATGATGTGCAATTAATTGATGGATTTGATGGCAATTGTTTAATAATTATAACAAAGTCATTTATAAATGCAATATTAGTTACACTAGCACATAATTGAAAGATGTCGTCCCTAATATTATCATAAAATTGTCATGGGTTATTAGTCCGATTCGAATTCCACACAAATACATTGTTCTTGTTTAACTAAATTTGAATGTCTTTCTTGAAACCTTTAGTTTAATGTTTCATAAGGGTATCAGCAGGAGAACCAACGTCAACACGCATTGTAATGACGTGCATTGTAATGCAAATTAGTTGAAGAACAATGTTAATCATACACTGGTGATAATCAGAGGGTTCATATTTTAGAATGTTGTATATTGCATTAAACACTTTATTATACCCCTTAAGGTCTTGTACCAACATTTAGTAGCAATCAAAACGTATAGAATTGAACTGGAGTTCAAATGTCTTTTAAGACATTTGAACTCCAGCCCGATTTAAAAATAGGCCTACTCATTGTTTTAATCTGTCTTGCTTTAACATTGATTCTACCATGCTGACTTTGTAATATTAAGGTGCATAACATTATTCTTCGGCTTAAAAAAAAAGAAAAAAGAAAAAAAAAAAATCCGAATTTTGGTTTGCAGACAGAGTTTTGAAACATACGCGTACCTGATAACGATTTTGGGCATGTTCTCTTCTCTTATTAAAGATGTATGTTCCGATCACTTTAACCTTTTTTCATATCGACATTAACAGACGAAAACCCATATTTTTCTCATTATTTTTGTAAAATCTTAGGCGCAAGATATGTTCCATATAGACTTTATAGGCCCGAATGCAGTGAATTACTGCCAAAGGTAGTTAACCACCCGGCCAGTTTGTGTACCACTCAATGGGCAAATTTCATGTCACCTTGTGCTTCTAAAATACGAACCATTGGAGTTATGCAACTCAAACTTTGGAATATGACTATTTTAAGGATGACACTTCATGTAGAATAGATAACATCAAGTTGAAAATCGGGACAGCAATCGGAACTCCTACCTTTCAATTCGACCATGGTCTCTATAATTTGTCTCAGTTCCCATATATATGCACTAAATCATGGCTTCATAGCGCGTTCGTTCATCGTTGGAGCTCTTAGGTTCTACTTTACACACAGATAGTCTGTGCTTTACATCAATTAATAAATTAGTTCTCAGTGTTCCTTTCTCTTATTTCTAAAACTTAAGAGCTCCACAAATGCATCATGTGAAAAAGCCTAATAGTTTGCTGGTGCTCCCGCAATGCATTGTGGGATATTCTTAACATCTTCTTTGGGGTTGCATAAGGTGATTTCTTCCTCAGGGAATAAAAGGTTTCATTGGATCACCAAATCCCATTGTAAATAAAACTGCAGTATTCCCTCATACTATCATTCCCTCGAAGCAATGCTACCCGCATGTCCCAACAGTCCGCGCGAGCCTTGTATTCAACAAAACGTCTGTATTTTCATCATTTTCAGTATTAGTGCTGTATGTCACACTGTGACTTGTAACATGTGTAAGGGGTAGTATTATGTAAGAACAAGTAGATGTACCACATTAAACATTCAAATTAACACTGAAGCTAATTACTATAGTGTTCAATACTTCTTGCGTTTGGAATAAATGTATGTCCTTATACATTAGACGCACAGGTCTTCTGCCTCGTACACATATCGTGTCAATTTAGGTTGTAATTACTCCCATGTTGATGTTTCAAAAAGTAAAAGAAACACTATTTTTGAGGCCAATGCAGTGCAATGCATGCCACGAGTCCAGAATATGTACAGACCGATAAATGTACATGTCAACGGGTTTGTGAGAGATTTCCCAATTAGATAAATCAGACCGATCTAAACACCTATAATTCACTCTCAATTTCCTATCACCCAATATGTAGCATTTAATAACTCTGTCGACAATCTAGACTGCAAATTGGTACGAGGGATAATTTTACTTTCTCACGATCATGGAAACAACATATTCAAATCAACAGTCTTGGGTTTTTTAATTCAACATTTTGTTGAAACATTTACATGTACGTTAATTAATGTTGTGAGTGACCATGATGCATTCGATGTTAACATACAGTCACATCTATTCACTTAAAGGTAGATGACCCGATCACATTTTCGTAGCACAGAATTATTTCAAACATACGGAGATTTTCATATCATATGAAAGCTCGTATTTTTCTCATCATCATACTGAAATTTGACGGCCTAAATCGGTATAATTACGGAGAAATCGATGAAATAACGTCGAATTACCGCGAATGGTGGTAACCACCGATATAGTTTGTGTACTACTCAATGGGTACAGTTCACAGCATCTTGTGCGTCTAAAATAAGAACCATTAGAGCTATGCAACTCAAACTTTGGAACACGACTTTTTTAAGGATGACCTTTCATGTAGAATAGAAAACTTCAAGTTGAAAATCGGAACATCTACCTTTAAGTTCACATCTTCATCGAGCATGCCACAACATGGAGCACAAATTTCTCCCGATCATGAGAAAAATATCTCTTGGCTTTTTTTTTTTACTTCAACGTGTTGTTGAAGCATTTATATGTTCTTGCATATTTATATGTTCTTGCATATACCGTCCATGTATGTTACTAAATGTTGCGAGTGATCATGATGCATTCGTTAGTATTCACATTTAAAGTTCACATCTATCTTCATCGAGCATGCCACAGCATGGAGCACAAAAACGTTACGAAGTCGTAACCAATTACACTTGCAAACAAAGACAACGGAATGTCGATATCATAATTATTTGTAAAATGCTACTTTTATTCGAGCTGCACATAGCGCGTATCAGATAGTATCGATTACAATTCCTTAAATCTTCATCAAAGTTAAATTACTTAAAACTAGCTTTAAATTGGTCTGAAATGTCTTATTCTGAATAAATTAAACAATTTGTAGGCAATTGTTACAATAAATTACAATTAAATATACCAAATAAAACTGACCATGATACCATTTGCCAGATAGCACACATTTCTCCCGATCATGAGAAAAATATCTTCAAATCAACAGTCTTGGCTTTTTTACTTCAATTGTTTGTTGAAACATTTATATGTTCTTGTATATACCATGTATACCGTACATGTATGTAACTTAAAGTTGCGAGTGACCATGATGCATTCGATGTTAACATACAGTCACATGTATTTACTTAAGTTCACATCTTCGTCGAGCATGCCACAACATGGAGCACAAATTTCTCCCGATCATGAGAAAAATATCTTCAAATCAACAGTCTTGGCTTTTTTTTTACTTCAACGTTTTGTTGAAACATTTATATGTTCTTGCATATACCGTCCATGTATGTTAATAAATGTTGCGAGTGATCATGAAGCATTCGTTAGTATTCACATTTAAAGTTCACATCTATCTTCATCGAGCATGCCACAATATGGAGCACAAAAACGTCACGGAGTCGTAACCAATTACACTTGCAAACAAAGACAACGGAATGTCGATATCATAATTATTTGTAAAATGCTACCTATTTATTCGAACTGCACATAGCGCGTATCAGATAGTGTCGATTTAAATTCCGTAAATCTTCATCAAAGTTAAATTACTTAAAACTAGCTTTAAATTGGTCTGAAATGTCTTATTCTGAATAAATTAAACAATTTGTAGCAATTGTTACAATAAATTACAATTAAATATACCAAATAAAACTGACCATGATACCATTTGCCAGATAGCACACATTTATCCCGATCATGAGAAAAATATCTTCAAATCAACAGTCTGTGTTTTTTTTACTTCAATTTTTTGTTGAAACATTTATATGTTCTTGTATCTTTTAAGATCTTTCCCTAATCACAATCTTTAAGATTGACTTGTCAATCTTTTGATTTAAGAGAGTATACCGTATGTATGTTAATTAATGTTGCGAGTGACCATGATGCATTCGATGTTAACATACAGTCACATTTACTTAAGTTCACATCTTCGTCTTGCATGCCACAACATGGAGTACACATTTCTCCCAATCATGAGCAAATATCTTCAAATCAACAGTCTTGGGTTTTTTTACTTCAACGTTTTGTTGAAACATTTATATGTTCTTGCATATACGGTACATGTATGTTAATTAATGTTGCGAGTGATCATGATGCATTCGTTTCACATTTAAAGTTCACATCTATCTTCATCGAGCATGCCACAGCGTGGAGCACAAAAACGTCACGGAGTCGTAACCAATTACACTTGCAAACAAAGACAACGGAATGTCGATATCATAATTATTTGTAAAATGCTACCTATGTATTCGAACTGCACATAGCGCGTATCAGATAGTGTCGATTGCAATTCCTTAAATCTGCATCAAAGTTAAATTACTTAAAACTAGCTTTAAATTGGTCTGAAATGTCTTATTCTGAATAAATTATAATGTTCCATTTTATTTCGCGCACTAGCATCATCACTATTAAATAAAATCCACACAAAACAACAACAACAACAACAACAACAACAACAACTATAGGGTGTATTCGTTTTTGCATTATTACGTTATCATATAATATTAATATACGTATCAATCATTGTCAATTAGATTGGCACGTGATATTGACTCAATACTTTGACACATTATACAATTAATAAATAATTAATAACAGCTCATTCTTTGATAATTACATTGCTATTCTATAGACGCCCAATAAAGCAAGCTAATGTGTTCATATACCTACCGTATGTTTATTATTTTTTAATACCAATTTTAATTTGTTAATTTCAAGGAATTTTCTTGATGGGAAATAAATGTACCAAATAAAACAGACCATGATATCACTTGCCAGATAGCACTTGACTTGATAACAGTGCTAGAGTATTGAGATCGTTCAAGTAACCGTGAACAATTATGAGGCTTTTGTTGTTAGGATTTCATTTTTCTGATGGTATTGATATTGCCGCTTATTTATTAATGTTGACGTTTGGAATCTTATCACGGCTGCTATAAAATGCGATATCTAATTATTTCAGATATAATTATGTTGAATTGTGAGATAGGCTTTTACGACGGGTATTCATAATATAAGTTAAAAGTTTAACGGGTTCGCCGTCGGACGAGTTTTAATCTGTCAAGCTTTCGTCAGGATTAGCTCTGACTTCTTCAGGACCAAATTATTATAATATTAAACAAAACATAGAGATTGCCACTTCTCTTGTTATCATCATTTGGGCTGCCCCTTGCCCGATGATTTTAGAGTAGGTGCCCTTTCCTACTTGTGAAAGAATTGGTGGCTCTGAAAAGAACCGTTCAGATGGATTGCCGCTTCCACTGAACACGTAGGTTGCCACTGGCCTACTATATATAAATTTGGTTCTAATAGAACCTCCAAAGGACTGCCCCTTGACCAATGGCAATAACGTAGAGACTGCCCCTTGTCTACTACAGACTACACAAGTCTAATGCACAGTAGTGCGGTCACTGATCTGTAAAGATTCTTTCACAAGTAAGAAAGGGCACCTACTCTAAAATCATCGGGCAAAGGGCAGCCCAAATGATGATAACAAGAGAAGTGGCAATCTCTATGTTTTGTTTAATATTATAATAATTTGGTCCTGAAGAAGTCAGAGCTAATCCTGACGAAAGCTTGCCAGATTAAAACTCGTCCGACGGCGAACCCGTTAAATTTTTAACTTATATAATTATGTTGTTTGTCTCTATCATATTATATGAGCGAGGAAAGTCGTTGGTGAAATAATATTTTCAAATTGATAGAACACCGGTCTTTTCCCAAAAACAATCTCAGTCTTTCTCGTTAACAACGAACACAGTTTGTATAGGCGTACAATTATTGAAAAAAATAGTTATAAGCTGTTACATTGATCTAAAATTCAACTCTCAATTCAACTATAAGTTTTGTCACCATTAGGACATATCTCATTTCCTTCTGATCGTTTGATTAAGTTTTTGCTAGTTTGAATTGAGGAGAAGTGCCTATTTTATATTTCAGAGGCCTTGAACATGTTGTGAAGATTGAATTCCATGTGTTAATACAATTCGTTGACCCCCCTCGAGTCTCAGACATCAGTAAACTTATAAAATGTGAGCGATGGAAAAAATATATAAATATGTAATATGCGACGCCAAATAATAATACCCGGGATTGATACACAAATAGGATCGTCATGACATTTGTAATGAAAATGATGATCGATTGATCGACGATAACCTTGACATGTTTTGTCCTTTTGGTTAAAACAAGTGAACAGCCAGTAAGCCTAGATACCGAGTGAACTCAATGCCTTCATATAAAATTCATGTTAAGTCCAATGACGAATAAAGCATTCAGGAATAGGAAATCAATCTCGCGTATAGCTTTGGTAATTGCTTTACTAAAAGTCGTTACGATCATGTATGCCTCGGGCTTTCTGTGTTATATGAGGACTGAGGTAGTCAGTAAGATGGGCTAAATAAGCTCATCATAGCCGGTATGGTACTCGGGGCACTTAACACGGCAGCGCCACGTGTGCTTGCGTGTCGCACGCGGTTGACGGTATACACACCGCGTTGGACTCTCAGCTACGCCGGCAATATGCTCCGAGGGAATGACGGGATGGTTGAATGGTCGAGTGCATGCTCTCTTACAATTACGTCAACTGTGGTGTTAAAAACCAGGGAAGAGGCCCATAAAACATGTTTTATAATGCATATTATTTTCATCTATATGTTTTATTAATTAGCTATCTGCATATCTATCGATATGCTAAGCAATGCATTCAAATGTCAATATGTTAAGGCATTCAAATGCTTTAGGGGGGGGGGGGGGGGGGGGTTCATCGTCGTGCATCTTCAAGTTGCACAACAGTATAGTAGATATATACACACAAAGGCTATGCTATCATCAAAACCTAGAATGTGCTATTTGCACTTTCACGTATTCAACTCATAGTTACGTCAACAACTATAATTGAAATATTGCTGTCCTTACTGTATAGCACTTTGAAACGAACTCCAAGAATGTGAAGTGGATATGACAGAAATACTGACTTCAGCATGGATGCAGGATTGTAATTCAGCCCGACCCGCACATTTTACGCCATTAAATAGGCCTGCAGTTATTGTTCTTAAAGTCTCAGTAATTGACTGATCATTTTGCTTTAGTGCACCTATAGCCGCCTATCTTCCAAGGTTTTCATAAGTTTTCCATGCCAATTTTTATAAAGTTTCACAGTTTTTCACAAAGTTACAGAATAGTTCATTTTAATTCAAATTACGCCCATTTACAGAAGTTATCCATCGAATTACGAGCGCGACATACATGGTATCAGAACCTCGAACAACGTAAGGAATTCTTATGTGTGACTGGTCGATACCTACACCCGTAGAACGACAGATCAATAGGAATCGCCGCTGTCGAGCAGGGGTACTGGTACCGCGCCAGTCGTGCGTGTATTTCTGAGGATAAAATCTGTGAATAGGCTTGACTTGAAAGCCCAGTAAAATAGTACGTAACAGAAAGTTTAACACGCAATGTTCAGCCGATGTTGGATGTGTTCACGCAAAATAACGTTTTATAAAATGACACCTGGTTCGGAGTTGGTTTCAAATTTACGACGCACATGAACATAAGCTGATGTGAAACTATATAAAACAGAACACGCAATCATAATTTCATATTCTTTATAAAACTGTGGGACAGAGCTATCGTTTTTTCCTATACAAAATGATCAAATTCTTTGTTGGTAAAACCTGTTTGCGGTACTATTATTATCTATATATAGCATGTCACATGACCATTCCGCCGGGCCAGTTGCCTGATGACGTCCAGCGTTGCTGGACCCAACGAAGTGAAGTTATGGCTAAACGTAAGTTCCCGTAAAATGTGTCAATGGTATCGCCAAGGTGTTATCTCAGTATGTGTTGTGGTACTTTTGTTTTAGAATAACTTGACTATCTATGTTGGTTTCTCGAGATATCTCAGATTGTTTTGTGGTCTTCTGTTCTAGAATAACCTGACTATCTATGTAGCTGTTCTGTTCATCTTCATTACATTATCATTCTTTTTCAAGTTCTATGGTTATGTGGTATAAAACAGTCGGTCTCTTTCTTCCTCCCTGTCTACTTTACTTTCTTTCTTGCTTTCGGGTGAAGACAGTGTACTGTTATCTGATGAATAATTCGATTTTTCTGACGAAAATAGGGCGGTGTTTTTGTTCGAGTGTTTTTGATGGTAAAATTGATATTTTTCCAATGTTCTGAAAACGATAACGGTTTGTATAAACCCACCAGTTGAAGTGTGAGTTTCTATACTACTTTTTGATGTCATTTTGTGTGTTTGATTCTTCCTAAAGGCGTTTGGGTAAAATCTTTTAAGGGACTTTCTTAGACGTACATGTACTTCGCTATATTTCATGTTTGTTTTAGTGTTGAATACCTACTAAGTTCAGATATTATTTATTTTTCGTATTATGAATCACTTTCGCCGGTTTAGAGGTATTAACATGGATCAAAATACCTTTTACATATGGACGACGTATTTGGACTGAAGAAATAGACAGTTGTGATTTGTTAATTTGATGCAATAACCGAATTCGATCACTTATTCCCAAGATATCTTTTTAGACTTGCTGATACCAAAGAGCAAGAATATTATCACCAAATGTTGTATACATTTGATAGGCCTATACCGAATTCATGGATTTCGCGAATGGAAAGATCATTTGCTTATGTGAAATAAAACCCATCGGCCCTTTTCAACTTGATGTGCATTTCTTATACGTGCTTCTATACACCCCTATTGATTATATCGTGCCGAAAATACATGAACGAATAACCACAATATTTCTATGTTCAGTATGAATGTTACTATATAATTGTGAAATATTGATCAGTTCATGAAGCAAATCAAATGCTGTTTATAGTGTTATCATTGATCATTACACCGGCTTTGGTGTTTCGTTGCCATTTAGCATGTTCAGAGGCCCGGAATATAGGTCAGGGAATCCCTTACCACAAGATTTTATGACTTGTTATGACGTCGATACACACATTATCATTGGAGTAATTGACCGATGAGATCAGGTGATTATGAGCGCTAACTATATCTTTATAATGAGGGAGCCGTCATTTAGAAAGTTTACGAGATAGAGGTAATAACCGTTAGCTTTGGTTATAGATATAATACACGGTTTTCAATTGCCAGCAATCTTCGATATAAATCATATTGGATGAGTCTAATAGGCAATATTTCACGTGATATCTCTGAATGGCATTTACTCTTTGGGAATAAGCAAAGTATTTGAATTGTTTCCGTGATATATCTATCAATTTATGATGATCACTTTAAATCTGTATAGGTTTCATGAGGATTATTTTGCAATTTTTCATAGCTTAGAGACCGTGTCGGCCTTGTTCAAGCGTGAAGTCAAACAATCATGGTGTACATTTGCAAAGAAGATCGGTACCTTCAGATTGTCTTACACACTCTGGAGTTATACCTTGTCTCCAAATATGCTTGTTTATTAACTGTCCGCTAATTATAGATACATACTTCTCCACTTAGCTTCATTTCCTGACAATTTCAGAAAGAGTTAACAAAACCCAAAAGAGTGCATTTACTACCAGCGTATTTGTTGGTACATCACATTGCCAACGCTATCAACTTACGATGAAAACTGATTGATAGCTTTAGGCCTATAATTTTACGATTTAATATTTTATTAACCTTTGTTTTGTGTTGTAGCAAACAACAAACCTTTCCTCGTACTATCAGGGTATTTTTATACAAGACCGGGCTTGCCTCTCCAGAAAAAACTTTAACAAACCCGCGCATATAGCTTGTTAAAGAACGCGTCAAAGTCCCTTAAAATCATTGTATAGATCAATATGCATCATATATGATGTGTTCAGATGTCTTGTTTTTAAAACTTTTTATCTAAGTTATTGTCAATGCATAAAGGGATCTAACCTTTTGATAATGTTAAGAAATATTGCACATGCATAGTGAAAATGGTGTTCACTGCTCAGGAAGCATGTAATATCTGAACACTGATGTTAGGTCGTCTGTAACGGCTTCAAGCTTCCATGTATATGTGAGTTTGTATAATATGCCAGTTGGTCTCATCAAACGTTCGGCTCATACTTTTTATGTTTTCGTATAATTTCTTATTTTTTTAATGCAAAGATCAATGAAAGTTATACAACCAAGCGCGGGCAGGCAATGATAGATGCATCATGGGAACTTTCATATGCTAAGTGAGGTCACATGTCATAGGTCATTTACAAAGTACGACGGTCATTATCTTTTTCATAAGTGGACAGAATTAAGTGCATTATATGCGCGCGGATAACACCAGCCACGCCATGTTTACATAATGCTTAAAGGTGAATTACCGGATTTTGTTTCATGCTGAGGTGTTTTTTTCACAGTATCCTCATATGTTCGATACAAAGTATAATATAGATCACAATTCTTCATATATGACTAGTACAATACAGACGATAATGAGCATTACTGATATACATGTATACTACCATCCCACAATGGTACTAAGAGGGAATTCATTTTTTGTTAAAATTCGCAATGTTCCCGTTTCTTATGGCGATATATTTTTCAAGGGAGAAGAACAGATTTGCTTCCTTCCGGAACAAAGCGAAAAATGGTAGCCCCTCTTTCATTTTGATCTTGTAAAAGCGACACAGTAGAAAAATTACATTTAAGGCACTCATGTTATGGTTGGCTAGCCCAAGTAGTTGAATCTGTCTATCCATAATGATGGTGATATTTGTCTTTTTCTTAATTCATTTTATAGTTTTAATATGGTCGGACATTCACAAAATAGGTGTTGTATGGTTTCATCTGTTTCTTTACAAAATGTGCATAAATTGTGAGTCTTTCCGCCATTTTTTTTTTCCAAAAAGAGTTAACTCCTAAAATTCAGTGAGTTAGGCGAATACTGAGTTTTCTATATATACTACATGAACGCACATAAACTGTTGGTGGTTAGGCCTAACTACTACAATAATACAATAATACGCCTCTCATTTTGTATGGATAATGACAAAAATATGAACCTTTTCAATTTTAATTGGAAAAGGCTAAAGGTGATTTGGCCACCCACCTTTAAAAAACTATATTCGTCTGGAACCGGTTCGCTTTATTAACTAAAATGTCTTGTCCGAGTCAATTACATAATTTAAAATTTCTTTCTTTAATAATATATAACTATTTAGAAGGCACACGGCACATATGATGTGTGGTACTTGGAAATTGGTTAGTGTTGCTCGCACTTAAAAGTCAACGTGATACATTTCGGCCAGCAATATGAACGTTCTGTTACCGCCGCGATGAAATAAAACGCTATCATATCTATAGGATATCTATTCTATAGGAGGTTTATAGGTCGGGAATGCCCCATGTAATGGCATGGTGCTGATATATAATGTTTCAAATTACCCCGCTATTGTCGTTAGTGTAGCTCGTTATATATCAAGGTGATTAAGGATGTATCAAATGCACACTAGTCGATGTTTTCAACGAGGGAATCCTGGCCATTCACTATAAACGTGGAAACGATTCAAAAACATCCATTCGCGTAATCTTTTTTTCTTCTCGTTGATTTTGATGAATTACCGGAGAAATATAAAACGGCGTAATTTTTCATTGCACCTTTATTGACTATATAAGCGATATATTATCGAGGTATGTAGTGGCAATATAAAGCGTTATAGTATTATTGTCATATTAATGTGCATCCCAGGGTCAAACCAATTCTTCACAAACCATGAGGATTCACAAAAAAAAGAAAAATAATGGCAATATTATTCTGACAATGCATTAAAGGTGTCTAATACGATCGAACCGACTTATATCATTGTATATCCGAGACTGCTTAAAATGTGCCCATAAACATAAACATTTTGGTCTCAAAATTGGTTTCAAACAACAACGATAGGCCTAGTCTGTTCAGAATGTTCAATGTCAAAACATTCCAAAATGTCGCGCTACATCTTTAGATAGAGCGTGGAATATGAATTACTACCAGTAGGCCCCTATAGATATATATTTTCTGTTTAGCATGTTTAAGGTAGGCCTACTATAGGTCGTATTGTTATCATGAATATTGCCATTTTAAAGGCTAATTGGCAATATTATTATGGAGAAAGAGTTGGAATATATAACTTGTAAAATGATTGCGTATTTGGTCTACTTCTTCTCACTCGGCCCCTCCCCCACACTCCACCCTAAACCTTGCCTCCTTATCGGTGAGGTGGGAATATTATAATTGCACAAGCTGGCTTTGATTATAGTTGTTTTCACAGTTCGGCGAGGAGCAAGAACCTTGTTTTTTGGAGTAAAAAACATCACCAAAATGTGCACACAATTTTTGAAAAAATAACTGCCCGGTCGACAGACCCTATACATGAGAGGTCCGTTTGCCCGTAGTACAGGTTTTGTTTGTTTAGTCCATGTAACAACTAATAAGTAAGCCCAGTTCTCGAAGTAAATAATTGATGTTTTTAAATAGTAGGCTTAGTCATCCTAGGTTATATATATATATATTGCCAGTCTACCTTATAAGGATCATTCATGGATGTTAATGACGTGCAATTCTTTCTTTTCTGAAGTCTGAATGGATAATTGTTGTTTGGGTCCAATACAAGTCACAGGGTGAGTGACAATATTGTTGTTTTGGCCAAATATGCTAAATTCATCAGAAGGCTGTAGAATACTGTTTAGTTTAGTGTATCACTGGAGGAAGTTTACTACCGCCATGAATGAAATTCATCCACAGATTGCGAGAATGAACATTCAATTACAACAACAACACACTTAATCACGAGGTTATCTGAATCCATCCCGCCGTACAAAACATGACGATGTCACGGTTAAATCTTGGCAGTCAAACAAGCCATTTCACGGTAGACGAGGTTTGCTTCGCAGCAAAGGTGTCGCGTTACAAAACACACCTGTCACGTTTAAAATTGACAGGACCGCTGAGAGGGAGAGGTCTTGCAAACAATGTGTAACGTAAAGATTCAGAGCATCGACATTATTTCCTGCATTTTATGTAAAATAAACCCCTTTTCTGAAATAGTGTTCATGTGTGATAAAACTGACACATATTTTTGTAAAAAGGTTGTTGGTCTTTGTTGAGTTATTTTCATTGACTTGTATCCTTCATAATGTATGATGACAGTTGATCTGCTGTATAGCCTATACCTGAGTTCTAGTTACATTTGGTGTCTGATGCTCACTCTCTTGAATCTCGATTTGTATGTTTCATCAGACCGTTTTGACATTTTGGCATCCTACTTGAATACCTGCTTACATTGTTTGCTATCTACTGAAGATAGCAAATGTCATATTCACTGCTTTCTTCTGAAGATAGCAAATTTCATATTTTAATATGAAAATATTAATATCTTCTTACAGTATATAAGTTTTAATATCTTCAATAGAAAACAATTAAAATTGCTTTCTACTGAAGATAGCACATTTTATATTAATTGCTATCTACTGAATATAGCAAATTTTACATTAATTGCTATCTACTGAAGATAACATTTTATAATTATATTCACTGCTCTCTGCTGAATATAACAAATTTATATTCACTGCTATCTACTGAAGATAGCAAATGTGAAGAGACTATGCCAGTACAGGGTGATATTGTGATAGGAATATATTCCATGATTAACACGAAATTTATCTTAAATATCATGATAACGCTTTTATATGAATTGATGAAATCATCTAATTACAAGCACTACAATATGTAGAGTTGGGTGGTAGTATCATTGCACCACATGAAAGATGCTTTGGCGTCATGGCAGCGGGAAAGCGGCCCTTATAATATATATATATATATATATTGTGGAATTAAGGATTGTTCGGAAGCTAAGTCAACGGAAGTACAAACAACACCCAAAATGACATAATGTTTATTATCATGTCAGATTATGTAAACTTGAATTATCCATTTGAATGCCTTTACACTCGCTGGTTACAATCATTAGTATACTACTTGATGATTTTGATTACATGAGACATGCAGGGATAGCACTGGATCCAAAATGTGAGAGGTCCCATGACATTTTTCAGGACCCCGTAGGACTTCAAAAAACAAATTTAAGGGGTCCCCCAAGAAAATGAGGGGTCCTGAAGTTTGGGTATTTAAAAAAAATACTTTTTTACGGGCAGTTTTAATGGATTTATATTGTGAGCAAAGGATGGATATGTAATTTACAGAATTTCTTAAGGTTTCCATTTCCACACATCGTCGAATTTAAGGGGTCCCTTCAATTTTGATCGGGACCCGCAAGTCTTTCCAATTTGAAACCTGACGCGTCACTATTAGAAAGTGAGAGGTCTAGGACGCGCAGACGCGTCAGAATGCGACCCCTGGACATCAGTAAACGTTAAAATTCATGACGATTGATTCAAACTTTAAGTATACTAAGGCATTGCGATAACCGATGTCTGAAACTCACACCTGGTAAAATAAACTATTTATCTATATAGCATTAATGAATATCATTAGGAAATGAAATTAGATAACCACTATATTGACCTGACATTGAGAGTAATAATATTAATCAAACCGACCATTTATTAACTAATTCTATTTAACCACACATACCTAGGAGACAGTAGCAAACGAATACACACACGCAATATACCGCTATTGTGTCGTTTAGATCCGCATTAACTGTGACAATGTTGACAGTGAAATAATAGATTAAAAAAAATTGATACTAGCAACAGAGAAAAACACACAATACTTAATACAACACGAATATATCTATTTCAATCCAATATCCCCAAGGGCGTTTTCAATACGCAGCTGAGACTCTTTTGACTTTTTTTTTTCATTATCTGTTCTCTGATATTCCTTGTTCGGTTGCCATTGCCATATTTAAGGACAACCTGGCGTCATATTGGCTAAAGCCACTCCCGCAGATGTGAAAGCCTATACATCCCAATGCCTAGATAGAATTGTCTGTCCGTAACACTAGTGTTAGGCTAGTCCCAAACCGATCCTTTTATCTTACACTAACTATTATCATGCCGTTTGTATAAAACCAAGAGTTAGTTACCGTATAGGGACAATAGGATGACACTATACGCTTGTCACTGACAACAGAGATTCCAGATGCGATTTTGGCTTTACTTTTTTACATGGCTTTGTGTTGATAAAATAGACACGCTTCGCTTATTTTATCTTTACATGTATAGCCATGACCGTCAGATTATAAATACCAATCCTATAGCATATGCCGACCGACTCAATACTTATATAGGCTTAATCACACGATGAAAAATAGAAATAAAAGGTACTCCCGGTTACATTGTATTCGTCATGCAGTTTTAAATCCAAATTTCTTTGAAATAATTCTTGCAAATTTCAGTTCCTGATAATTTGGTTGGAATTGCGTGTATAATCAATTGTTGGTTTTAAAAACACTTTGCGCGACCATGGTGGTTGCCCCTCAAAAATAATAGAGATGCATTACTTAGTCAAATTTTCGGATTCGAAATTATTCCTACAGGCTAGGCCTATATATCATACCGTGAACGTAAAATGCAGACATCATGCTGGATAAATAGCGATTATAGCCTACTATAATGTATTTATAGCATATATATGTAATTAAACATGAAAAAACATCAGACAAATTTCCTTGTCATAAAGAGTTGCCATTCAATTAGAAAACAATATCCACATTGTAAAAACAAGAGTATCTTTATATACTAGGAGTGATTTTGGTTATTTAATATCAATGACTCGTTATAATTATTCCATTCAATTACGAATCCGCATTTTAAATGAAATAGGGACTTCATATTAAATATGATATGAATATCGCGATATGAAAGAATTGAAGTTTCATCGTGCTATCCTATTGAAATGACCTTAATCTTCCACACAGGGAGTGTAGGTTTCACCCATGCAGGTAACCCAATTTGAAATTTACACTCCCTGGGGAAGATTAAGGCATAATCTTATGGAAAAGCCCGTGATGATGGATAATGAAGGAGTTGAACCATACTTAACAAACGCGATTTTGACTTTTTCTTTACTTGATTTTTTGTTTATTTATTTGTTTAGGCCTATTTGTAATAAATTTGAATTAAAGAAATTGTGAAAAGAATATGTTCTCATTAATTCTATTTGTATACTCGGCTTGAACTAGCTACAATAATACCCTTTCAAGCGACGCGTCACTTCCATGTACGTCGCTTTTACGTTGAATTTGATCAAGCAAAACCAATTGGTGTTTTTTTTCTTCTTCTAAGAACATGAAGAAGTAGTCTAATAAAGTGCTTTGCATTAACGCCCTTGATACACTGTCATTAATTAACCCCACATATTATTGAGTGAAGCGAATTTTCTCATTCTAGACAAATATGAAAGCGTACACTCTTAGAAATTTAATAAACCTTTTGTCCTCTATTTAGAACCCTTTTGGTTCTTGAGTAGAACCAATTGGGTTATAGACACCTTAAAGAACCTTTTTAGTCACTTAGAACATTTATTCTAATGGT
Source organism: Ophiura sarsii (assembly GCA_035610835.1). NCBI lineage: Eukaryota > Metazoa > Echinodermata > Ophiuroidea > Amphilepidida > Ophiuridae > Ophiura > Ophiura sarsii. The sequence continues at coordinate 25,960,544 of CM069456.1, forward strand.
CTTCCTAATTGTTTTCAAATATTCAGGATTTTTTAAGGTTCAAGAAAGAGGTTCCTCATAGAACCTTCAAAATTAAGGACCCTTTGGAGAACCTTTAACAAATAGTTTGGGAGTGTTTTCAAGAACCATAAGGGTTCTAAATAGAGGACAGATTATGAACCTTATCTCTGTGAGTGTATTGAATATAACATATATTATAGAGGCTACACGATTATCATGTTTACGAGGAATTGTTTTTGTGTATCCTTATACAACGATTCACCGGAAACTGAACGTCATCTGCTAACAGGAAAAGTACAACGAATGTTTCTCTTCTTCTTTTTAATCCACGTCAGAGCCAAAAGCATTTCATACGAATGAATGTATCTGCTTTAACAACATGTCAACTTTGGATACGAAACACGTTTGGCCGTGTTCCCACATACATGACATAAAGTCGGTATAAGGGACTTCGGACTGGGACTCGCTTGAATCGCGTTCCCATCTAGCGATTTAGTCAGGACCGGGTCAGGGAGGGGAGAAGTATCAATGGTATAAAAAAACACATTATGTATGACTAATTGTTTATTGTTTCCAAACAATCGGTGACAATATTCCTAATGCATGAAACATAAGCAAATGATATGCAACAAATGGTTATAATGGTTAAACATGATATTAAATCCGCATTCTTTTCCCCTTTTTTCTTTCTGCAGGCAATACGACGACATCCTCATCAGTGAACGGTGGAGTAGAACCCTCAAGTAAACGATCGCGTACCGCATACACTAGATATCAAACTCTAGAACTGGAAAAGGAATTCCATTTCAATCGCTACCTCACGCGAAGAAGACGAATCGAAATCGCACACGCTCTAGGGCTCACCGAAAGACAGATTAAGATTTGGTTCCAAAACAGGAGAATGAAATGGAAGAAAGAGCACAATGTGAAAAGTATCTCTCAGTTAATGAGTCAAGAGGCCGCAGCGGCTGCCGCGGCTGCAGCGTCGGTGGACCCAAATGTAATCGGCATGCGTTGACTGTACAGACTGCATATTGCATCGAGGGACGTTGTGTGTGAATCACAAAACTATAACTCCTGAAGGTGATATTGTAAATATTGTAACTGAATATTGGACTTAACATGTGGAGCTCATCCCACGCCAATGAAATCAAGGTGCGCAGCGTCTATGTATATGCGAAGCATCCTACCCTTACATACTTACCTAGCTCATTGGCATTCCGACAAGTACAACTACAAGGGAAGGATTTGCACAAGACACCTGTACGAAACAACACGCTGCTGATGAACTAAACTTTCCCACCGCCAAGTATGTGCAGTAAGATCAAAGTGTATATGATGTATATTTTTTAAAAACATCGAAGTAACAATTTATACTACTATTTGTCTCGAAACCACCTACTTTTCATCAGGTCAGTATTATAGAGCGATTTGAGCCAGAACGAACAAAGGCGAAAAACACTTTTAGTAGAAATGTTAAGTTACCATTTGGTTTTGTCTATTTGTAACATTATTTAAAAATCTTCATATAGTTGGCAACATATCTCGATGTAACCATGGTAACTGATGTATCAAACCTTAACATGACTTCAACTTTATAGCAAATCATCAATATTGTTTGTAAGATATAACGTGCAATTTGGCCGAATTAGATTTTGTAACACCATTTTGTTGTTACTTATATAATTCTCGATATTAAGTTCTATTTTGAAAATAATGTTATGATCGTGGCCAGATAATGGCTGATGATAATGTTAAATTGACCAAACGAATTATATTTTTCGTAATATCATTCTGGTAAGGTCTTAAGCTCTATTTGACCTATGACTGACCTATCTATATATCTAGCTAGCAGTACCAAAATGAGCTTGAGCAAAAGGTACCGATGAAATTGAAATAGTATCTAATTTTGATTGATTCATTTTTAAAATAATTCTTATTGATCCCTGATCCTGTGATGAAATAATATATGAATAATTGTCTTGTCATTTGCAAAAATGATGATATCAATGCTGATTAAGAATATTTGTCTAAATACCTCACAAACTGACTCCAACGCGGTAAATTTGATTTCGGGTGTTTTAGAAAGGGTAACAATATATTTTCAAATTGTAACATAAACGAAATCGAGAGAGAACGTATGTGAAATTTTCATTTTGTATTCTTTGTGTGTGCAAAAGGGAGAGATATCTAAAACGTGCTGCTTTTTGTCCGAGACTCATTCCTGGGCACTCGCAAGTAATACCATTAATTGGTGGTCTTGTGAAATATAAAAATTAATGATATGTTCAGACTTTTATATCTTGAGTGAGACGATATATAGCACACATATCACCAATGAACGCAGTCTCTGGTCAAGTGGAAATATTCCGGGTAAAAAGGTGCCTGGATACGACAGCTTTAGTTCGAAAATATGTTAATTAGATCTCTACAAACAGGTGAACTTGATAATGTTGTCTGGTCAGGGCTGACATGGATGGCTACGAAAAAACAACTTATGACATTATTGCGATAGAATGCCTTTGACACTTTGTGAAGCGGGCATATGGTGTATAGGCTGAAAAGGGTGGAATCCCCTAAATTCCACAGAAGTGTGTGCGTGTAGCGCGTTTATTGTGTATATGTCCCAGTGTACTCGATACCGTGATGTTCAATGAAATGGGATAACAAGCCCCTTTTAACAGGTGTGAATCCGATAGACTTTACGGCATATACCACTAAAATTCTTTATTGCTGATGATACATGTTATCCACGTAGCGTTGCCTTTAGGATTCCAGTTTGGGTGGGATTATTGAGTTGAAAGACCTAAGGCATGAAAACATAGAATACTCATGAAGTATACAGACAATGAACAGAATAACCACGTGGAATTCATGTTATTAAATCAGTGAACGAAGCATTGATGCACCTGGGTGCGTGACGATAAACATAGTCTAATGTGACAACTATACATATTTATATTTATAAAACGTTAATGCACAGCACCGTTTGCGTTTAAATACTTTGTATGGTATATACTCTATATGCTGTTATGTATTTTATTGTCTGGATTCATATCAAAGATAAAATTATTGTTGTTCTACAGCTCAGGATTACTGGAGATATTCATATTCTGTACACAGATTTAAATCATTATACATTCGTACTCAATTGACCTTGAATGTGAAGTACTCACAAATTGTTAGGCAACATTTTGTTGGTTGATTGCATGTTGTGTTATATAAAAAGACAGTCTCTCTGGTTTACTGCCTACTGGTATAGTCTATTTGACCATCATGAGACAGTGACGTAACTGCGTATTCTACTTATTGCAGCACATAACGCGCGTGCCTACTTGAGGCGCTGGCGTATACACACGAGCGTTGAAAGACGGAAGATACATACGCGTGCGTAATAGCTGCGCCTGTTAAGTTACGTCACTGTCCAGAGGAAGCCAAATAGAGTATAGCTTGCAAATGTATGTTTTGATCATGTTGATAGTATATTAGAAATCTCCCACATCGCCTTGCATTACACGACGTGTTTATAGTTTTCATCTTCAATTCAAAATTGAGTAAATGCATTTATTGCGTTTTTATGTGCAAAAAATACTCGAAAAACTCGCTTATTTGTTTCCTTTTACACTCATGTGCATTTTGGAGCCATTTGAAATTCATTTTACCAGGCTTTATTGAGGTCGTATTTAGATGAATTTAATCAATAAACAGAGCATTTCAAAGCTCAATTTGAAAAGTGTATTTATTTATTTAAAAAAATTAAATTATGGCGGAAAAATCATTGTTATTTGCGATACTAATTTGAAATAAAAAACATGGCAAGGGAAACAGTTGAAGACCATTTTGTTTGTGGCCAAATCTATAGAATCTAATTCATATTTGCCCGATTATGTTTAATAATCTAACTGTTGTAATTCTGTTTTATATGGTGCTTTTTCTCGATACATCAATTAAAATGATTCACATGCCAGAATACACGCTACAAACATGTTATATATTTTGTACAGCACTTTTATTTATTACTTTGTACATAATGATATTATCAAAATGGTTCACATCTCTTTTTTTTATTTTGGACGACTAATTACGTTGTATTTCATGTTGTACGTATGAACAATAACCCACTAAGGATAATTATTAACAGACCTATAGACCGTACATAATATCCCAGTAGTGTGTATGCATGATGAAAAGTTGACTTTTGTAATGGAAATGAAAATGATTTTTTGTGTGTTTCTTACAACTTTCATTTGCATAGTTATCTATATGTAAAGATTCATATAAGTATGTAGATAAGGATCATGATCCGATTGATATAACCAGGGTGTCCTTTCATAGTATAGTTAATCCTTTGAATACTTCATGTTACCACAATTGATCGCATTTTCACGACCATCCCACAAAATAAGAACAACAAAACTAGTTTGAAATAGAAAAGATCTAACAAAAGGGAACTTGCAAATTTAATGCTGAAGTCAGCATGACCAGTGTCTGGTGTTTTGTTGTGTTTTTACGCCAATGTTTTTTTTCCCCTTTAATTATTATTATTTTACACGAATGATGATGGCCTTGGTGATACCCACGCAGAGATAGGCCCAAAATAAACCCCGTTGTGTTGCCCTCAAGTTGCAAAAATGTAAAATCGGGTCGGTCGGTCGGATTTTTTTTTTTTTTTCAATTTTTTTTTCTTTCAATTTTTTTTTGGGCTGAAAAATATATGGTTTATGTCAAGAAAATTGGTATATAGGCCCATGTCAATTTAACTAATGTTTCAAGTGTGACAATAGTCTAAAAAACATTTATTTGGGCTTACTTATTAATTTAAAGTAAGAAATAGTCTTATTTAGACACTTTTAATCACATTTAAATCTAAAAAAAAAGAAAAAAGCGACCCTAGTTTTTTACGATTTTAGGGTCGGTCGCTGAGGGCAACACAACTTTTTTTTTTTGGCCTTAGTAGTGGGTGCACATGTACTAGCTATATACCATATCGTATTCGTGATAAGCCTTCCGTGAGATATATTCAGAATCATCATTGCTCATTCATGTGTGGAAATATTAAAAGAAAAGAATATGATCTGGATATTCATTCATAACAATTATGGGGTGTTTCCTAACCTTGCCTGTTGTACTTTTATAGCATTGAACATTATAGAAATTATTGACTGCAATGTGTAAATACTGTTTGCTAAAAATAATAAACTGACACTAGTACACGTGCAGGCTTTACACTAAACACTTAGAGCAACCACTGATAGTCGCAATTCTGTTTCCTTTTTTCATGGAAGAAATGTTACTCTTATTATCAGTTTAAGAATGCCCGTAACAATAAGCATCCAAGGATTACATTTTGTAAGTTTTATTCAAAGCCATCGGTTCAATTTTGTTAATGCGACCAATTCGACCTCCATGAAAACAGTAACATAAACATAATTTGCAATTTTTCCCCGTTGCTTTACTTCGTGCGACAACATTCACCGTTCGTTACAGGGGTTTATAGAAAATGGTTTCGTCAACTAATTAGATAACTGTTCCACAAAGGTCTCAAAGTATCTTCTAAAATTATTGACACAGCACTTATAAAACCAAATTAAAGTGTTCAGACTTTAATTTCATTTGTGTGGACCAAAAGAGGCGAAATCGTGTTAGCTGCTGTAGCGCCACCTACGCTCGATCTACAGCATGCCTTTTCTTGTGGTTATTCTTTAACTTGATAATATCGGGATGTTTTCGGTCCGATATTATCCGTTCAAATCACATGATAGAGATGTGCCATCGGGAGTTAATTTTGTCATCTACAGTCGTAATTTTAGGTGATTTACGCGAAAATAATGTTTTTAGCGTGATGTAATTTGCACCGTATTAAGCTTAGCTTACAATTGTTAAGCTTCTACGGTTTCCCGTTTAGTTGGCCTCTCTAATAATAATATGGTTGGTAGAGAGAACACGTGTACGTTTGTCTCCCCATGGTGTGTCTACTCTACTACAAACTCACATATTTTGTATTTTTAGTTTACACTGGTTTTGAATTTTTCAAGGATATGTGCTCATCACATGGATATATACTCCTAATTAAGATTGTCCATACAATTTTGTTGTTATACAATAAACATGTAGATAGGTTTTGTAAAAACAAGCCCACCTTTTATCATCATGGAAGTACTTTATCATACATTTTTAAAAATCTATTATTGTTATTATGATTTTGTTTTGATTTATGTACAAATAAAGTTATCGTTCAAAGTGCAATGAAATTTGCCTTGTTTAGTTTTGTGTTAATTGATTTCATGATATTAATTGTCCTTTTCCCTATATAGACACCTTCCGTGTTTTGGATTAGCTGCCAACACAAAGGTGTTTGCAACACGGTTCGGACCCGCAGCCCTCCCCATTCAATAAAACCTGGTGAATGACCTCGAAATTAGTATAACCTTTACTTGAAACTTTCCACGCGGCATGCGTCTGCAGACGACAGGTCCGAAATGTCACAAAATGATTCAAAACTGTCAAAATTCTTGAATTTCATCACCGTATTTGGAATCACCATGAGAAATGCATTTAAATAAGTACAAACATGCGTAGTATTGATTCAGTAATTCTTGAGATAAGACTTTGAAAAGTTGGGAAAGGTGTCTGAAAAATCTGTTTTGTATAATATGGCAAAATGAATAGCCGCGTGGAAAGTGTCAAAGTCCTACGCTAAAAGTCTCCTCTACTGCTACAACGTCTTGCTGCAGTCATTTCAACAGAGCATCACACTGAAAGCCAAACTGGAGTCAGGGTTACTCTATAAAGGGAGTCCAGCCTACATGTGACTCTATGTCAATATTGACTCTGTTTGGAGAGTCACATGACTCCCTTGGAGAGTCAACATTTACTGACTCCTTTGGAGAGTCATGATGCATGACTCTTCAAGGGAGTCTTGTGACTCTTCAAATGGAGTCAATATTGACATAGAGTCACATGTAGGCTGGACTCCCTTTCGAGAGTAATAATGACTCCAACTGGCTAAATAGAGTCACCGTGACTCCAGGTAGGAATAAGACACTGAGAACTGGAGGTGGTGGGGGGGGGGGGGGGGGGCTTAAGGTAATTGGTTCTTTGATGTTTATGTTCTTGCTCAATGTATTTGCATTTACTTAGTGAGCAATCACTTCCCTTTCTTAACCAGTGAGAAATATGCATATATCAATATACATTCAACGGTGTTAAATTAAGGTATCGACTTAATTCAAATAAATTAATAGGTTTAAATAAATAAAATGTGCAAATTAGCTCATTAGCATAATTGAAATGGTATACACGAGCATCGGTGCTAATTTTTGTACCATTGCAATTATGCTAATGAGCGATTTGTGCATTTTACTCGGCTAATATAAGACCAAGTAAAATATGCAAATTAGCTCCAGAGAGTCAAGATGACTCCTTTGGAGAGTCATGGGCGATGACTCTTTCCGACGGCTAGGATGACTCCCTTGGAGAGTCAGGATGACTCCTTTGGAGAATCAGGATGACTCCTTTGAAGAGTCAGGATGACTCCTTTGGAGAGTCAGGATGACTCCTTTGGAGAGTCATGGCCGATGACTCTTTCCGACGGCTAGGATGACTCCTTTGGGGAGTCAGGACGACTCCTTTGGAGAGTCAAGATTACTCCTTTGAAGAGTCAGGATGACTCCTTTGGAGAGTCATGGCCGATTTACTCCATTTCAAGAGTCACTTGACTCCAGTTTGGCTTTCAGTGCAATGATCAAGTTCGTTTTAGTTATCAGGGTGATTCAGAAAGAACAGGCAATTTTTTAGTTTTAGCAAAAGCGCCACAAAAATGTCAGACCTGCATATTCAAAACAAACGATAATGCCAAAAGACCATGCCACATCAGCCTCTTGACCCATCCAATATCCAAGCCTTTCAGCTACCTCTGACTTATAGGACGAATCCAATGGCGTAACCATCTATATGGTTGTGGACTTACTTTCTTAACCCCCTGGGCACTACCTGCCTATCTAACACTGAACGTTTATGATTGGTTAATTTCAAGAAATACTCATTTTGACTAATTGGAAAACTGCCTCGAAAACATTTCACTCCAATCTTTATCAGGGATACAATTATTCTAACAATGTCTCTCATTGGGGCAGAGATTCTCATGGGGTTAAGAAAGAAAACACAGAAGCTTAACATGCTTAAGGCCAAGAACTATATAAAATTCGATGGACTGAGTATGATACACATATATATTGGTTCAAACGATCTCGTTGCTAGACGACAGTCGAGCACAATACTTCTGACATAAATGCGGACGATAGTATCATTTTAAGTAGAACAACGACGCCGCAGGCGGAGTTGTTCTACGCAAAAAATAATACTATCGAACGCATTTATGTCTGACAATATAACACGGGTACGGTCTAAAAACAATACCTTTATTCTCATTCTGAAACAATCATACTTTAGACATTTATCAAAGAAATAAGTACATTTTATTGTCCACATTTGACAACTTTTACCCCTGCTAGGATCGAATAACCCACAAACATTTCATCCAATCACATGCGATGAGTAAACCTTGCGTAAGCGTCGCGGCGCCGGTATAAACGCAGGAAAAGCGCTAAAGACGCACTGCAGAAGTGCGAGTTATGGAGCAAACCACGCATTGTGAAGGTCGGGCGCACTGTTAAAATGTAAGCCCCACCTCCCCGTGTTAAAGGCATATTATGTGATCTTTTCCAGAGAGCGCCCTCAATTGATGTTTTATTTTTAGAAAGTAGATTTTCTTGCAGATTTACATTTCTGATCATAAATCGTACATACATTCCAAGTGACAGGGCGATACGATTCCTAATTACCTCAAAATCAAGGTTTTAGAGTGAATTTAGTGTGAAAATATAAACTGTCGTGTTAATCACGACAGTTTATTTTAACTCTAAAACCATGATTTTGAAGTAATTAAGAATCGTATCACCCTGTAACTTGGAATGTATGTACGATTTATGATCAGAAATGTAAATCTGCAAGAAGATCTGCTTTCAATTTTTTTTTCGATGTTGAGGGCGTTCCCTTGAAAGATCACATAATATACCTTTAAATTGTCTCATCTAGATGTCGCCGATTTCTCTGAGAAGCAATGAGATTGCTTAAACTTTCTTAGCTGTTTAAGACCAATATCTTGCTGCATCATCTAAATGTATCATCATTATGTTTTCGAAATCGTACAGGGTGAGTCAGAAAGTACATGCTCCTTTTTTTGCAAAAGCGTCACACACATTTTAGGCACCCATATTCACAACCCTTTCTCTTGTGCACTTCTTGATTTATATTCAAAATTCAAAACGATGGAGTAGGAAGTAGCTTTACCTGGTAGTGGTGTCTTGGGTCACGAGGTCAGAAACCGCTAAAATGAGTTATTATAATGTAAAGGTTGCTCCAAAATCAATACTGAAATAATGTATCACAGCTTAATGGTTAGACGCAGAACCACAGTCATAAGAAACAGTGCCGTATTTCATAGCAGTTAATGTTACACCACCAAGCTTTTGTTCTTGCTCCGAATGTGCACCAGATTAATAAGGGGGATTTCCATCCGAATGTGCACCAGATTAAGAGGGATTTCCATCCGTATGTGCAACAGATTAAGAGGGATTTCCATCCGAATGTGCACCAGATTAAGAGGGATTTCCATCCGTATGTGCACCAGATTAAGAGGGATTTCCATCCAAATGTGCACCAGATTAAAAGGGATTTCCATCCGTATATGCACCAGATTAATAAGGGGATTTCCATCCGAATAATGCGCACTAGATTCACAGGGATTTTTATCCGAATGTGCACTAGATTAATAAGGGGGATTTCCACCCGTATGTGCACCAGATTAATAAGGGGGATTTCCATCCGAATGTGCACCAGATTAAGAGGAATTTCGAAGAGCGAAAACACAAACACGAAATAATTGGAAGACAGACTAAAGTATTCAACTAATTAATTATTTAACACCATTATATATAAATTCAAGTTGGTATTTGTGGGTTTATCGAATACTAGTAGTCCACTAATTTGTTATCAACGTTCACGTGTCTCATTTGCGACTTTGTCTTTCATTTGACATTTTGGTTGGTCATACAACTCATTACATCTGATTTTAACATTTTCCACTATTAGTTTTACCATATGAAACAGATGTGTCAAAAACCTTTACCTTTCAAAGTCTATCTCTATGATTATTGAACAAATACTAGGCATGTTTGTACTTATTTCAATGCATTTCTCATCGTGATTCCGAATATGGTAATGAAATTAAATAATGTTGACATTTTTGAAACATTTTGTGAAATTTTGGAAAGCAAATTTTTGAACTAAGATTGATAGCAGGGAAACAGCATTTAACTGGAGTGATTGGCAAAATGATCTAAACATATCACATTTATCCTGCATGCTTGATCTGACCTTCATTAAAAGAAAAGTCACATTTCTAGAGAAATACCAAGATCCTACATAAATCAGTCTATAGATATCACATCACGGGAAAGTAGGATTGTGTGAGGTTCGCGGGTTGAAAACACGGTTTCTGTGTGTGTAGCAGTACCCGTAATAGGAGGTATGGCTGGGCTTAAAAATGAAAGTTACGTAGAATAATATTGTTCGTATAACTTATAGTCTTTGTACGCAGTGATGTTGTTTTGCAGACAGTGTTTGCAAAATTTATCACTTCTTCCTCTAAATAAAAAACAAGATAAATCAGAGAATAAGTATCATTAAATCAGCCAAACTGCGGTCGATCGTCCTTACTCCCCAGGTCGCTGACAGATCGCATCCATACGCGTTGTAAGAAATCTTGCCAGCAAGCGAGACGTTAAGGAAGTAAAGGAAAAACGTATTACTCAAAAATTATGGACCAGATACCAATATTTATGGATCATAAATTACGAGAATTTACTGGACGGAAGGGGAAACCAGGACGACTTCGTTGGGTTCACTGTCACCAAAGCATTACTTCCAGTGACCCCTGCTAGAAGGGAACACCTATGATGTGGAAATAATTGACATGGTTATGCCTGCCACCATGCTGCCACTTAGTTTTTGTATGCTGATACACTTTCTGACAATCTGGGATAAAAATGTTGTGACACAAACCGACTGATATCAATTGAAAGGTATAAGATACTAGCTTCGCTACCCACATGGCATCAACATATTTGAATGTTACCTTCTGTTTTTTCTGAAACTACTGATTACGCCAAATGAAGGTGCGTATTTTCCACTATCAATTACGAATTTCGGCATATTCACACTACTTCATGATATGAAATGTATATGTTGATCACAGGCATGATTTCACATCCTCAACAATAATTGTGTGCCCTCCTAGATAATTGAGATGAGCTCTTTTTAGAAAATAACATTCTGGACTACGAAAAAGTATGTTAGGAAACAACGATTTGCTGAATGAAAAGGGAACATCCAGAGAATTAGCGTGTCCCAAAAAACTGGGTTCAAAAGTGTTCGAGCTTATAACAAAAAAAGTGGGAAACATAGATAAGTTATATTAAAGGATATTAAACAATATATACCTGACCCTAATTGGTTAAAATATGTGGCCAATCCATTATAAACTTTTTGAAATACAAAGATTTGAATGAAGCGTGGTCAGAACCCATATGTTCCACTTTTCAAGGAACACCACCATGTGTTGCAATTGCGCATTGTTGTGATTTCAATAACGTTTTGCCTTGCATTCATTCTTTACAAAGACCTGGGCAGTAAACAAAATTAGCTGGGTCATATTGCAATAATACAAGTTCATTATTTACATAACATTAAAGCAAAATGTTCTTTGTTTTAGTAGTTATTGTCAAGTTCTTCCGGTGAATAAACCCATGCCGGGAATACTGCATGTAGCGCACAGTTTCATGCAACGCATGGATGATTTATTCCTAAATCGGGACAAATGGGTTCTGACCATGCTCTATTTAAATCTTTGTATTTCAAAATGTTTACATTGGATTGGTTATCAAATTTACCCAATTAAGGTCAGGTATGATTTGTTAGATATCCTTAAATATGAACTATCCATGTTTCCTACTTATTTCGTTATAAGCTCGCAAACTTTTGAACCCAGTTTTTTGGGACACACTGTAGAATCATCTGGATTGATTAGTGAACAGTGAGCAATTTTCTTTTGCTGTGTGTATTTTGTTTACCTAAACTGTTGGAACTTTTTTTTTTTTTACAAATATGTGCTAGGAACTCTAAGCAAATGTGTGTAAACAAACAAGTTTAAAATTGTAGGTAAACAAAATACATATAGCAACATTGCTCACTGTTCACTAATCAATCCTATTATTGTGGAAGGGCGGTAATAGGATGGCACTATATAATGTGTGTATGAAGAGTCGTCTGGCGAGCGGATAATTTGCAACTCTTAAATTACACTAAACTTAAGAGGTGTGTGGACTCTCACTCTCAGGTACAGTCTCCGTAAAACTGCCGTAACTTCTTCAATATTCATTTAATCTTTATAAACGTATACAGTTTTTTGCAGAAGAGGGTTCAATGAATCCAACCATGATGATGAAATTGACCATAATTGGAAAAAATTATAAAAAACATGTTTTTTTACCCATTTTAGGTTTGGAAAAGATAACTCAAAATATATTTTGTTAAATTTTGTCATACTAGTTTTATGATAATCCTGATAACATTCCCCAGGAGAGGTTTTTTTTTAACATCTTAATTTATTTTTTGAGTTACAGACCAAAAAGTGATTTGATTTGGGCGGTAAAAAAATCACAAAATCACATCGTTTTGGGTGGTTCTCTCTCTATAGCCAAGTTTTCGTCTATTTTGTCAATCGATATTTAACGCAATAATAGAGCCAAGCACAAGCGGTCGTTCAGTGTCCGGGCCTGACAAAACTATAAGGTAGGCCTACTTGGTTCAAAGCCCAATAGCTGCCTTGATTAATCTATTTGGGTGGTTCTCTCTCTATATCCAAGTTTTCGTCTATTTAGTCTACTGATATTTTACGCAATAATAGAGCCAAGCACGAGCGGGCGCTCAGTGTCAGGGGTCTGACAAAACTCTAAGGTACTTGCCCATATCAAATAGCTACCTTGAATTACCTATTTGGGTGGTTCTCTCTATATAGCACAGTTTTCGTCTATTTTGTCTACTGATATTTAACGCAATAATAGAGCCAAGCACGAGCGGGCGTTTAGTGTCAGGGGCCTGACAAAACTATATGGTACTTGGCATAAAGCCCATATCAAATAGCTGCCTTGAGATACCTATAGCAAAGCATTATAGAGTTCAAGTTATGATGAACCACTTGGCAGCTATATTAGAGATTCAAAACTGCTCGAAAATGTCTGGAACAAAAACTGCTCGAAAATGTCTGGAACAAAAACTGCTCGAAAATGTCTGGAACAAAAACTGCTCGAAAATGTCTGGAACAAAAACTGCTCGAAAATGTCTGGACCAAAAACTGCTCGAAAATGTCTGGAACAAAAACTGCTCGAAAATGTCTGGAACAAAAACTGCTCGAAAATGTCTAGAACAAAAAATTGCTCGTTGTGTCCTGGGTGAGTCAAAAAGAAATTGTACGGGAATGAATATTTATTTAAAAATATACCAAACAAATTTGACAAACCAATGAGACACGTATTCAAAGAGCAACTTATTCCGCTCATATGACACAAAAAATCATTGAAATCTGTCCATGGAACACTTAATTCTCATGATATCTACCCACTCTAAGTGGGCAGCAACATTTACACACGGTCATTCATATTCAAATAAGATTAAAGACTGGGAGTTTCAAACACAGGTGGGAATGGTGTGCCTAAAATAAATAATCAGTGATTACAATAAGACTTTAACCTTCTATTCTCTTTTTGACGGATTCTATTATTTTGCATTATGAGGAATAAAACAATTACTTCCTGATATGATAATGATGAGTTTTAAACATTGTCTTTACTTTGTTCTGTTTTACGTATCGGTGGACAGCTAAAATAGTGGCTTCTTTTAGTAAAATAGCTGTAACTCTGGATAGGAATGATCGATTTCAGTCATTCTTTTTTTCATATGATCGGAAGAATATTCTTGTCAACATATCACTTGATTTTTAGGTCAATTTTCTTTTTCCTTCTCAGGAAAAAAATATTCAAATCCGTACAACTTCTTTTTGACTCACCCTGTACAATTGAAACACTACTTTTAGTGCCTTTGTACCTCGCTCTGCTACATATGAGCTGCCACGCAATTAAATTTCAATGGTTGGTTGAATTTCACTCACCTTAATCAAACAAAGTGTTAATCCATTTTAATTTTGAAATAAAAATGTGTATGATGTTTTATGTATGGGTATTGTCTCCATTAACTGATTAAAGGTATTTGTTTTACTATAATGTAATGTACCAGGTTGCATACTTCAGTTGTGTTGCTGCCAAATTATACTACGTATCAGTGTGAATTATTAATTGTTATGTATGAAGATCAAAATCTATACACTTGGGTGAACTTCTTGAATCAATTTATGAGTAATTACAATCGTTGCAACGCTGCAATTTGAACATGTTGAAATTATTCGTAGAGTAATACACCTCATTAATATTTAACTTACCAATGAATATTGCCTTAAAATGCCAAATAAAATCATAACTCTAAAACCAGAATGATATGGTTTTCTATTGAGAGCAGCTAGTGATTCAATGAAAGGAATGATAGGTTTGTAGAGGAGTCACAGACAATTCATCACCTAATGAATAATCGTTATAGCTGCATACCAAGTGCGTTCAAATCAAATTAATCGTTAGATGAGAACGCGCACGCCGAGCGCAGGATACTAATAATTGCCCGAAAGTACTACGCCAAAAGTGTTCGATTGTTTTGCTCATTGACCGACCAATCAAATTAACGCCTCACGCCCCTAAACAAATCAATGAGTTATGAGAAAATATCATTAAAGCTTATTTCTGATTGGTTGAAGGATAAAAATGTTTAAAAAGTTTTAAAATTCATTTTGGTTTTAAAAACAAAATAGCTTCTTTCCACTATTGCAGTCTTTTTGACTCACCCTGTATTAGTGCATCCATGTCGTCCTTGCGGCTCTCTAGATTTGGTCTGTACGTGCATGCTATTATGACCTTCGCATACATGTACTCACCGTTAAATATTTCGTCTATATTATTCAACAAATCCTCTTTGTTTTAGCACTCCACACACGCGGACACGTTATTGTCCGCCACCTTGTGTGATTAACAGGGTTCCTGATTGGCTAAAAGTTCACTCCAAAAGAGCAATAACGGGTTATTAGCCACTCAGCATGCGAGCCATAGTGTTCACTCTATAGCGGTGTTTTCGTGCCACTCTGTAGCGAGCGGACATTACTCTGATGTGAGAGTGAATAGCTGGAACGTTTTTCGCTCTTTCAGAGCTAAAACCCACTCGATTAGAGTTACATCATACACACTCGAAATTTAGAGTGATTTTTCACTCTTTCGCATTTTAATAGAGTGACACTAAATAAACTAGAATAGGAAAGTATGCATGACATCCTCAATTTAAAAGACTTGACATTATTAAGAACAATTGGGTAAATTGATTAATTGTGATTAATGAGACATCCCCTACATGCACACTGACTGACTATAAAATGTAAATATCATCTAGATAAATTTTCAAATCTTTCAAATTTTTGTTTTTTACTGAAAATATTGGCGATTACGACGACATTTCCAAGCTCGTCAGAGATGTAGTCTCTTCATGGCCGTCTTTTGGAAAATAAAGCAGGCTACCCTACCTATTTTCTGCGGCACTTTTTGATGAGAAAGAGTGATTATCTTTAAGAAAGATTCACTCTACAATGTCCAATTTCAAAATGTAGTGGTCTAAAACAGAGTTTTATATCAGTATGTTTGTACATATCCCTATGGAGCTCTAATTAGTAGTGTGCACCCTTAAAGGTAGATGACCCGATCACATTTTCGTAACACAGAAATATTTCAAACATACGGAGATTTTCATATCATATGAAAGCTCATATTTTTCTCATCATCATACTGAAATTTGACGGCCTAAATCGGTATAATTACGGAGAAATCGATGAAATAACGTCGAATTACCGCAAATGGTGGTAACCACCGATATAGTTTGTGTACTACTCAATGGGTACAGTTCACAGCATCTTGTGCGCCTAAAATAAGAACCATTAGAGCTATGCAACTCAAACTTTGGAACACGACTTTTTTAAGGATGACCTTTCATGTAGAATAGAAAACTTCAAGTTGAAAATCGGAACATCTACCTTTAATAGTCGCATTTGATCATAAAACGGGGAATTCCATTTATGTCTTTAAGTAGTTCACTCAGTTAGTTCACAGAGTTTGTGGTTTGTTGAAATGCGTCAACCTTGCCGTTTGCTGTGCACCCATCTGATGCTCTGTCACACGGTGTATTAGGATCTAAGTGAGCAGAAACATTGAAAATGTGTCATCCGGAAGACTTCAACTAACATTACGTTATATCAGGTAGCCTTGCCTTATTCCAAAGCAGATTACTTCCATGAACATGTTGAACGGTCCAGCATGTGTGTGTGTTACATCAAGTTTCATCTAAAGATCATCTGGTGCGTAGGCAATCTTTTGGCGTTTAAGAGTTGACATTGTTTCCATATCGATGTCAGCCGATGGACCATGACTGACGAGAGTATGAACGCGCCACACTGCATACCAAGTGCGTTCCAATAAAATTAATCGTTAGATGAGAACGCGCACGCCGAGCGCAGGTTACTAATAATTGCCCGAAAGTACTGCGCCAAAGTGTTCGGTTGTTTTGCTCATTGACCGACCAATCAAATTAAAGCCTCACGCCCCTAAACTGAATATTCAATGAGTTATTAAGAAACACGATTTAAAGCTTATTTCTGATTGGTTGACTGATAAAAAAATAATCAGGGGATGGCCCGACTTGGACTGTCTAAAATAACTAAAAAGGTGTGGACAAAATAAACAGAAAACTAATTAATTATTAGCGCGATTATATCGGTACAAATCAATGATTTGGATAAATATGCATCTTTTTCACTAACGAATGAGAATAATGGCTACTTCACAACTGTTTTCGTGAATTTGTTTTGAAATCCTCGGTTTTTGTTCTGGTTATTCGGAATTGTCCCTCTCTTGAATCCATGCTTTATTACTCAAAATTCTACAGTTCTACTAACTTCCAGTCAGTTTGCATGCAACAATCATGTGCCTTTTAATGTTTTCACTATTTTCATTGATTGGTATCTCTGAATCTGCCACCTAACAATACTATAATTGGTGATATTACCATTACGTGGATTATCTTAAAAATACCGGGTTATACTAAAAGTGTTGTAACATTATGACGCAATAAATAAATAAATAAATATTATCTTTGATTGAAAGCTTAATATGTGGTCTTCGTAGCGCTCATGGGATTTGAATATGCAGGCCTGCAGTTTCTGTGGCGCTTTCGCTAAAAAAGTGCCCGTTCTTTCTGACTTTACCTTGTACATATTCTTAGAATATCCAACACGGCGTATCCAATTTAATTAATTATAGTAATTGATATTAGTACGCCTACACTATTGAAAATGCATAAAGTGAAAGCGTAGTATATTTTATTAATTACCGATCATCGATAGACTTAATACATTCAACCATAGAACTGAGATACAGTTGCCTTTCGACAGTGTCCTGACAAGGTATATTGTTGCCATAATACAGCGTGTCCCAAAAAACTGGGTTCAAAAGTTTGCGAGCTTGTAACGAAATAAGTAGGAAACATGGATAGTTCATATTTAGGGATATCAAGCAAAATATACCTGATCTTAATTGGGTAAATTTAGAGACCAATCCAATGTAAACTTTTTGAAATACAAAGATTTGAATAGAGCGTGGTCAGAACCCATTTGTCCCGATTTTAAGGAATAAACCATCCGTGCGTTGCATGAAACTGTGCGCTATGTGCAGTATCCCGGCATGGGTTTATTCTCCGAAAGAACTTAACAATAACTGGACTTTAACAAAGAACATTTTGTTTTAATGTTTATGTAAATAATGAACTTGTATTATTGCAATTTGACCAAGATGATTTTGTTTTCTGCCCAATTCTTTGTAAAGAATGAATGTAAAGGCAAAACTATGATAAAGTCACAACAATGCGCAATTGCAACACATCGAAAGGTTCCTTGAAAAGTGGGACAAATGGGTTTTGACCACGCTCTATTAAAAGATTTGTATTTCAAAATGTTTATATTGCATTGATCACAGAGTTTAACCAATTGAGGTCAGGTATATTTTGTTTAATATCTCTAAATATGAACTATTCATGTTTCCTACCTTTTTAGTTATAAGCTCGCAAACTTTTGAACCCAGTTTTTTGGGACACGCTGTATAACTGTATTTTATTATTTATTAGTGCTCAATGGTGTTTATATACCAGAGCGAGTACACTTGAATGATGAGTCAACCTTCAGGTAATAGGCATTTTCATGACTGAATAGTTTCGTACAGCATAGAACAACATGGACGCATTTATTTATTCATTTATTAGTATATTTATTTATTTATTTATTATTCGTGCTTATAGGCCATTATAAATTGTAATATTTAATACACATATTATGTCCGCTTGAGACTCCCAACAACGACTTCGTATGTGGTCACGCGTTAGGGACGCACCATTAGATACTCGGGGGAGTGGGGCATGGAAGTTAAAAAAAAACACTTTGCCCACTATCCAGGAAAACAACAACTTTGCCCACCAACCAGGAAAAAAAAGATGACCCACTGCTGAGTTAAAAAAAAAGATGACTCACCCAACTCAATATAAAGAAAAAAAACAGTAAAACCTAAAAAACCCCAACTTTTCCCCCCGTCCCCCCCCCCCCCCCCAAATAAAAACTTCCACGCCCCCTTGGAAATCAAATGGTGCGTCCCTTATGAGCTCGCCTCCCAATAGGGTGGTTCTGTTAATATTTTTAAAACCACAAAAGCTATATCTCAACAAATTTGGTATAATTGTAAAGCCCTAATAACAAGCTACCTGCCTGTAAAATGGCATTGGTATAGCTAATACAGGAGGGGAGATACAGCTGCTTGAAGTTTGGGGACTAGGGGTGGTGCCGGAAGGGGTGGTGCCGGAAGGGGTGCCGCCGGAAGGGGTGCCGCCTGTACAAACTCAATGGGGATAATCCCATGCTTTGTTCTTTTTACAATAACTAGGGTCACGCGTTATGAACTCGCCTCCCAATAGGGTGGTGCCGTTACATTTTTTAGTTTTATGCTGTCATTTTCCTCAAATATTTTCAAAACCACATTCATTTATTAGTATGTATATTTATTTATTTATTATTCGTGCTTACAGGCCATTATAAATTGTAATATTTAATACACATATCATGTCCGCTTGAGACTCTCAACAACGACTTCGTATGACGTCACGCGTTATAAGCTCGCCTCCCAATAGGGTGGTGCTGTTAAACTTTTTAGTTTCATGCTGTCATACCGTATACCTTAAATATTTTTAAAACCACAAAAGCTATACGGTATCTCAACAAATTTGGTATAATTGTAAAGCTCTAATAGCAAGCTACCTGCCTGCAAAATGGCATTGGTATAGCTAATACAGAAGGGGAGATACAGCTGTTTGACGTTTGGGGACCAGGGTGGTGCCAGAAGGGGTGGTGCCAGAAGGGGTGGTGCCAGAAGGGGTGCCGCCGGAAGGGGTTCCGCCTGTACAAACTCAATGGGGATAATCCCATGCTTTGTTCTTTTTACAATAGCTAGTCATCCCCTAAGTGTTACAAACACCAAACACCATTCGGGTCCCATTTTAAAGGATATTTACTAGTCTTTATTAAGTATGTGGTTCAACAAGACTTGTCAACTATTTGTAACAACTAATTAATTATGGATAAGACCATGATCATCAGCTTTCTTCCTATTCGCTACACAGTCAACATGAATAATCAGCCTCAATTTACCGGATTTATAAAAATGACTATAACAGAAAAGGTGTTCAACCTATGATAGCAAAAGTATACATTTTTGGAAAGCTTGTAACTAGAGGAATTCAGAAATGCAGTATCAGGGAAGGGTACATCCTTAACGAATATTTCTGAAAATTCTAAAAATATATAAAAAATTAAAATTGGAGATATTCACTAGCCGGTATAATTACATTACCGACGTAGTAACCGTAGACAATTATATATCATCTGATGGGTAATTTCATAAGGATTTCAAATATGTAAAGTAAATAATGATAGTGGTAGGTATAAAAATATATAGATCTGAAATTAAAAAAATCTGATATGTTTCCGAACATTGCGAATCATACCATTTTAGTCCTTCGTCGTACTATAATTTCAATGGCATACCGTATTTGGTTTCCTCATGCAATTTCCCTCCAGAAGATGTATAATTTTACTACCTCAGGGAGGTATTCAAGCAAATATAAATGTGTAAAGTTAAAATCATGTCGCGAAAGACAAAATCCGTGTGTAACGCGAAAGGAGGCGAGCTTCTAACACATGACCATATACACTATATACACTCACCCCCGTTCATCTGGTGCCCATATTATATATTATTAATATTAACACAGTCTCTGTGGTCTAGTCGATAATCCGATCGTCGCGAAAGCAAGGGACTGGGTTCGAGCCCGTTCACTTGTAGGTCTTTGTTAATTTTATAGAGACCTTCCGGCCATCTTGAAGGTAACACTTAAGCTCTATTCAAGTAACTCTTGGCTAAAATGCAATTATTTTTTCAAGTAATCTTAACATAGAGGTTATACTAATTTGGAGGTCACCCCCCCCCCCCCCGGGTCATTCACCAGGTTGTTTTGAATGAGGATGGTTGTAGGTCCGAACCGTGTTGAAAACGCTTTTATGTAGGCAGCTAATCCAAAAAACGGAAGGTCTCTATTCACGCCAGTTTGTCCGAGTCTATGTATTATTGATTAATTTATCTACTTTATAATAAACATAAGAAATGCACTTCAAGTGTGTGTGACAAGTATTTGATAAATAATAAACTACAGCGTGTCCCCAACGGGGTCCCAAAAAAAACTGGGATCAAAAGTTTGCGAGCTTATAACGAAATAAGTATGAAACATGGATAGTTCATATTTGAAGATATCAAACAAAATATACCTGACCTCAATTGGTTAAACTCTGTGATCAATGCAATATATACTTTTTGAAATACAAATATTTTAATAGAGCGTGGTCAAAACCCATTTGTCCCACTTTTCAAGGAACCTTTAGTCAAGGAACATAGTCCGAATCTATGTATTATTGATTAATTTATCTACTTTATAATAAACATAAGAAATGCACTTGTGTGACAAGTATTTGACCCGGTATTTGATAAATAATAAACTACAGCGTGTCCCCAACGGGGTCCCCAAAAACTAGGTTCAAGAGTTTGCGAGCTTATAACGAAATAAGTAGGGAACATGGATAGTTTATATTTACGAATATCAAACAAAATATACCTGACCTCAATTGGGTTAATTTAGAGACCGATCCAATATAAACTTTTTGAAATACAAAAATTTGAATAGAGTGTGGTCAGAACCCATTTGTCCCGATTTAAGGAATAAATATCCGTGACGTGAGTTGCATGAAACTTTGCGCTATGTGCATTATTCCCGGCACGGGGTTTATTCTCCGAAATAACTTAACAATAACTCGGATTATAACAAAGAACATTTTGTTTTAAGATTTATGTAAATAATGAACTTGTTTTATTGCAATATGACCTAGATCATTTTGTTTACTACCCAAGTCTTTGTAAAGAATGAATGCAAAGGCAAAACTTTGATGAAGTCACAACAATGCGCAATTGCAACACATGGGGTGTTCCTTGAAAAGTGGGACAAATGGGTTCTGACCACGCTCTACTTAAATCTTTGTATTTCAAAAGGTTTATATTGGATTGGTTGCAGAGTTTGACCAATTAAGATCAGGTATATTTTGTTCGAAATCCTTAAATATATACTATCCTTGTTTACTATTTTTTTAGTTATAAGCTCGCAAACTTTTGAAACCAGTTTTTTGGGACACGCTGTATAGGAAAAAATGTGAGAGAGAATTTCACAAAAAGTGTGTGAACACCATCGTTGGAAATGAATTTCTCATATTAGTCAATTATTCCGAAAGATAATTGATATGAAAATGAGTTATTACAGAAAGGGTTAGTGTTTCTAGATGTCTTGACTCCAAATATCTGGTAAACAAAATGAACGCCTTACTTTTCTAAAGCCAATTGCCTATACCATAATAACCTTGGAAAACACGAGTAATCTTAACTGTTATATGGACAAATCATTGACATGGAATATCATTTTTGAAAGAAAATACCCTCTAAACATGCCTATAAACCAAAGGCGTTAAAGCAGGTCGCACACTAAATTGTGCCTGTTACACATTTTTCTTTCACCCGAAACGGGTCCGGCCACGCTTCCCGACACACCAAAATGGCGGAACCTCAACGGATGTGTTTGGCTACTACGGTCGGGGGAAATTCAACTAAGTTCATCATCTTTATGAAGACCTGTGTCGCCATCCCAAGCTATTTTCGATCCAGAAAACATCGTTTTGCAATATTTCACTTGCTGTCCTAAACTGATTTATCCATTTGAAACTGACAAATATAAGGTTTATCTATTTACTAGAGTGCGGTGTGTGAGCGCGAAAGCCATATTTAGCTCTTTAATCTTTGGAGATCTTTCGCAAGAATTGAAGACGTACCATATATCATTATTCATCATGTTCTGTGAAAGGGAAATGGGGAAATGTCTTTAGCTGCTCAATATGGATTAATAAGATATATCCGTTTGGTAGTGACCTTTTGTGAACACAGTAAATAATAAATAGGTTTATACATGGTTCAATAAATATACACCCCACTTTTTATTACATCAACGACCTTAATAAATAACACCGAAAATGGATTTTTATTATATAATCACTATAACTGCATTTTCTAATTCCATACATTTCCACATATATGGTAGAAATAGCACCCACTCCTGCCCATTCTACATGTACATTCAATTGAATCGGTGCATGACGCCCGATTCATTGCATGAACCGTGTTACCAATTTGGCGATGAAACAGGTGTGTTTTCTTTCACGACCATGCAGCCCTTTTATGGCAAAAGAATGTATCTTATAATAGTTTTCTAACAGCATACTTCCTTTTAACATGATCAAAGTTAGCTTTTTTCGCCATAAATCATGTAGTGGTAAAAGGCAGTATATTACTTTTATTGTCTTTACAAGTTGCAACCTTTTCCTAAGTGAGGATTATTAAACCAAGTTAACACAATCCATGTTTTAAAAGGAAGTTTTATCATTAGGAAAGTACATATAAGATACATCCTTTTGCCATAAAAGGGCTGCATGCCGACAGGATGGCAGCTATTAATCCAAAAACATGGGTAACTTCTATAGCCGGCCTGAACATAATGACCAAGTTGACTAAATATCCTCATCATCCCTATGATCTTCGTTTAGCTATAGCAAACACATGTTGTGGAAGACAGCATCAGTTGCACGACAAATTCATTGTATACTTTCACAACAAACCAGGTGAGTTTCTTAGTATCATAATCATTTATGCTTCCATTGCTTTAGGCAACCTACATTGATATTAGGGATTTTTCAACGTAGTGTCTAGTCTGATTGTCAGATCGTATGCACATGATTGGTTTCTAGAGTTTAATCAGTTCCAAATTTGGGGAACATTTTTTGGTTTTTTTTATCTCTCCACTCGCAAACGTTTACCCGCGCGATTATGGCCACACACACACACGGTTTTTGCAGCACGCACGCTTCACGCACGCATGATACACACAGGGTGTCTAAAAAAACCCGTGCACGTGTTTACCCAACTTATTGACCACGAACTTCTAGAATTTGGTGTAACAATTGTATACATATTGATAGACTAAACGCTTAGCTTTCGTATGACGTTCATTTCATCTGGTTTGGTTTTGTCAATCTTGAGATATGACCAATTAACTAAGCATACCTGAAATCGATATTGTGCCACTTTACAATGAATAAAAAAGGGTTACCCGGAGAGGGGGGTTGGTGGTTGGGGGGGGGGGGGGGGGTGTTACCAAACCCTAAAAACAAATCCAATCCGAAATGCAGAGTATGCTTATTTGGGTATCATGGTATAGCCAGAGGTTCCTTCTATCCATACATACCAAAACAAGTACATACATCCCACGCATGACGTCACAATGGCGGCACCAAACATGGTCGACCTCAAAATCCCGCCGTATTCGCTGGACAGTAACTAGTAAAATATAGACCA
Source organism: Ophiura sarsii (assembly GCA_035610835.1). Classification (NCBI taxonomy): domain Eukaryota; kingdom Metazoa; phylum Echinodermata; class Ophiuroidea; order Amphilepidida; family Ophiuridae; genus Ophiura; species Ophiura sarsii. The sequence continues at coordinate 25,984,900 of CM069456.1, forward strand.
AAATAGAAATCTTCGCCAAAAAAGTTCCAAATATCGGAATTTCAACCGATTTCTTGCTCATTAGTCAGGAAAATGGTGTTTGTAACAAAGGCCCATGCTATTATATTCAGGACCATACAATTAAAATATTTTTCAAAATGGCGATTTAAAAATATTGTAAGGTGGCAACCACCCCACCTTCTACCGGACTTTGACGGCTTACCCTACCCCCCGGGTAAGGTGGCACCCTCAATTTGTATTCGTCAAAATGATCGCAGGGGATGTTAAAGCGATCACCTAGACGCCCTAGGTCACTGTTATTTGCGTTTTAGCGCAAGCGGTGACCACCCTCCCTATAGGATGACGAGGGTTTTAATGCTTATCTTAAACATTCTGTCTGTAAAAGTGGCACAACGTCGATTTTAGGTAGCTTTAGTTAATCGATCATATCTCAGGATTGACAAATAACAACTGTGTTCGAGATTTTCAGAAAGAATACACACCTGTTTCATGGTATGTAGGCCAATTTGGTAACACGGTTCATGCAATGAATTGGATTCAATTGAATGTAGAATAGGCCGGGTGCGATTCCCCTTTGTAGTCCGTTGCGAATGGCTACAGGGATTACCTATAGAAGTATCACAATATTTCTACAACACAACTGATATTAATCATGAGGCAGATGATCTACCGCTAGGCCGGGGGGGGGGGGGGGGGGGGGGGGGAACCATATATACTTCGCCATCTATATACCCTGGGGCCATTATTTCATCGAAAACTGCAGAGCCGGGTGACATAAGCACACCGCATCGTAGTAATTCGTAGTTACTCAAGACTAAAATTAGAAGAATTTTTTTTTTCGCGGCCAAATAGCGAGGGGGAAAAGGATGAAAAGGCCCCCCGGGGCTCGAACCCCGGACCACTAGGTTAGAGACAGACGATCTACCGCTAGGTCACGGGGGAAACCATACATGGCTCAGTATACTTCGCCATCTATATACCCTGGGGCAATTATTTAATCGAAAAACTGCCGAGCCGGGTGACACAAGCACACCGCATCGTATTAATTCGTAGTATTTTTAACCAGGATATTTAGTTATGTACTGTATTTGCACTTTTCTTGATTAGTGCATTGCGGTATAGGCCTACTGTATAACATGTTAAATTATAGCCATCATTTAATGGCTACTCTTGGTGTTTTTCTATGTGCATTCATAGTTTGTACATGCTATTTGTTATCTTGTACAGCGCTTTGTGATCTTTTCGATGTAAGGCGCTATATATATGCCTGTTATTATTATCATTATTATAATCCATTCATGTGAATAATTTCAAAAAGGCTTTCAATTATTACATTTGGTGCACAACATTACTAATGCTCGTATATCAGTGTGAAATGAAAGAGAATAATCGTTGACAACCTGTTTCCTATTCATTACCTCTCTATACCTCTCTCGCGCTCTTTACTTAATTATGAGATACATGTCATGATAGAGCGGGTTTTCTTTCGGCTTATAAAAGGAAAGAAAAAACCCCGAACAAAGAAATGTGATTGTTTTTCTTCTTCAAATTTACATGCGTTCATACACACAGAAAACACTATGTAAAAAAATTACACAAATTATGTAAAAAATACACAATCTGTGTAAAAATAGAACTCCATAATACTATGTAAACAGTTGTGTTAAGCTTTTGCATAGGAATTTACACAAGCTTGGGTATATATTACATGTTTTATGTAAACTCTTACATAATAATTATGGAGTTCTATATTTACATAATTTTTTACATAGTATTTTCTGTGTGTAACATTGTTCAAGCAAAAAAAGTATGTTGAAGCACATTTGGATGGCGGTATTAAGAATAACCCCGAACAAAGAAATTTGATATTTGTTTCCAATTTACATACGTTCATAACATATGGGCAAGCAAATTTTGGATAAGGGTATCAAAGTTTGCATTTAATGTCTTTATGAAAGCGCTAATTTCGATGAAGTTGAACGATTTGTATTGCCTCATTTAACAATAATTAAACAATTTCGCTCATTGTAACAATACATTTACATTTTCAACTCTAATGATACTACGAAGCACACGTTTATTCAAAGACCTCTCACTAAAAAAAAGGCACATTTGTTCGTTTTCAGTTTTTAGATCGTCTGCCTCTGAACCCAGAGGTCCGGGGTTCGAGCCCCGGGGGCCCTTTTTTCCCTCTCTATTTGGCCGCAAAACAAATTTCTTTGGAAAAGGTGCCTCGGGGGTTAGGGTTAAGGGGCCACAGGAAAGGTGCCAAGTTGGGTATCAAAGTAATTCTACAAGTTTTCTCTAATCAAATGTGTTTTTAGTTTTATACTGCGAATCTTGTTATCGGAGATATAAAGCTATAACAATGTTTCGAAACCGTTTGGACACCCTGTACATGGACAGTATATACCACGTACATTATTGTCCTGTGAAAAGGCCTTAAGTATACCTGTGTTCTATTGTAATGATAACCCACTCTTGCACACCCATGCTATTGTATAATCATATGGCTCTATACCCTCGACCTATGCTACACAAGTATTGAGTATATTTACGTATACGAGTAGCATTTGAAGGGCAACACATTAAGGCGTTAAGCCTCATTAGTAATGGCCCATTGCAAATGAAATTAACCGAGTTTGTTGACAATTGTGTCTGTGCTAGTTTTGACCAAAAATAGATATTACCATAAAACCTAGAGATGGTTGTTATTTAAACGATTGGTGATCAACATTGGAAGATAATTTAAAATGTGTTATTGAACAGTAGTAAAATAGGGTGGGAGGATATTCCATCATCATAGTTTTAAAGTGTTATCGTCTGAATCTGAATATCCTAATCACCCGGTCATGTCCTGTCGTTCGTCATGGATATAGCGGGGTTTCACTAGTTTTTATAGATCACAGATTCCCGATTAGCATGATGAGTAGGCGGGATAATCCGGAAGAGACGACTTGGGGTCACAGGCAAGGTTTGAAATAAGGAATTAAGAACCATGAGTATGTGTTTACACCAATTTGCCCCTGGTTGCAATATGTCACAGATACCAGGGGCTATATATAAACAGGGTAAAACCACCTAAATATATTATCATCCTGAAGATAAATGCAAAGGAATAAACAGGAGCAAATTTCAATGTAAAAGTTGCTCCTGGTGACACAATTTATATGAGAACCAGTGGCATTTTGAGGTTTAGCGGGGGTCAATTTTCTCTCTGCTCTGGCTTATTTCAAGCCCTGATCAAAGGAAGGTGAATCAAGAATCAAAACAATGCTAGTAAAGCGAGTGGTTAACCTAAAGGATCCTCTCGCCCGTTGAAATAACCTATAGAAACATAAGAAAACAAGCACAATACAATACAATGCTAGTTTAACAAGTCTACATATTTGTAATAAACCCAACAATGTTTAGAAAAGTAAACAAAATATAAACAATAATATCGGAATTTTTCATTATCCAGAATTTTTTGAGCTGAACATTTCCGAGGTCCATTATTGCATTGATTTTTACCATTCAACACCCTTTTCATTCGGAAAATTCTTAGATCAATGTATTTATCTTTCTACCATTCAAACCCTTTTTATTCGGGACATTCTTAGATCAATGTATTAATTTTATGGAGAACCTTTAATTTGTGGAATTCCTGTTCCTAGCTCAACAAGATGCCAATAAAGCTGGGTGGCATTCCGTCATCCTCTTAAAATGCTTAAGGCGGGAGAGGGGAGGAAAGAGCATAATTATGTTCTCGCGTACCAGCCACTACGGACACAAAGGCACAATACTTCAAGTTCAATGTTGCACTTTTTGATGTGGCTGGTCATGAAAGGCTATACCAATGAACTTAAGTTAAAATACAATTAGTAATCACAATTATCTTTAACACTTTCCACGCGGCTGGCGTCTCTGCAGACGACATTCCAAACTTCACAAAATGTTTCAAAAATGTCAAAATGATTTAATTCCATTACCATATTTGGAATCACCATGTGATATGCATGGAAATAAGTACAAACATGCCTATTATTGGTTCTGTAATCCTCGAGATAGACCTTGGAAGTTGGGAATGGTTTTCGGACAAATCTGTTTTGTATAATATGGTGAAACCAATAGCCACGTGGACGGTGTTATAATTAAGTAGATGTAATCTTAACTGATACTGACACATTAGAAGTACTATGAATAAAAAAGTATTTGTTCTTTTTATATATTCAACCTTTTCGTGTTTACAACACCGGTACGACGGCAAAGATGCGACGACCGCGTTCATCCGCTTCATCTCTGTTCAGTTAAATCCCACCGTCTCCACTCGGCTTAGGCAGGTTCAGAGTGCCTATTCTTCTAGTAATCCACCTCACACCGTATCGTCATTGACGTGTGGCTACTCACACTCAGAGTCGGAAACTGAGAGATCTGCAGAAGCCTATGATGCCAGCTGGTTTGTCAGAATACAGGACGGATATAATGTACCACTGCAAATGCTGGATTTGACTTGAATCGTCTAACTGTCATCGCGATACCTGTAATGCTTAATCAATGCGTTAACCAACGCAACTCTTTCTCTTTCTCTCTCTCTCTCTCTCTAATTTAGGTGTTAACACTTTTGTAAAACAGACAAGCAAGTGAAAAAAAAGTGCCTTGTTTTAATTTTCTGGCCAAAGTATGTGTACTTTACGGGGTTATTAGCCTGTTAAATATATATTTCAGTCTATTTGTTAAAACACCTACAGGCCATGATTTTGGGGTTAAGTGCGACACATTTTTTTGCCCTGTATGACATTTCGTGAATTGGGATATTCTAATTATATTGTCATTACCCTAAAAACCATAGAGGAAACGGAACAGATTAACAATCCGATTTCCTCTATTGGAAACTAACTCTGAAAAAGAGAGAACAAAATCTGAAAAATCAGTGATAACAGTGAAAAATCAAAAACTGAAATTTCTGGGCATGATTAACGGGGTTTTGTCTTTACCTGAGATAGCTCATGCATGTATGTTTAAAGCAAACAAAGATCTATTTTAGAGCTATTTACAAATGGAATTTCATAATAACAGAAAGAGGAATAATATTGCTGTCTTTCGTTTTAACATTTTAACGGTGTTAAATTGTAGGCTATAGATTCGATTTTATGTATTAATTAATTATGTATATATGAGATGTGGTTCTTAAATGAGGTGGTTTGCTGTACTACTTTGTATATTTAAAATATGGTACAAATGTAGTTGTTTATGTAAAAAATGTAGAGATATGAAGTTAAATTATTGTTCAAAATGACTTTAAAGCTCATAGGATGGAGTGTGGACAGTAACATTAATTCTTTTTTTGCAGTCACGAGATAATGTTAAAACCACGCTACCGATCGCTACATGGTGTCGCCATTTACTCATAATTGTATAAATCCATGCAATTTAAAATATATATTTGTTAAATGGTTAAGGTGGGTTCATCATAGAGTCGGACGTATTATTTACCGTAGTCTGCGAGCTGGCTTTTTGCGCGCACGGAAGCTCTTTAAACCCTTTTACGTGCATTAGTTTTGATAGATTCATGTCATACATACAACTAACTGCTCGCCTCGGGCAAACGGGCGATCGTGATATTTCTATAGATTAAATTAAGGGCGTTTCTATCTCACCGACATGTAGTGTACTTTCCATTTTATCTCATCAGATCAAATTAAGTGGCTCTTCAGTTTTTGTATCAACTGAAGAAAAAAAATCAACGAGGGCCGTGGAGGAGTCACCTATTAGCGGGTAATACATGTAATATACCACTGTCGTGTGTGGACCCACGAGTAGTTATAGATTTGTTAGTCCCGTTGAGTGTCTCTCTTTCCTCTTTTTGCTATAAATTCATCGTGATTGATGGAAGTGTTTTATCTTTCTAGTGTATCTTAAACATCTAATACATGCTATACGGTCGATTAGGTTATAAAGCAGATTTGGCTGGGAACTTTATTTAGACATTGAAGTTCATTTGCGATTCCCATTCTACCCCTACTAGATATAGATTGCATTATACGATCACATTGACAACTGATTACATGTAATCAAGAAATGTTGGACCTTTTAGTCCAATCTGACCCAGATTTTACAAGAGGGTAAACTTTTCATTTTCTGTTGTATAACATTTCCTTAAATTAAATTGGTTTCATTAGAATGTATAATGAATTTAAGAGCCTCGTATACATACATGCTATCTTCGAATAGGTTTATCGGGAATAATGAAAGTGTGTTTATTTCAAACGAAATAACAAAATTTGAAGGAAACTTTTACTGTTTTTATTTATTGCAAAGAAAATGTCACTGTGTCAAATTGACTGAGCTATATAGTTGTGTTGTATGCAATAAAGCCCATCATTTACAATGTTTAGTTTCTTAAAATATCATTAGTCTTTTGAACATTTCGATGCCACACCCACTTTTGACAGTTTCATTTTACAAAATGTCCCTAAATGTAAATTCTTATTGGCATACAAATTTGAAGATCAATGATTTTACTTTTCACCAAAAGGAAATGTTTTATTACAATGTTTTATAAACTTTTCTTTCTAAAGCCACTGTTTTTACCGGTGACGATACATGTATAAACCAGTTTTTGGCTGGGAACTGTTTTGACATTGATAGTTCATTTGTGATTCCCCTTCCTCTTTCATTATACATTTTTATATATTGCATTATACGATCATATTGACAACTGAGTACATGTACATGTAATCAAGAAATGGTAGACCTTTTAGTCAAATTTGACACAGGTTTCACAACAGGAGGTAAACTGTTCAAAATTATATCAAGATTGCTACTTAGGTATATTCTGCCATGCATTGAATAGGTTTATCGGGAATAAAGTAAACATAAATAGTATTCAAATATTGAATGCCTGAGCGTGTGATAGTAAAAACTATATCACAATGTTAAATTTTGATTTTTCCATTGCACGAGGCGAAGCCGAGTGTAATGGAATAATCCAAATTGTACCGAGTGATATAGTTTTACTATTGCACAAGCAAATGGCATTCAAATATTTGTTTTATATCATGATACCACATGATACTTTTCTAGCCATAATGATAGTAAAAACTATCACATGGTTGAAATCAAGCGTATCATGATATAATATCTTTTCAAATATACAACATTTCGAAGGAATCTTACCGTTTTCATTACATTTTTAAAATCTTAATTTTATTGACTAAAGTTGTATTGCAATAACGTGTAATCAGCAATGATCGTAAGACCTTCAAACATTCATAACGTGTAATCAGCAATGATCATAAGATGATAAGACCTTCAAACATTCATAACGTGTAATTAGCAATGATCATAATACCTTCAAACATTTCGATATCAAGCACTTAAAAAATGTTGATATAAACAAATCCCAAACGCCTGGTGTACATTTTTATTGTCATGAATTTCAAGAATTGTGATTCTAATTTTAATAAAAAGGAAATGCTTTTAAAATGAATAGTTTTATTGTACGTCTCCTTCCTCTGTTTACTATAAAGTCACCGTGATTGATGGAAGTCCTTCAAATTTCAAGTATACATAGTAGTAGTATTAAGACTAAGAGTGTGACTGGCGTATAACAAATACAGTATTACAATATCGGGTATACCTTTTCGGTCGTTGAAGATATAAAGCAGTTTCGGCTGGGAACTTTTTCAGCGCCTTATGCATTTGTGATTCCCACTCCTCTTCTACTAATGTAGATATAGATCGCACTACACGATCACATTGGCAACTGAGTAATCAAGAAATGTTGGATCTTTGAGTTCAATCTGACCCTTAAACAGACAGTAAACTATTCATTTACTTTTGTTAACTACATACGCCAATGATATGGATTGTGTCATAATGATATCAACATGCTAATAGTCTGCAGTTCATTGAATAGGTTTATCGGGATGGGAATTATGTGAACATCAATTATATATTTTAAACATAACAAAATTTGAAGAAAAAAACCTTCCTGTTATCATGAATTAAAAAACAAAACAAATTAATTTGACTAAAACTGTACTGCAAAAAAGCCAATCAATTATTCATTCTTATTGTCATGAAGTATTATGATTCTAATATCAATACAAAGCAAATGCCTTAAAATGAATACTGTTTAATAAACGTCTACTTTCCTCTGTTTACTATAAAGTCACCGTGATTGATGGAAGTACTTCAAATTTCTAGTATGTCTTTTAAGACATCTAATACATGCTATACGGTCCATTAGGTTATAAAGCATGGGAACTTTTTTAGACATTTTTTGTGTGATTCCCACTCCTCTTCCGCTAGATATAGATTGCAATTCACGATCACATTGACAACTGATTACTTGTAATCAAGAAATATTAGACCTTTAAGCCTAATCTGACCCAGCCCAAACAGAAGGTAAACTATTCCTTTTCCTTTGTAAACATACGCCAATGTTATTCAATTTGTCCGTCACAATGATACAACATTGCTAATAATAGTAATATAGTCTGCAGTTCAGGATGGGAATAAAGTGAACATCAATTATTTATTGTAAACCTAAACACAATTTCGAAAGAAACTAATACTGTTTACATATATTTAAAAAAACAAATTAATTTGACTCAAATTGCAATGAAGCCAATCAATTAATTATTTTTTTATTGTCATGAATTTGAAGAACTATGATCCTAAATAATAATTTTTAAAAAATGCTTAAAATGAATACTGATTTATAAACGCCTCTTTTCTCTGTCTTTTAACTAAATAATACCGAATTACAATATCATGCCATTTCGGTCCGTGAAGATATAGGCCTAAGGCAGTTTTGACTGGGAACTTTTTTAGACATTGTAGTTCATTTGCGAATCCCACTCCTCTTCCGCTAGATATAGATTGCATTACACGATCACATTGACAACTGATTACATGTAATCAAGAAATGTTGGACCTTTTAGTCAAAATTGACCCAGATTTTTGCGGGGGTAAACTTCCACCAATTTCATTGAATTTATGAACCTAATAACTCCAAGAATGTCAGTTTCATTTATAAAGTTCATTAGATAGATCCTCTTGGCAAAACTACGTATAGATTTTGTTCATAAAGAAACGTTTGTTAATTTTAAAAAAACCTCGGCGTGTTATCCCCAACTTTAAGTGCAAATGTGTGAACATTTCGATTCAACAAACAACATTTTCTGTCAATTTACAAATGCCTACAAGTACGCGTAGATATAGCCTAGTTATAATATAGAAATTAGTCTAAAATATCTAATTTACCAACGGTAATTTACTATAAACTTTTCATGTTTCGTTAAATCAAACATGTTAAATGACCTTTGGGGAATATTTTGATCAGTTGTAATTTTTGTTGTCCATTTGACATAGGGGTAGTTTTTTTCCTGATCTTCGGGCAGCTGCTATACATCCATCCATCTTGCCTGTGTCTTCCCACCCTCTACGCGCATCTCACCCCGAGTTCGTACCATAAATACAGGTGGTCTGCGGCATCTTGAACTACACTTGTAAATCAAGTTGTAAATCATGCATAATCCACTTTTGAAAGCAAACGAATTTGTCTCCACTCTGACACTTGGCAGTGACCGTCCAATACCAGGGGGTACAGGGGGATCCACCATTAGAGGCTAGGGGAACCTGTGTTGTAAAACGGGATTCAAGGGGAATCCATTACCTCTAAAATGAATTAAACTGAAGCGGGAACTGGTGTTTCCACCATGTTCCAGAGACTGGAACCAAATACCAGAACACATCACCAGCATCCAGAACTGGAACCAGCTACCAGAGCACACCATCAGCATCCAGAACGGGAACCAACTACCAGAACACATTACCAGCATCTAGAACTGGAACCAACTACCAGAACACATCACCAGCATTCAGAACTGGAACTAACTACCAGAACTGTCACATCAACAGCATCCAAGCTCTTCCAACAATCGATAACCAAGCACTACCTCAAAAACTAACAACAACGCATTGCACATCACCAAATCCTGCTCGGTTGGCCCCAACTCTGGGGCGTTGAGCAGTATCCAGACAAGACATTGCTTTCTGTAATATGTACTGAATACCCCGGATAAAGTAGGCATACATGGTTTGATTGGTGATTATAATTAAAACAATTCTAGTACTTACACTAGCTATAAATCGCCTATCGGCCTTTAAGACAATTTTATTACGGCGACGCGTTTTGGGTTAAACTTTAGACGCTCCTTCTGAAGAGTTGACAGTTTGCAGGTAGTATAATGATACTCTCTAACGTAAAGGGTCATGGCTCCCTACTATGTATACTATAATGTAACCAAGATTATAATAACACTAAACATGGTCGATTGAAAGATATATGTAAGCACCCTGTACCCTAACGCCATAACGATGAGTAGAAAATGCATTTTTTTAGCGATGAACTTGTGATAGCGCCCCCATCGACTGCGTTTACAGAGTGCAATATCATTATTTTAAGAACTTGGTATTTATACAGATATTACATGATACAACTCGTCATTATTACGTCACACATTTTCAGATTTCGACAATTTGCCAAAATAAAAGTGTTGCAAAGAGTGATTATATCACATTCTGTTTCAAGAAAGAATGCATACATTTTGTTTTGATAGGTTACAGCAGTAACATTCTGCCAGTGTCCACCATTAAATCCAATAAAGGGCCTATTCCTTTATTGTATCATTTAATTTCACAGTGAATACATCAACATGATCACTGTGCCGGGCACTATAGCAATTGATTATCTTATTTATTAGTGTAATTGAAAACACTCATTAAAACAACAGCCATGTTAAGCTATGAATAGATACATGCCAGCCGATACACGTTGTCATTAAGACTTATTTAATCAAGGAAAAGTAAGCTTCCACATCGTCTGTCTCAAGACAAGCGTGTAATATTCCCTATACAGAGAATGCGGACTTTTTGTAATATAATCGCTATCTTTATTCTCGCGTCTTAACGCCACGGCAACCAATGCACATGCCGTCTGTTCTGCGAAACGACAATCAAAATATTATTATTATGAAATCATAATGAAAACATAATAATGACTCTTACTTCATTCTTCATTCTTGAACTACTATCAATTGTAAAACAATTTAGATTGAAATGATGTGACACTCGACAACCCTAATCCGGTTTTTGTGTCACTCTAATAGAGAGGTGATGGAAGTGATTTAGGATCTGTTCACTGATGACATGTCCCTGTATACTAATTAGCCTCTATATAAATTGATGCAATAATGATGATACAATAGACTCCTCTCATTATCCGGACTCACAGTAATGACTGCTATCAAAATCATCGTGGTTATGGTACATCAGACATATTACATGATCATGCACAGTTCAATTGCTGTATAATGATTGATATAATATACTCCGAAAGTCTCCTAAACGCAGTGACATGACATTATATATAGTCGTAAGTTGAGTATTATTGTCTATACGTACTAATGATAGTAATTTAGACGAGTCCGTCAAGAAGGGACCCTTTTTTACATTATCTTATGATTATCTTTATATGTCTAGCCATAGGCATGACACCATTATTCGATTACTACCCCGAGTGAAGTGATAAGAGTCGGGATGGGTGGATTATTAGGTATGTATTCTAGATAGATTATGAAGTCCATTAAGGATGGACTAATTTTGATTTGCTCGATTACCTATCTTCAAGTGTTTTATAACTAAACGAGCATCGTATAGACACATCAGCCATTCACCTTAACTAGCTGCTCCATAAGGTCGATAATAGCACCCGTATATATGTCAAAATCGTTTTCAATCAGAAAATGACGATAATTTGACAATAAAAATCACTCTCAGTTTTTTGTATCGCCTCATTTAGATAAGTCATAAAACACAATGATTATCGCGGTGATTTGTAATGGAAAATGAAGCAGAAAAATACCACCAAACGTCATTTTACTAGATATAAAGCGCTGACTTTGTGTAATCAATGCAAGTATTACAACGGTCTGAGCAATAACCAGAGATGGTTTATTTATACTGATTTATTTACTGATAGCTTGCATCTATCAAAACATTCATAAAATATTCTTGTAAATTAGAAAAAGGTTAAATAGAGTTGTAAACATGCCAAGCTTAATGAATTATGAACAATTGATGCCCATAAAACAATTAGGCTTAAGGCGTGAATTACAAGACGACATGCTATACATGGATTAGTTTAAATGTCATAATAATGTGTACACTTACAATTCAAAACTATTACAGATAGAAAAATTGGTTTTAATAGAGTTTAACTGCATTAGCCTTCTCTTAATTCGTGTAATTCAAGTTAACGCCATTTTGACAGCCATTGCCTTGCTAATAGTATACACATTTATACATCTCTTTGTATTGTGTGAATGCAGTGTCCGTTGAGTATCATTGGGGCGAATCTAAGAAACTAACATAATTTTTTTTAAAAATATGGTATATTCTACTTTAATTTGTCCACAGAGGTCTCCTCATGTGTTTCCTCTGCTTCCACGTTTCCACTTTACTAAAATACTTGTGAACTTGATTCGAAGTCATAATTAGAATACATTATGATAGTATGATATTTTTAATGTTTGAAATGAGCAATGCATACGACGAGTGTGTAACGTGATACAATCCGTTTACATGTATGAAAAAATACGTCTGTTCTTAGATCTCCCTATAATGCTCAATAATCCCTGCATTGACAACACGCCAAATTCGGTGTGCGCTTTGTTGGTTCACGTCACACTGTGGCAGATCTGAAAAAGATATTGCTCTTCGCGTAAATCTGGCAAGGTTTTGACTTTTCTCACACACATTACGTAACGGACTATAATAATCTCACGTGTGTCGCCCAATCGTAAACATTGCATCAAATTGCGGCTAACTTAAAAGAATATGGATTTTCCCAATGAGATTTGAGGTCAGTCTTGAAATCAAGACGCCGTTTGCCAAAACTTTAGGCGAATAACTAAAACCAGACGAATGGAGGGGTGTGTGTGTGGTGAGATGGGGGGGGGGGGGGGGGGGGGGGGGTAGGGGCGGGTGCGCGGCTGCTCCTTTTAAAAGCTAAAATGAAGAGAAAACGACAAACATTCTGGATGCACTTGATGACGGTATCACTATCGATAGAGCCTACTTAAAGAGGTAATTAGATAAGAATGTATTATTCTAAATTTAGAAACAAGGTAATTAGCGTTTATCATATTTATAACATGTTTAATTACAATTTACAAGCTTTGACATGTAGACGTTTTCTTAATTTGATGAAGTATTTTATTGGAAATTAGAACACTACACTATTATAATCTTACGTAGTTAAATTTGGAATAATATAAAAGAAATAGTTTCAATATATAGATGAAATCACATCAAAATTATGCTTATATGCTTTGGGTATAAACAAGAATTCACTAGACCCTTTTTAATACCAAATTTAAATGAAAAGTAAATTGAATTACGTTGCTATGACTTGGAAGTAATCATAAACATATTTGATCCAAATCGCTTGTTTCAACAGATACTCGAATTTTAAATTTGGAAAAAGAATTCGATTTACAGCTAATTTATCACAAATGAAGTGAATATTGTGACTAATACAAGAACTACAATGAGTTTTTAACGTTTAAAAAACCGTTTCTGCAGTACCGGTAAGCAAGAGTAGTGTGCAGCATTCTACGTGCTATCATGCTATCATCATTACGTAATATTAAAAAAGTACATGTAGCGATGCATACTATAATGCATGCTATGCACACAGTGTTTTCTTCAGCGGTGATGCTGAAATAGGAAAGACTACGCTATGCGTACATTGTACAAAATGCATTATCGTCCTTTTGTATTAGACCAAAGTGATTTCAGCACAATCATGCTTTATTGATTAAATATGCGTTATGTGATAACTCTATCATGTATATAAGCTCAACCTAAAGGAAACTTTGGCAAACAATACAACACTATTTAGAAGTTTAAAGCAATTATTATTTGGTATCTGGTGGCAAATAGTGAACGGGGGATCATTTGCCAGACATATAATTTGACGATGGATGAAATGGATGTAATGCAAATATCCTTCTAGCGAAATTAACAGCAGGATCTTACACAGGATATATCGAAGGAGGAGGTTCTCGTTCTCACAAAATATAACAGAGTTCATACCAGTAGATGTTAATTGTTGATTAATTGCCATATATTACTCATAGCAATGATCATACACATTGGGTTTGCTAATTTAACATATCAATACCCTCAGCCAGCAACAAGCAACGAATACTTACATCATACAATCAAGATATCAGCACTAGTAACTATTACACAATAAAAACCTTTCCAATTGTATCCATCTTTCTTTTAATTTATAGGCCAATACACTGATAGTCTCAAAATGAAACACTTATCACGCCACTTTAAAAATCATTCCGTTCAAACGAAGTTAAAGATTCCTTGAACACAGTTGTAATCACCATCTTGAGTATGGTGTTTCACACATGAAAGATTAAACTTGTAAAAAATAGAAAGAAAAAGACTAGTCTTTCAAATTCTGCACGTGATAACACCCTACAGCATACATACACCAGGCGTTTGGTTTAGAACTGTTAATACCGACACATCTTGGCAACCAACAAATCACTCCGTTGGGTATTGCAAGTCATTAATACAATACGCGAATAAATGTCTCCTTCGCCAGCTCACAGGGTGTAGTATTTTTCGCTGTAATTAACCATATTTCGAATACTAATTCGGTATTGTGTCGGCGCGGTTGGGGCGCTCAGTACTGCGATCATTGTCCCGAGCTCTAGAAGCCCCCTTGTTTAGCGGCGGTGACGGTGAGGTCTATCGCCTTCATCGTGCGAAATCTAGGAAGTGAAATAAATCATCTGCTCGATCAGTGACGAGGAGCTCATTTAGCAGTATGCGTGACTCAAAGGGTGATGGGAGACATGCGTGATTTGTTTGACTAACTAAGAAACCCTGATGACGAGTAAAGAGAGTCAAGTTGGTTAAACTAACTATCTAAACATGCTTTGTTATTATTTAGTGTCATATTTTTGAAAGTTGGTACCCTGGTTATTTCATTAAACTTTAGATAGAAAATGAATGGTACAGAGTGTTATACTTGGACATAATTTCTATCTTATTTAATACAAACTTAGAGATCCCGTATAGGTATCGTCTAATGCTGATACTATATAGGATAATTTTGTTTGCTTTTGATGATGCCTTTTGAATGTGTCTTTTGTCTTTAAATAACATGTAGAAACATGTTGTTAGGTATTATAGTGGTATATAGTTTCCTCCCATTTTTATCACCGATGATTTATGAGCCGATGCAAGCATAAACGGGGAAGTGTAGACAAATAATTAAAAGAATGGAGGCTAGAGTAAAATAGGACATTTTTTTTAAACAAAGAATCCCGCAGGTGTTATTTCTCTAAATTACTATTTCATAGTTGATGTTGATTTGTAATTATGTGTTTCTACATTTTAAAATATGCGTAATTGATGACTTATATACAAAGGTATTTTTGAGAAAGATCCACCATCAACGCCGACTTCGTGATCATACGTGCGTTTAAACCATATCGTAAACATGTTAAAGCGGGAAATATTGGCTTATTTTGATTTAGAGCTTTTGAAGAGTCGCAATGCTTCTAGTTCTAGTGATGGACTGAAGTGTTTACTCTTTGTTAGTTATCATGTTATGGTACTGGTCCTCAAGATCAGTACCACGACCAGTATCACCATATATATTTTCAGTATGTAAACGAAGATTGTGACCGTTGTTATGTCGATCGATTGTGATGATTTTCTTTCCTTTATTCCTTAAGGTACAGAAATACTCCATATTGTTTGACTACGCTATAGTTCTGCGATTTAAACCGCGTACTTTACGTTGCTTCCTACGCCCTACCATAACGCGGTATTCATTTTGTCAGACTGTTGAACCCAAAAACACGTCCTTTTTATGGAAGTGTCTCAAAAACTAAGTTGTTGACCCTATTTTTTCATTTCATTAATCTGTAGTGCCTATTAATTCGCAACTTTTAATAAATTTAAAACAAAATTGGCGGAGCAGTTTTGTTTTTAAATCCAAAAATATTTGGCCTACAAATTATATTTCCATAGGATTGTGTACTAAATAGTAGTCAAAATGGCTAAAAACACGTGTTTTGAAATGGCTGTAGCTCAAAAACTAAGTTGGTGACCCCCATTTTTTTTTATTAAAGATTCTTTTTTATAATCGTTCAAACTTTGTTCACAGTGAATATATAAAAACATTTGGCGGACAAATTCTATCGTGGTGCAGTACCCTTAAATGTCATTGGAAGACATAATAGGGTTTTAAGT
Source organism: Ophiura sarsii (assembly GCA_035610835.1). NCBI lineage: Eukaryota > Metazoa > Echinodermata > Ophiuroidea > Amphilepidida > Ophiuridae > Ophiura > Ophiura sarsii. The sequence continues at coordinate 26,001,238 of CM069456.1, forward strand.
AGATTTGACAAGACACGTGGGGCATGTACGCATGTTCTACAAACGGACATAAATATCCTTCAAATTACATTTTCCCCGAACTGACCTGTCATACACTTACATTTGTTTGTATTTGATTTCAAACTGAGAAAACCCCATGCAAACTATAATGAATGTTTACTTATATTCGTGATTTTGCAAATTGTATGTGACTCAAGGGTTTAGTGCAACAGGGCTCTATCTGCAAATAGCTGCTAGGTGTCACCATATGTGGTCTATAGCAGACCTATACTTAATGTAAACTATTAGAGAAACACATATGGCAGCTATAACATATTTTTTGCTAACATCTCAGGTAAGTGAAAAATCAATATCTACAATAGCTGTCTCATATTATTTTTATTTTCCACGTGGCAGGCGTCTGCAGACGACATTCCATAATGTCACAAAATGTGTCTAAACTGACAACAAATATTGAATTGAATTACAATAATTTGGAATCACCATGAGAAATGCATTAGTACAACATGCCTAGTATTGGTTCAGTAATCCTTGAGAAAGACCTTGAAAGAAAGTTGGGAAAGGTTTTTTATCAATCTGTTTAGTATACTGGTAAAACTATAGCCGCATAGAAAGTGCTTGTGGACACACAATGTCACAAATGGCAGCCATTGCATTAAACCATAGAACATGTAGAAATGATTATGCTTCAAGTGATAGATTCTTACTGTTTTTAGTGTTTTGTATTTGATGGAAAAAGTGTCACTATCAATACATTGAAATTACAACCATATAACATTGAGCTATTCCAGGAAAATAATATTTTGTTCCTCTATAGAGGGTGGGGATCCATTTTTCTTCTTTCTGGAATCAATGAAGATACTTTAGAGCTACGCAGTCAGTTGGCAACGTTAAGTGAATCTATCTTAGACGACGCGTTTTATTTTCCTTTGGAAAGAGGATGTCGATCTCGTGCAATTCACTATACCAAACTGTCAGCCTTATGCAATATCAACAATAAGGCATTTAAATGAGGTTCGACACCATGTGATTAGGGGGATTTTTACTAAGGGGGGGGGGGGGGGCAATCAAATATTAATCAATTATTTGTATAAGCTAAAGTCATGTTTGCAGGGACTTTCGGCTTCAAAATGAAAAAAAATAACGGTTTATTTGCGTGGCCATTAATGAATTAATAACTTTTTACGATCATCAATTTAATGCTCTTCACATTGATAATAATTTTAATCTGCTGCGACGCCTTTTTCATATTTAAAATACGATTTAGAAACTGGGTTCAATTTGGCTTAACATGGGCCGAATAACTCAATAGTTCATCATTATTTAGTGAACACGACAGACGCTTCAATGAGTAGGCATGGCCGAGCGATTAAGACTATGGACTATGAACAGTGGCGGAAATTTCTTGTTAGATGTGGAAGGGGGGGGGGGGGGTGAAAAGGGTGGCCCCCCAAAAATGAATTTTAGCTGGGACCATCTAAGCGGTGTTGCACACCGCCCTCCGAGCTATGCTCGGAAAGGGGGGGGGGGGGGGGGGGGGGTGTCCGAGGGTGGATGTGCCCCCCTCAGAAGTCTTTTTTTTCTTCAATTTTCGAACTCATTTGGTGCGATCTGGTGTATACTTTTGACCAATATAAAAAGTGCATGTAGCGATGCGTACTATAATGCATGCTATGCACACAGTGTTTTCTTCAATGGTGATGCTGAAGTAGGGAAGACTACGCTATGCGTACATTGTACAAAATGCATTATCGTCCTTTTGTATTGGACCAAAGTGATTTCAGCACAATCATGCTTTATTGATTAAATATTCGTTATGTGATAACTCTATCATGTATATAAGCTCAACCCATAGGAAACTTTAGTTTAAAGCAATACTTGTTTGGTATCTGGTGGCAAATAGTGAACGGGAGATCAGTTGCCAGACATATAATTTGACGATGGATGAAAGGGATGTAATGCAACCACACATTGGGTTTGTTAATTTAACATATCAATACCCTCAGTAACAAGCAATGAATACTTACATCATACAATCAAGATATCAGCACTAGTAACTATTACACAATAAAAACCTTTTCAATTGTATCCATCTTTCTATTAATTTATAGGCCAATGCACTGATAGTCTCAAAATGATCACACTTATCACGCCACTTTAATCAGCTGAGATTCCATTATCAAGTCATTCTTGCTTAAATTCATGCTAATTTGTATTCAAATTTCAAGATTCTATTCATTTTCAGTCATCCACAATTCATGCGCCTTTTCAGGTTTTCACTAGTTTCATTTATACCTAGGGGCATCTCTAATTGAGCTAGCCATAAAAATGCGTATGTGTTTGCAATCCCGAAGAATGTCTTTAAAATATCAGGATCAACTAAATTGATGTGATATATGTCGCAATCATTGAATTCAAAAATTATTTTCTTTAGTGAAAGCAAAATACATGTGGTCTCTTTAACACTATTTAAAATTAGTTTAGAATAGGCAGGCTTGTTGTGCTTTCTGACTCACTCTGTAGCTCTGTTTCAGGACGCTTTCGTTTTAAAAAAGTAAACATTTATGTTTATATATTTTTGTTGTAGAATCATACTTTACACGTGCGGTATTCCAATGTATTTAGTAGCCCTTTTACGGGAAGCGTTAATGGTGATATGCTCATCTGAATTCATGATTCTGATCATAAAAAATACTATGCATATAAAACACATAAATCACATAGACAAAAGATAATGTCAACCCAACTGACACCCTGATAGGCTGAGCTCAGAGACATTCAAAGCTTTTGAACGCTAAATGAACAACAAATGGAATGAGTAAATTAATGATACCCTCAAAACAAAAAAATAAATTCAGACAGCAGTTGTTATCAATCAGTCCGAATTGTATTCGATTTATATTTTATGAGGCGGCATCTTACCGACTCAGATATTTAAATTTAAAAAAAAATAATAATAAAAAAAAAAAAAAAAAAAAAGATAAAAAAAAGATAAATAAATAAATAAATAAATAAATAAATAAATAAATAAATAAATAAATAAATATACTAAAAAAAATTAAAATTAAAAATTAAAAATTAAAAATTAAAATTAAAATTAAAATTAAAATTAAAATTAAAATTAAAATTAAAATTAAAATTAAAATTAAAATTGAAATTGAAATTGAAATTGAAATTGAAATTAAAATTAAAATTAAAATTAAAATTAAAATTAAAATTAAAATTAAAATTAAAATTAAAATTAAAATTAAAATTAAAATTAAAATTAAAATTGAATTGAATTGAATTGAATTACATTTGAATAGAATTTTATTGCATTGAATTGAATTGAATGAGAAGGAATGGAATGGAAAGAAATTAAATGGAATAGAATAAAAATTATATGGAATGGAATAAGATGGAATGGAATGAAATGAAATAAAATTAAAATTAAAATTAAATGAAACGAAACAAACGAAATGTAATGAACAGAAATATGATGAGATGTATGAGCGTTTTGAGATTAGGTTACATGATACACTGCAGTGAGGTAAAGGGGGAATTAGTGGTGGGGGGGGGGGGGGGGTGGCTTTCAATTACATCCCAGATAATTAGCTTTTATTTGCTTCAAAAATGAACAAAATCGGATATTCCTCTGCAAAGTTATGATAAATTTTGCCGGCGCGTCCAAGTCCGTCGCGAAGTCGAACATTTCGTATATTAACGCATGTATTTAATTCTTATGTATTCTATTGTTTTAAGTATCTCATTTCTGGTCAAAAATGTCATATTTTATTTGATTACTCCAATAATTAATCCATTTAGTGTTCCAAGATGCCTTAAATAAGTGAAAACTTCATTTTTAAATCAAATTTAGTTAATTTGATACAAAAATGACGATTAATTACCTTTAATGAGTATTCATTATTCGTATTTACTAATAACCCGACTTTTAACTGACGATATATCCTAAACTAATTTCGACCATTTTGCGACCGTGCGCGGAGAATGTCTGGAAAACTAAAGGGGCTAGGACCTTCAAATTTGGCCAGAATACTGTTAATAAGATAAGCTTTAAAATGAAGTAGAATGGAGACTCTAACCCTAAGAGAACATATTTTTTTACATCTTCGTAAATAAAAAAAAGGATTTTTTTCTTCTGGTGAACACAAAATCAAATACCTACCCTAGTTAATAGTGTCCAATTGCTTAGATCTAAGTTCATTCTATATCCTTATCAATCAGCTTTTATTTTCTCGTTGTCCCAATACTCTACAATAAATAGTTTTTGAGACATATTGCGCGCAAGGTGTCCTCGTAGTAAAAAAGATGATCCAAGATGGCCGCCGTTTCCATGGCAACGGGTCAAATGACCGACCAAGTAGCGATATTTGTTTAACCTACAGCACTTACGGTTTAAGTACATACCTAATTAACATTAACAGTATCTTTAATATTGGAAAAAAATAGTTTTAGTAAAATGTGCTCTCAACCCCTAATTCCCCCTTAATGAGTTTCAACAATTCATTCGAGATCAGTAGCTTCATGCAGGGATGTATTGTGTTAGATGCGACTGTGAGCTTGGAGGGTTAAATCAAATGTTGTAAACATTGGGTCCCATTTTTGGACATTAGATTCATATTTAAATTTAAAAATACATGAAAAGCAGCTCGTAACCCTCGTTTAGGTATACTTGTAGATAAGACTCTCTGATTCTGGCTATCTTCATGCACTATATATTTATGCACCAGTTCCGTATGTTTTGTTTTGGTGAGGTTTTTTCATATAATTTGTCGGCATATTTCAACAAAACCTGACTTTCTAATAGTTGATTGCTCTATGGAATATCACTTCAGGCCAAAGATGAGATAGTATATTACTAGGCATACACAGAAGAATTTAGAGAAGGTTTTCGCAATGGTTTAGGGTTTAATAGAATCAGTTTAAGTATTAGCAAAAGGATAACTTAAGGGAACAAATATACAGATCCCGCGGTGATTTTGTAAATATGTTTTTCTCCGTATTGAATGTCGCGTTGGCTCAGAGAGTTTATAAGTATAGTACCTGACGTACTACAAACTAAATGTACCTTTTAGCGTTCGCCGTTTCAATTACGTCAATAACCATGTCAAACCGATTTGATTGGAATTTATAACCACGTAATGCATACTCGGCAGAATCAATTTTGTTTACCTCGTACAAATGGGTCATTAAGGCCATTTTAATCACATCTACCCGACTTGTACATAAATATTTCAATCAAAGTCTCATTCTGGGCGATTAGAGCGGAGTGGACTAATGGTGCGCCCGAAATTGAACGGGAGCCTATATAGAGATCTATCTCCGAGTTTTGTAATCTAAAATATGTTTCCCTAAACCCTATTGCATCAAATATATATGAACTGAATGGAAACTTAATCTGTCATCGCTTACTGAGTTTTTGAATGTACCTTGACGTATTAACAATTCTATGAAGAACCCGTCTTGTGTGGAAATAATACAAAAGCGCATTATTCAATTAATTTTTCGCGCAATTGAGGAATTTTTTAAAACATTTGATGACAGTCATGGTTTGAGGCAAAACTGCTCGATACAGTGGGAAAACCAGTGAAGATACAAATCCGCTGAAAATCTCATAGACAATATATGACAAACAAGAACAATAATAAAAATAAATTATTAATAACCTCATCCCTGCAGTGCTAGCTGCTGTGCTGGTACCGCGTGCTTCCCCGGTCTATCTCATGGCGCGATTCGGCGGACAATCAAATGGCGAGAAAAAGAAGTCCAATATAATCATGATAATATAGAGTAAAGCAAAAGTGCGTTATTCCGTTTCGAAATCGAACCCATAGTAGTTAATGAATGCGGTACAGAGGTTTATATCAGAAGTACAACATTAACACTTTCCACGCGGCTGTTAGTTTTACCATATACAAAACAGATTTTTCAGAAAACTTTCCTAAATGGCAAGGTCTATCTGAAGTATTACTGAACCAATACTAGGCATGTTTGTACTTATGTCAATGCATTTCTCATGGTGGTTCCAAATATGGTAATGAAATTCAATAATTTTGACATTTTTTAAACATTTTGTGAAATTTTGGAATGTCGTCTGCAGCCGCCTGCTGCATGGAAAGTGTTAACATATCAAATCAACATTGTTAAAACAGCGGTCCATGTTATAAACATGGGAAATATATAAATTAATGAAGAACAATATCAGCACTACCATTACCCCTTCGTATATCCTTGGAAATAAAATAACGCATGAACGATCCTGCATTGGAGGTTTTTTTCTCGAGATGTTTTGCCTACGAACATGACGAAAAGATAAACTATTATAACCAACATGACCAGAATGAAGAAAATCTGAAATCCCATCATCACACACAACAGATCATTAAACTCATTTCGTAATTAATGCTTATTGTTTGTGCTTGAGTGGAGTGGGAGGTATGCATGATCTTTAAAACCAGAGATAAGTGTCAACGTCTATAAATTAAAACAATCTGTAAATTACCCTATCACGACATTTCTAAAAAAAGAACAAATTCAAGTTTGAACTTCTTCAAATCAACCCAATCTGTAAGACACCCTATCACGACATGTTCGTGAAGGTGGACTCCATTATCATACGGGATTGAATCTTAACCCACTCATTACGAGTGGGCGATTAATCAACAAACACATTTTGTGTGAGTCTTGGATTAATTTCATGTGATTGGAAAAGAAGATTTTGCATGAATTCGTGTCTCCAAGTTCACAATATCCACCCACATATTAATTGATTTATAACAATTTCGAATCTGACACTTTATATAAACTTAACACTGTCCACGTGGCTATTAGTTTTACTATATTATAATAATAATAATAATAATAATAATAATAATAATTAGTATTTATATAGCGCCTTTTCAAAGTGATCAAAGCGCTGTAATTTTTGCTGCTGGTGAATAATCAGAATCAGGTCGCATCAACTAGGGTGCTGCCAATTTCTAGCGCAAACCTATCTGCACTTAGATTGTAACATCCTCCATTTTTCAATGCAGCTCCCCAAATACCATTGGGTCAAGTAAGTTTTTGATAACCGAAACAACTAATCACAGATTTTGAAAGCAGGAGGAAACCGGAGATCCCGGAGAAAACCTACGAGAGCGTGTATGGATCGTGATAAACCAAATGTATACATAACAGATTTTTCAGAAACCTTTCCCAACTTTCAAAGTCTATCTCAAGAACTACTGAACCAATGCCAAAGATGTTTGTACTTCTTGTAATGTATTTCTTACGATGATTCCAAATATGGGGATGAAATTCAATAATTTTGATACTTTGAAACATTTTGAAGTATTGGAACTGTCGTCTGTCGCGCGTGGAAAGTGTTAAATTGACGCTATCGTTTAAAACAGTGTTGATGTGGAGTGTTGCTTTGTGAGGTTTTTATATAAGGTTGTCACATATATCATATATTCCTAATTAATGCACTGCCCCTATCAAACAAAAGTAGGGGAGAACAAAATAATTAGGATATGGTAAAAACATCTTGAGGAGATAAGTTTTCAAAAATGCAATTAAATCTCCCCAAAATTGAAAAAAAAAACCGGTATTAAAGGTGGATGTTCCGATCGCTTTAGCTTTTTTTTGCTCATCAACAAATTTTGAGAAGAAACCCCATGATTTTTTATTATTTCTGTACAATGTTTGGCGCAAGATATGTTCCATTTAGACGTTATAGGTCAAAATGCAGTGAATTACTGCCAAAGTTGGTTAACCATCCGACCAGTTTGTATACTTCTCAACGTGCACATTTCATGTCACCTTTTGCTTTTAAAATAAGAACCATTGAAGTTATGCGACTCAAACTTTGAAATACGCCTATTTTAAGGATGACCCTTCATGTAGATTTATAGAAAACTTCAAGTTGAAAATCGGGCCAGCAATCGGAACACCTACCTTTAATATAATTATGGTGTGAATAATATACAACTGATATGTAATCAACTTAGGGGTAATACGGAAACTATTTAGTGCAGTTTAATAGAGGATCGTTATTTAAAAAAATCTATATGTAATACGAAAATACACTTGCACTTTGCTTTATGTATTCGTATTCTCATGAATGAATTGTTATAAAGTTTACTCGGTGTTGTTCTCCTAATTAATAATTTCCCATGTATTAGATCTTAGCCCCTACCCCACATCTATAACTCACCCCGCAAAAATATCGACACTCTCACGTCACGCACGCAATGAACTTGTTTCCTAATGACTCGTCTGTTAATCTACCGTGCTCATATTAAGTTTAATTAAATCACTCGGGAAAGACAAAATTGACTTGTTTCATAATCAAAATGAATATCTAATTATTTTGTTGCTACGAAATCACGACTCGTTCGAACCTGAACAATGTGGGAAGATAGCACTATAAGGTCACGCGGTGGCGGACGGCGTGAGACTTGTGGGAGAGAGCGGCATGCGTCGTGTAATTTGTGATCAAAATCAGGTTTTTTTTCTTCTTTTTCTTTGCGTGTTGCCTACCAGTAGATTGATTTTTTCGTTTTGTTTTATTATTCTATTTTGAATAAAATTTAATACTCCCACATTGTTCAAGTATCTCTTCACTTTTGTGTCCAGTTATTAATCATCAAATCGGTCACGCTTGTACGATGGCCGTGATTGAAGAAAAAAAACCTACTCTTTTAAATGAAACAATTAATACTATAGTGCCACCTTACCGGAGTGGAGTGGTACTAAGGTGGGGCGGTAGGGTGGGGCGGTAGAGAGAATGTTTGTTCTTATTCTAATGAGTGAAATGAAACATTTCAATAAAGTGGTAAATCGATTACCCTTTAGGCCTAATACTGCTTTAGTTTATAACCCATAATATTTTGGTCCGTTTTGTTAGTTAGAAAGAATCATATTATAGACCTATTGAAAAATATATCAAGCGTCAATGACATCGAACAAAATGTAATTTTTATGTCATATTTTCATAAGCGTGTCATTGTCTCCACATTGTTCGGGAGATATTATACTTCATAGATAGGCCCTAGCAGTGTTTGTCGCAAATTATATGCTACGAACACATTATAATTTATAAGACCATGATATCTCATCAACATTGACAGACGATGGTGGACCAACTATTATTGCAACGAACAAGGCTGAAAATTCGTACGATTTGAAAATACACGACATGCAATGAAGGTAAAATCACAAATGATAAGTATATAAATAGTTCATCACTGGATTTGATTTTCTAACTCTAACGGATTTTAGTTGAAATTATATATTTTTAACACTTTCCACGCGGCAGGCAGCTGCCGACGACATTTCAAAATTGCACAAAATGTTTCAAAAATGTCAACATTTTTGAATTACATTACCATATTTGAAATCACCATGAGAAATGCATTGAAATAAGTACCAACATGCCAAGTATCGGTCCAGCAATCTTTGAGATAGACCCTGAAATTTGGGAAATGTTTCTGAAAATTCTGTTTTGTATATTGTAAAACTTATATAGCCGCGTGGAAAGTGTTAACATTTATGTGATATTTAGAGTGTTTTGATAGACATCCACAATAAATGAATTTAAACCATACGAATCGCAGATTTGGGCAAAACCGTATCATTTTGTATCTTTAGTTTCCTGGTATAATTATTGTGTCTTTCATATGTTTTGCTCTGTTTTTTGTTGCTTTCTTTTGTTATTTGTAAGCGCTATGGGTCTTCGGTGTAAGCGCTATACAAGAGTCGTTGTATTATTATTATTATTATTATTATTATTTTGGAATTCAAAAAAGATTACCCTTTAATTTCATTATCCTTTCTATATTATTTACGGTGGACATTGAGGATAGTCGGCGGCCTTTTTTGGATTTTTAAATCTTCAAGGTTTCAGAGGAGGCATAACGCAGTTTCCGACAGAGTAGGTCTCAAAGATATAACGTGATATAATTTTACTTGTGGGTTTTCGACTCAGGCCCCAGACTTCATCAATCATCACTTAGGTCTTGCCAAGCTGCTTGGTTTTGCGTGGTACTCTAGATTAGTAAAGCCGATCAGTCTTCTATTCGTCATTTCTGTATTCTGTAGCGTCTCATGTGTTAATATGGCAGAATAAAGTAGCCATAAACACTGATATCAATGCCTGTTAACACTTGCTCTCTTTGGCTTAGAATGTAGAGAGCATTCAGATTTAGGATAAAACCAATACACTCTTTAGTTCACAAAGTATTATTGCATTTAGATAAATTTCGTCCCTCCCAGGATTAAGCATCTAATATGTCTATCTGTCTATGGGGTGCATCCGGCCCGTTACGACGAACAAATTCTGAAAATATAATTTTCGTGGTACTATGTATTGCCTACTATTATAGACCTATGCAATGATATATAATTTTGAAATTGCTTTGTGTACACAAAAAAGTGAAAGATGCTACTCATTGTGATCAATGACACGAGTAGAGTTACAAGTCTGATGAAGCTACTAATGTGGTAGTGAAACGTCATTGATCACAGTGAATAACATCTTTCGCTTCATTTGGATTTGTTCACAAAGAAATCTCTATATTAATGCTTTCCACGCGGCAGGCGGCTGCAGACGACATTCCAAAATGTCACAAAATGTTTCAAAAATGTCAAAATTATTGAATTCTATTACTATATTTGGAATCACCATGAGAAATGCATTGAATTAAGTACAAACATGCCTATTATTGGTTCAGTAATCCTTTAAATATACTCTGAAAATTACGAAAAGGTTTCGGAAAATTCTGTTTTGTAATGGTAAAATTAATAGCCGCGTGGAAAGTGATAAAATGTCTACAAACAATCCAGATAATCTTATTCAAAGTACAAGGATAGTTTGACCAAACCGACATTGTAGCCTACATGTATGTGTTATCTAATCAATGCTATCTACTGAAGATAGCAAACAACAATCAGCTGATATATGTCATCAGTAAAGGTTTAGTTTAAACGAATACAGCCAAGATACTTTGCAAAATACAACATTCTAGTTCACTTGCTTGTCTGAAACATGGTAAATATGCAAAAATAACCTCTTGTTTTGGAACTTATTTGATCATTTCTGTTTTAGAGATATTTTTAAAAGTGCCATGATTTGATGACCTTCACAGGGTTCCTATCTATTTGCAGCTGGTCACGCGCCATGCATCACGATAACTGCTCGCGTTACATGCCTTTCAAGTATAATACTATAGTATTGTAATTGTTTTGAAGCAAATACATCACATCTAGATTTCAAAATTTGCTACTACAATAGCTTTAGGTCTATTTTATCATGTTGATCTGCAAAATATCCTCGATCCATGGGTCTTGGAATTTATAATTTTAAATATTTCCTTCCTCAGACGTAAATTGAGTGATTAGGGATAGGAAGCATATTAACCAGTGCAGTTTAAGTGTTTAAATTTCAAATGACTTTCCTAGTGCTAGATCACGGTATGGGGTATTGACTATCATCCGGTTTGCTTGCGTAGCGGGGACGTAGTTTTCTACCTCACAGTGTTGTTTGTGTAAAGGTTGTTTTACCTAAGAGCGAACTATATGCTCATTTCAATGTTTTTATTTTCCAAATAATAATAAACAAAACATAGAATAACAAACAAACTATGTGGAGGAAAAGTCCCGAAGGTAAATATATAGAGGTTATCCGTGGAACCATGTGGAACGGACTAACCACCTTGCTGTCGGGAAATGTGTGGTGGCATGGGAAAACCCTTCACATGGTCATTTTCTAGCAACTTGTTTTTTTTTATGGCGGAGAGCTTCATAATATCTACTGAGTATTTGGCTATTTTTCAGAAATTCCATCTAGAACTACAGTAATAGTATCTTAAAGTCGGCAAGTTTAAATGCAACGCTAAAAATTGAAAGTGACAATTCAAAGGTGTACACAAAATCGTTCAAATGCTCTAATATTAATAAAACTACATCACACAGAATAGCTTGTCATATGAAAAGGACTTTTGATATGAACCTAGTTTTTTGCGATATCATTAACAATTGTAAGTTCTTCACTTTCAAAATCTTTACAATGTATTGTCGGAATTCACAAGTGGTTACCATGGTAACAATGTCATTTTACATAGCATTTTACACATAGCATTTTACACATAATATTCGATAAACAAGGTTCAGAAAAGTACTAAAATAAACTTAACATCTGGAATTTTGCATAAAAAACTCCTGGAGACTAAGATCAAGGTATAATCTCTATATTGGGACCAAAGTTGGAAAATTGACTTGGAACTCATTTGTTAGTAATATTTTGGTATGACCCAGATATCTCAATATTAACACTAGCGACTTCCGACGGGTTTTCCCAAACCACCACACAGATATTAAGAGACCTGTTTCGTGACATCATAGAAAATCGACACAGGGATGGCAAAGTGGGTGTTTTGTCAGAAGCCGGGTGTTTCGGACCAAGGTCGCTCAACACAAAAGCCGATGTAGCCTTTCGCCCTGTCATGAAATAACTTCTTAACATCCATAAATAATAGGAATCGATTTCAAAAGAAGTGCTTTAGTCCATCGCGCTCATCATGGGTTCGAGTTTACGACGTGTAATAGAAAACTGGGTGAAATAAGTGTCTATAAACTTCACAAATAGCGTTACATCTATCGCATCGGTGAATGCGCGTATTAAATTGTTATGTTTCAAATATTAGAAGTATCTTAACTTTCACCGTTGCTTTTTTATCAAACTAATTTTATGTATCCCGTTAGCTAGTACTAGATACTGTAGTTGCAGCAATAGACTATCAATACCCGTTCTGTTTACCGGGCTTTTCAAAAATGCTAGTCATACAGGTGTGGGCAAAACAGACATAAATTAGATCAGCTCCACACAACATTTCAATAGAGATAACCCGGGACTTAACCATCCCTGTGTCGATTATCTATGATTTTGGTTACACGGTTCATGCAGTGATCGTTATTCAACTGTGTACTGAAATAATGCCCTCTTCTGTCGAGGCTATCTGCGTGTTTAGTCAGTGTGATGAATGTTATAAATAGAGGGCGATAGATATAGTTATAAATTGTATACTCAGACGACAGCGGTCGTCACATACTTGTTCACGTCGGGTTGGTGTTAACCTTGTTTAGATTCAAGGGTGTAGGCCTATTGATTCTACATGGTAATCATGGTAATAGTTGATTCATATCTATAATCATTATGATTATGGATTAATTTCCGAAACCTCATCCTAAAGCTTCATAAGCTGGAGTAATTATGTTATACCCTTCACAGGGGTATTCATAGTGCATGATTTTTAAGAACGACGCATACAACCGCTGTTGGTGTGTAGGGTATAACAGAATTATGCCCATTAATTGAAGGCCTATACATACAGTCAACAAAGAAGTTACAATCCCAAATGTAAGGTCAAGTCTGATTTTCATTTTCACATTTTTTCTTTTCAACACGGGGAGAGTATGTCAGGTAAAGCGGCCGGTCGACTATCCAACAACATGGGCATCGACCGGTTAATAAGCATTACCACTATTATACCATACCAGTAATCAATAATTTGCCCGTCTGAGTCCGCGTGTAGAAAAGAAAAATGCGAAAATGAATATCGTACTTGACATTACATTTGGGATTGTAACTTCCTCAATAATCAACCATTCTTAGCGTGCAATATATTAAATTAAAGAAGAGACATTTCTCAACAACTTTATAATTTAATATGCTATGTAGGTATTACACTTTTAGAGTTGTGTAGGAGTTACACTTTTAGAGTTATCAGCACATTTATTACCTGGTCAGTTACTTATTTTGATGACTGTATAATAAAATCACCGCACTTCCCAATCTGACTCAAAAGCTTCAGTTAATAGATCGCCGATTCGCCGATCAAGAGTTCCGAAGGTCCCAGGTTCAATTTATTGTTGGTCAATGAAAATATTTCACTGAGTGTCTTTTTTGTTTCATGGTGTAAAGGAAGAAATAATTTACCAGTTTACTGCTAGGTATATCGATCCAACACGATCAACACATTTGTATACACATCCACTGTATCGGTTATTTTCAATGGCAGTTATGCTTCACGATTGAGAATAAGATGTGTCCGATTTCTTTGTTTCTTAAATTTTGAAATGCACCATCAGGCAACAAATAACATTATTTATGACAATAATGAAGACTACAATGATATAGAACGGGCCTTTAAATTGTCCTACTCCGCAAGCAGCTATACATACGTCAGACGACGGTGGTCACGCGAAACCTACATTTTTCAATTCGTATTGGAATAACACGTAGTCGCGAATGTTAAACTTATCATTTTGAAAAATTCATCATAGGTTAGAAGATTTTTTTTTCAATCCAAAACCGTGGCTAACCGACTCCATTGTAAATACTATTTTTTAAATTATTTTCATTGGTAACCGGGCGATGACTGTTAAAAATATTTCAAAATGGTGCACTCCCGTTGCCATATTGGGTCGTCCGAGACGCGTGGCCGCCATCGTCTGTATACGTGTATATTCTAAGGATACCGCCCTCTGTATCTACAAATTCGCATAGGCATACAACACACTGCAAAAAAAACAAGAACACCCCAGCAATGGAGGGCACGTTACATCAGACATGAAGCTCATGCACCAGACCGTCAGACTCCAGCACCCGCCAGGATTTTTCATTTGACGTAAGAATACATATCTGACAAGAAGCTTAATTCCGTTATAAAGGGGCGTATCATTTGTCGGAAGGTTTGCGGCCCTTAAACTTATACCTGAGATCTTTTTTTTTAAATTAAAAAGTAGCGGTGTCAAACTTGTTGACGTCATATAACTTTACCATGGACATTTCAGTCTTTTAAGGAATGAACGGTTGGTTTTTACCAAAACACCCAAATGGTTTGATTGACGGTGCTATGGTCTACCAATTTAGAATGAATGATACTTGGGTCATAGGAGGAAAATAATAATTTAATATATATTACACCGCGAATATTTCCCAACAAGGAGAAAATCACCGTTGCGTGAATCCGTGACCGCCGCCGTCGGAGTATCCAAATTATAACTACGTTTATCGCCCTCTATTCATAACATTCTTGCACACTGAACCAAAATCGCGAATATTTGTGACACAGGAGGGCAAACGTCACTGCAGCATCGTGGTCAGATGATAACGGATCCGAGTTGCCCAAACCAAATCCGTTATTTGTTGGTTAAACACGTAATTGTGGATATCTACATGAATATATAACAAGAACTCCTTAACATTATGCTAATGCTATCAATTAACCATAAATTCAATAATTGAAAAAGACCTTAGACGCAGTCGTCTGATTGTTTCCTCTCAAAATTTGAAGAAGAAAAAAAATACTTAGGCCTATGTTAAAGGTATATTATGTGATCTTTCCAGGGAACGCCCTCAACATCGAAAAAAAATTGAAAGCAGATACAGGGCGATACGATTCTTAATTACTTCAAAATCATGGTTTTAGAGTGAAAATAAACTGTCGGAATCCCGACAGTTTATATTTTCACTCTAAATTCACTCTAAAACCATGATTTTGAGGTAATTAGGAATCGTATCGCTCTGTAACTTGGAAATTAGGAATCGTATCGCTCTGTAACTTGGAATGTATGTATGATTTATGATCGGAAATGTAAATCTGCAAGAAAATCTACTTTCTAAAAAAAAAAAATCATGAATAGAGGGCGCTCTCTGGAAAAGATCACATAATATGCCTTTAAAGCAGGTGTCCCGCAAGCATAAAAGTGTGCATTATATGTTAGAAAAATAACAATCGAGCCCAACTTTTGTAATTATATAGAATAAAACACCACACTTATGACAAAAACAAATAAAAACCGCAATCTCTCAACATGCACTTTTTAAAATTCGCGGCGATCGAAAGTCCCAGTGTCGATGATGTCATAGTTATACAATGCACATGCGCAAATTTTAGCACCGATACCCATGACGTCATCGACACCGGGACTTTCGATCGCCGCGAATTTTAAAAATTGCATGTTGAGTGATGGCAGTTTATATTCTTTTTTGTGACTAGTATGGTGTTTTGTTCTATATGATTACGTAATTTCGGCTCGATAATTATTTTTCTAACAAATAATGCTCAATGTTGTGCTTGTGGGACACTTCCTTTAACAATCCAAAATCCTAAAAGTGTCTTCAGATGATTTTGGGGCAATTTCGGCATTTTAACCAAAAACTGATTTTGCTACGTTGACAACAAATTTTAAGTCAAAAAAGCAATTTGTTGTTCAAAATGTTAAAAAAAAACCAGCCTTTTTGATGAAATTTGATACCAAATATGGATTCTCCGACTCATTTCCTTTCCAAAAATGTATACTTTTATAGACAATCGTAATTATTAATAGTTTAACAGTTTGGAGTTATTCGAGCAACCGCTTAAAAAATTACCTCCTCCTCTACCTCCTACTTCTCCACCTCCTCCGACACGTCCTCCTTTTCAATCTCCTCCACATTCTCCTCTTCCACCGCCCCCTCCTCCTCCTCCACCTCCTCCGTCACCTCCTATTTCTCAGCCTCCACATCATACCTCCTCAGACTTTTCAACCGTTTCTGTCACTCACTTCCTCCTCTTCTACGTCCTCCACCTTCTCCTCTTCCACCTCCTCCTCCTCCTTCATCTCCTCCACCTCCACTGACTTCAACCTTATCATCGTCATAATCATTATTGGTCATTGGGAAATGTTAGCAACATTCTAGGTCCTTGCTCCAGAACTGTTTTGATGGGGCCAAATTGTATATCCCTGTGAGAGGAGTCAGCGAAGCTAGTAGAGAGACCAGCGCGTGGGTCCGTGGGTCCGCATTAGGGCCCCTGGAAGCTCCTGGGTTTTCGCATTTTTAAGGCAAAGATTCAGCATTTCTGAAGCAGTAATTTTGGCATTTTTTCACATGCCTATACTAACTAAAATAAAATTATTAATATAAGTAAGATTTTGTACAAACCATTTAATGTAGAAAATACAAAAGGTAGTATAATAACCATTTAATGTAGAAAATACAAAAAGTAGTGTACACTTATAATACATTTACTGTTTAAAATGCAAAAGGTTATGTACACAGCATTCAAGTAGAACATATAAAAGGTAATGTACAAAACATATGCTCACCGTTATTGGCCCTGGAGTGCAATTCTGGCCTACCGTATGTTATCGCCATAGGATTAATGTAGAGTACAAAAGGTTGTGTACAATTATAATACATTTACTGTAGAAAATGCAATAGGTAATGTGCACAACATTCAATTTAGAACATTATAGAAGGTATTGTACAAAACATTTAATGTAGAAAATACAAAAGGTTGTGTACAATTATAATACATTTATTGTAAAAAATGCCAAAAGGTAATGTACACAACATTCAATGTAAAACATATAAAAGGTAATGTACAAAACATTTAATATAGAGTACAAAAGGTTGTGTACAATTATAACACATTTACTGTAGAAAATGCAAAAGGTATAATGTGCACAACATTCAATTTAGAACATTATAAAAGGTAGTGTACAAAACATTTAATGTAGAAAATACAAAAGGTTGTGTACAATTATAATACATTTACTGTAGAAAATGCAAAAGGTATAATGTGCACAACATTCAATGTAAAACATATCAAAGGAAGTGTATTAAACATTTACTGTAGGACAAAACATTTAATGTAAAAAATACAAAGGTAGTGTACAATTATAATACATTTACTGTAGAAAATGCAAAAGGTAATGTTCACAACATTTAATTTAGAACATTATAAAAGGTAGTGTACAAAACATTTAATGTAAAAAATACAAAAGGTTGTGTACAATTATAACACATTTACTGTAGAAAATGCAAAAGGTAATGTTCACAACATTTAATTTAGAACATTATAAAAGGTAGTGTACAAAACATTTAATGTAAAAAATACAAAAGGTTGTGTACAATTATAACACATTTACTGTAGAAAATGCAAAAGGTAATGTTCACAACATTTAATTTAGAACATTATAAAAGGTAGTGTACAAAACATTTAATGTAAAAAATACAAAAGGTTGTGTACAATTATAACACATTTACTGTAGAAAATGCAAAAGGTAATGTTCACAACATTTAATTTAGAACATT
Source organism: Ophiura sarsii (assembly GCA_035610835.1). Taxonomy (NCBI): domain Eukaryota; kingdom Metazoa; phylum Echinodermata; class Ophiuroidea; order Amphilepidida; family Ophiuridae; genus Ophiura; species Ophiura sarsii. The sequence goes on from CM069456.1 coordinate 26,019,362, forward strand.
ATAAAAGGTAGTGTACAAAACATTTAATGTAAAAAATACAAAAGGTTGTGTACAATTATAATACATATACTGTAAAAAATGCCAAAAGGTTATGTACACAACATTCAATGTAAAACATATAAAAGGTAATGTACAAAACATTTAATGTAGAAAGTACAAATGGTTGTGTACAATTATAACACATTTACTGTAGAAAATGCAAAATGTAATGTGCACAACATTCAATTTAGAACATTATAAAAGGTAGTGTACAAAACATTTAATGTAGAGAATACAAAAGGTTGTGTACAATTATAATACATTTAATGTAAAAAATGCCAAAAGGTAATGTACACAACATTCAATGTAAAACATATAAAAGATAATGTACAAAACATTTAATGTAGAAAATACAAAAGGTAGTGTACAATTATAATACATTTACTTTAGAAAATGCAAAAGGTAATGTACACAACATTCAATGTAAAACATATAACAGGTAGTGTACAAAACATTTAATGTAGAAAATACAAAAGGTAGTGTACAATTATAATACATTTACTGTAGAAAATGCAAAAGGTAGTGTGCACAACATTCAATGTAGAACATACACACAGAAAACACTATGTAAAAAATTATGTAAATATAGAACTCCATAATTATTATGTAAGAGTTTACATAAAACATGTAATATATACCCAAGCTTGTGTAAATTCCTATGCAAAAGCTTAACACAACTGTTTACATAGTATTATGGAGTTCTATTTTTACACAGATTGTGTATTTTTTACATAATTTGTGTAATTTTTTTACATAGTGTTTTCTGTGTGTATAAAAGGAAGTGTATTAAACATTTACTGTAGGACAAAACATTTAATGTAAAAAATACAAAAGGTAGTGTACACAATATTTACTGTATACAGTACGAAAGGTAGTGTCCAAACTTTTAAAGTAATACGCATCCACTACCTTTTGCATTTGCAAATTACAAAACATGACCTTCGAAGACCCATATTTGACCCGAAATAATTCACATAATACCCCATGACCCATGGTATCTTATAACTTCAAATCCTATAGTTATATACTATAGTATTTTCATTTATTACTATCAAAATTATGATTTTTGAGAACTGTTTTCTGTGTGTTTCTAAAGCAACTACATCTAAATTCAATGTACGATTTTTGTTGTTGATATGTGACCCTTCAGACATCTTTAAAAAGTCACTGTGCAAAGTCACACATTTCTCCCACTTTTTATTACCCCATTGTAAAGATCCTCAGATTGACCGCCATTGGCTGATCCTCAGATTGCCTCAGATTGCGTTATTCCCAAAACAGCAATAAATGGTTTAAAGTGTTGACAAAAAGGGGTCAAAGGTCATGTAGGGGTCATTGGAGGTCAATCTGTGTAAACCCCACGTTACCCATAAGATACCCCCTCGTAAATTTTGTGTGTTAACTAAATAATTATGGCAATAGAACTTAGAAGTGTTGCCTGGCGCATGATATAATAATTATTAGAAATATTTATAAATATTTATTTTGATGTTTATACATTTCTTTTGAAATTTAAGTAAATAAAATTACTGCTTCAGTTCTTATGCATGTGACTTGGTAATAAAAGATGATTGATGTAAGCATGATGAATATATATGTTTTGAATGCATCTCAATATCTCTAATGCACCGGGTTACCATTTTTCCTAACCAGATCACATGAATGTGAACTAAAATAGTAAATTTTCTGACTTGAATTTCCAATTTTGTATTATTCTATTGTTATTATAATGTAGCAAGCAACACGTATCTTGCCATATTAAATGACAATTTACTGAATTTAGGTATTTTTTCAAATGTTAAATGAAGTGTATGAAGTCTCTGTTGTTTGACTCGAGACTTCATATGATTAATTATTGCTTAACTTTCTCTTGAAATTTCAAAAGAAATCCGCCCGCCCGCACCTGAAGTTCCAGCTGTTTGGAGGACAAAACAACCAAAAACATAAAAATTGTTGGCCTATATAGCACTTCTCGGCTTGCCACACGCAATTTAAATTTATGTTCACCGTAGTGTATTCATTGTAACAAACTATGTGCTGGACTAATTTACGATTCTACCATTAACGTACTGAACCGTCACACTCTTTCGACACAGAGCCCGCGTATTTGTTATTTGAAGCCGGTAGATGGAAGAAATTGGAGTGACCGTATTTTAGTAGGATGGATGCTAAACATGTATATGCTAATTTTAAATAGCTGCCGTATAATGCAATCGTTTTATTGCTTGCAAACTTCATCTTAAAAGCGATTTATTTAGAAAGTGGTATACACGTGTTATTAGCGTGAATGATTGGTCAAATATCCTCTTTTTCGTCATGGTGGCCATGAAGGGCATCTCGAACTGAAAACAGTTTTTACGTTTTGAGAAATAAGTCGCTTCAATATGGCCTCAATACGGAGTTTAGTATTTTTTTCTTTCTTGATACGGTATATTTTAGCAGAAACACAAAACACCAAACTATTTCTAATGACCAGAATGAGTTGAATGTGTAAAAAGGAAGCTATCTGCATCACACGAGCACCTATTTTAAATGTTCCCTTGCACTGATAAAAGTGATTATATACCGCATACATAAGATTCCTGTCATTAGATTGGTTAAAAGTGAGGGGATAATCAAGCTATGCCTTCAATTTCAATATGACGTCATGAAAAACAACTATGCCCGGGCACAGTCGCGACTATGCTCCGGGCATAGTCTTTTTTTGATGACGTCACACTCACACCCCATGGTTCACGAGTCAAGCGATCCGCATTTCGCGACCCATTTGAAACACCTGAATCGCCCGGGCCGGCCCCGTTTGACGACTGAACGTAATAAGACGACGAACAATTTCGTTTTGTACACCCTATATATATTTACGCGGCGCTTGACAGCTGACCTTTGACTTTTCGCATTTATTCGTCTGCTGCGTAAAAAATGTTTACATGATCAGTTTCGTGTTGTTGTATAGTTTTAAGAAATGACTAAAAAGCAAATAGCTCTGGTTGCGCTTATTGACGAAGAAGGTATCAAAGATATCATGGATTCAGCTGGCTTAAATGCAAAGTGTCCAGTGATACGCTGTTAGAATCGCTACCTCTAGCAGCAGTTTAGCGATAAGCATATACAGTGACAAACTTCCGAATTCGGAAATCGATATTTTTGTCCGATTCTACTTTTTCCTTGGGCAACAGAACAATGAAGGTTTTATTGGTTGGCCTTAGGTGAATAAGTCTATAGGGAAATGTTCTTTTAACCAATCAAATGACAACTATCTATATATTTGGTATATAAATCAAATATCGACTACTTTCATTCGGGTCACGGTTCAAATTATAGGCCCGCGGTGATCTCGAAACCAGACTATGCCCCTCGGCTAACGCCTCGGGGCATAGTCTGGTTTCGAGATCACCTTGGGCCTATAATTTGAACCATGCCCCTCATTGCAGTCAATATTTGTATACTATTACACAGCAACTTCAATTAAAATAATAACGTAACCGATTACGAAGTAATTGTGCCATTATTTAGCCTTTTCGTCCAACGGCATCGCATGGCATGCAATACCTGGATATTTTATTGCGTGATACATGTAAATACATTATTAAAATGAAACTGTACAACTCAGACGACGATGGACACGCGAAAACCTAAATTTTGAATTCGTATTGGAATAACACGTAAACGCGAATGTTGATCTTATCATTTTGAAAAATTCATCATAGGTTAGAAGAAAATGTTTCCAATCCAAAACCGTTGTGGCTAACCACCCGCCGTGTCAGTATCATTTTTTGAATTTAAACCGTTGTTAAGCGTTCGTCCCATTCACTTGATCAGGTAACCTTGTTCGCATATTTTAACCTGAATACTCGTGAATACGCCCGTGTTCAGCGTCGTCTGGTACAACTAGTACCTAGTTCCAGTGGCGTACCGACCGGGGGGGGGGGGGGGGGGGGCAGGGAGGCAAGTTCCCCCCCCCCCCCCCCCCCCCCCCCCCCCCCCCCTGGGTCCAATTACCGGGACGGTAAATTCCCAATACCGGGACGCTAAATTTGCATACGGAAAAAAGGACCTAAAACACTGAGGACTTGGCATTATTTGTTGACTGTTGTTCTTTTTGGACTGCGTTGTTCTTTTTGGACTTACGTGAAATTCACGAGGTGACTGACTGGGGAAAAATGTGGGACAACCTTTTACGAAAATTTACGCCACTACCGGGACGACATACTTCTGCCCCCCTGGCGGCTCACATGCCGCGGTACGCGCCTGCCTAGTTCAGCGCCATCTATCGGTGTGCTTCCTATCAGGATGGCTTCCTAAAACTGCAAGCCAGTCTTACAACAATTACAACAATAGAATATCTATCGTCGCGTATGTCATGTACACTAGCACATAAAGTCCCTGACCAGGTGCTTTGAGGTTTGCTAATTCAAAATACATAATCGATACCAAAAATCTAACATATAGTACATTAAATGAGCAAATTTCTTCTCCGCAGTTTGATACCTCATTCAACAAAATCGAATGGATACTTTTAAAGTTATCGCCAATGACCGCGCATAACAACAGCAAAGTTGCACTAGGTATAGGAAATCATTCATTTGTGTGTGATTACTGTCATAACTGTGTGCTATCTGAACGAGCCAGATGAATGGGTCTAGAGTGATAACCGCAATTTGCGGGACAAAGGGTGTGACTAGCTGTGAAAAATAAAGGTCTTAGCTGATTAGCTGTGAGTTTTTTCAGTGCGTAATCACACACAAATCAATGATTTCCTATACCTAGTGCAACTTTGCTGTTGCTATGCGCGGTCATTGAAATCGCCATAACTTTAAAAGTATCCATTCGATTTTGTTGAATGAGGTATCAAATTGTGGAGAAAAAATTTGCTCATTTAATGTATCTTAGATTTTTGGTACCGATCATATATTTTGAATTAGCCAACCTCAAAACACCTGGTCAGGGACTGTATGTGCTAGGTGTATACTGGTAAGGCCAAAACAAAAAAATTGACTTGCCCTTTCAGGGTCAAAGTCAGGGTCGGACGGTCGGATTTTTTTAAATTTTTTTTAAAATTTTTTTTTGTTGAAAATTTTTGAGAATTTACTGCACAAAAACACGTTTTAAATCTTTTTTTTAAATCTTTTTTTTAAATCTTTTTTTTATTTTTTTTAAATTTGTAAACAAGCAGATACTACTTAAAAACACGTTTTGATCTTTCTTTATTGTTATGTGCTTCTTTCAATTTTTTTTTTTTTTTTTTTCAATCTTTTTTTTTTTTTTTTTTTGAAAAAAAAAAAAAAAAAAAAAATAGCGACCCTAGATTTCCGAAAATTAGGGTCGGTCGGAAAGGGCAAGTCAACTTTTTTTTTTTTGGCCTAATGAAGCAATAATCTTGCAGAGTGCTCAATGCGATGCAGAACAAAATAATTATAAGTAGTTGCTACACCGAGTTTTCACGCCTTTGAGATCATCAGACAACTGTTTGCTATTCTGTGTATATACCGGGGACGTCGTTTTGCGGACGTGGTTGTAGATGTCAGTTATTGCGGACGTGATCGCGGGCGCGCCATGTAATTGATAAATAACAGTATGACCGATGTGGTAGGATCCATAGTCCCCCTGAACCAATAGTCTATTTAGTCCGGGTTAAAATTGAGGGAGGTGCCACCTGGAGAAGGAGAAATTCTCATGTGGTTTTGCTAGACCAGTTTTTCATGGGGAACCAGAATATCTGAGGTAAACAGGCTGTATCCTGAGAACTTTTCTGTGAGGGCGCTTTTTTCAAAATGGCCTCCAAAATCCCATATAAAGTGTGTATATGGGTTAAATAAGTATCTATGAGGCATGTTTGACCACTTTTTGCATTCATTTTGATTAGAATTATTCATGAAGAAGCTACGTTTGTATTACAGAATCTATAAAGAGGTTCAAAATGAGGGCGCTTTTCAAAATGGCCGCCAAAATCCCATATAAAGTGTGTATATGGGTTAAATAAGCATTCATGAGGCATGTTTGACCACTTTTTGCATTCGTTTTGATTAGAGGTATTCACAAAGAATCTAGGTTGGTAATACAAAATCTATTAAGAGGTTCAAAATGAGGGCGCTTTTCAAAATGGCCACCAGAATCCCATATAAAATGTGTATATGGGTTAAATAAGCATCCCTGAGGCATGTTTGACCTCTTTTTGCATTTGAATTGATTAGAGCTATTCACAAAGAAGCTTCTTTGTTTATACAGACTCTATTAAATGGTTCAAAATAAGGGCGCGCTTTTCAATTGGCCACCAAAATTTAATAAAAATGTGCATTGAAGAACAGTTTTTTTAGATGCTAAAAGCGTAAAAAGAGTTTACTGAATTGTCCATGTAATGTTTTCTGCATAAATGTTATAGTTAATCTTCAGAGTCGCTCAGCTCACTGCATTCTGAAAATTCCTCGCACTCATTGTCAATAAACAGTTCCTGCACATCTTTAGACATCATTGTCTCTATCCACTTAGGCTCCATTTCTTCATTCCAACTATTTTCACAAGCATCTGTGCCTTCATAATTGTTGATGCCTGCTGAACGCCGTTCTCTAGCTATGAAATGCGCTCTGAGTTTATGAAGCTGCAGTGTTTGATGACATGGTGGTAATAATGCTATCTGTTACTTTTTGCTCCTTCGTTAACTTGCGGTCGAAGATCGCATACCTTGCTTCATTGAGGGTTTTGGTCTTCACCCCATACAACAGTGATACATATTTTTCAATCTCCTCAGACAAATGTGCTGAAAGAACGTCTGATTCACCAAGATGACAGAAAGTGTCCACAAACCTTGGCTTTGTCTCTAACAGCTTCCAGCACATACTTTTGCCATTGCGAAAAAAAGGCCGAGTTGTAATTGTTACCTGTAAAGGCGTGGAATCCAACAAAACATAACTTCTGTGTTGCTGTTAGGTCGATGTCACTCAACTTGATGCCTTTCGGTATTTTCCAGTGTTTGTGTCAAGTATCACTCTGTCTCCATTCTCGTTGAAATGTGACATTGCAATAACAGTGATGTCTGTGTCACCAGAATGTTAACGGATGTTTGCTATGCCTTCATCGTTACTGCTCAAGGTATGGTCTGCATGCAAGACGACCTTCGTGTCTGCTTCTTCCTGACTACTGCTAAGATCTGGAACCAAAACAACATCATCTTTTGTGACAAGAAAGCATTTTCTATACGATGAAAAGTAGACACCGTCACACTTCAGATCAGCTAGTATGCTTTCTTTCTTTTCTATTAACACACTGCGAACGAGCTCAATCAGTCTGGTCTTGTTCTCGCCCTTAGCCAGGAATTTGTTGAAGTCACATGGCAACTTGGATTGTATTGAGCTTATAATAACTTTGGGTGCCATTCCTCTCTTGTTTCTCTCAGCAGTCTTGGGGATGCTGGCGAAAATTTTGCTGGCGGGACCTTCATATGTATCAGGATACGATGTGAAAGTTCTGATGAGGGCCATCAGGTAAACGACATAAGCAATGGTATGTTCTTTTGCTGGCAGAATACTCTCAGGATCCATTGTATCTCTTGAATTGTTCTCAACAAGAATATCCATCAGGACACTTTCTGAGTCGTTCGTCTTGTCCCTTCGGCATTCCCCAGATTTAGTAGGACAGGGGTTAGCGGATACTCCAGTGCTTTCTTGAAATCAACAATTCTGCCATGCTTTGTTGAAGTGGCAAGAAGCTTACCAATACATCTCGATTAGCTTCAATCTTTGACATTTTCATGTGCCTTCAGTTGAGCTTTTAACCACTATTTGAAAATAGAGTGAGCTTGTTACACCTAATAGGGTCATGAAACATCACTTCTGTTGACTCGAGCCTGTCCTTTACAAAAGTTTCGTGTGCTGACTTGCCATTTGGAAGAACTTGAAATATTCAATCCGCAATGTCCTTGTTGACCGGTGTTCCAGAGCTCAGGTTGTATATTTGATCTTTTTTATAATCTCTGATCAAATGGGTTGATGTACTTTGTGGTCATCACATAGACTAGTTTCTGCACCTTCACTTCAGATGAGAGGATGTGTGATGGCCGTACCTGCTTGTATATATCTCCCGGAGGCTCAGCATTTGAGAAGGCCCGCCAAAAAGATGCTGTATTTTCTGCTTGGTGTGCACGGTTATAAGTGTCCATTTCAGGATTGACTTGTCATAGAGAATAATTTTATACCACGTGCTACTTTGGCATCTCTGTTGATGGTCTGTTCTCCACGTTGATCCACTGCTGTTCGCAATGCATATCTACTCTGAGCTTGTACTGACAAGTGACAAACAACCCTTTTTCCTCAATTAGCTGCCGATTACCAGGATAAAGAGACTCAATATTCTCCATGCACTTGATATAGTAGCTTCCATACCGGGCATAATTAGTCTTGTTTAAGGGTAGAATGGCAACATGAACTCCCATCCATACCTCCTGAGGTCATAGTTGTTCTCTTGAACTGAACCATGTGCTGACATTTCATCAGGTCTAGATAATACAGCAACCAAAACTGTGCCGTTCTTCCATACGTTCCTTCACGCACATTGGACTTGGAAGTTCTCGTAATCATCAAGAAATTGCTGGACCTCCTCTTCATCAGGTAGCGCAAGCAAACTCTTGATCACTCATTCACACTCATCAAGCTGCGAATTTCATCAGTAATAAGTGCATTCATTTGGTAGAAGCAACCTCTCTAGAGCTTCGTAAAACAAATTGTGAATGGCCCAGCAGCGGTTGTAGTGTGAACCACTTAAAATTCCATGAAGGCAACCAGAAGAGCATATATCTGCTTGAAATACTACATCTTCAAAACCAGATCCAGCTATCAGGTTTCCCATTACTGCGAAATTCTCCTTCATTAAAAGGAAATCATTGGAATTTGGCGGCCATTTTGAAAAATGCCCTCATTTTGGACCTCTTTATAGATTATGTGTTACACATGTAGCTTCTTTTTGAATAACTCTAATCAAAACTAATGCAAAATTTGGTCAAACGTGCCTCATAAATGCATATTTAACCCATATATACACTTTATTTTTTGGGGGGATTTTGGCGGCCATTTTGAAAAGCGCCCTCATTTTGAATCTTAATAGATTTTGTATTACCAACCTAGATTGTTTGTGAATAAAACTAATGCAAAAAGTTGTCAAACATGCCTCATAGATACTTATTTTACCCATTATACACACTTTATATGGGATTTTGGCGGCCATTTTGAAAAAGCGCCCTCACAGAAAAGTTTTCAGGATACAGCCTGTTTACCTCAGATATTCTTGTTCCCCATGAAAAACTGGTCTAAAAAAACCACATCAGAATTTCTCCGTCTCCAGGTGGCACCTCCCTCAATTTTAACCCGGACTAATTAACCTCCATAGAGACAAACACGGAATGAAGCAGGAGTGTTGCATGCAGAGATGAATGCCTTATACATGTTTAAGTACCAACCGATACCGGCGCGCGAACCTTATTTGGTATAATATGTACGCGAAAATGGTTAACATTACCCGCAATGACTTCCGCGTAGTGCGTGTTGTTGATTTGTTGGCAAGAACGTTTTACTTAGCGGGTCGTTTAATTAAATCACGGGTAGGTATACACGAAAAAGACACTACAATATTTCTGTGAACGTATTTTTTTTTAAAACAGATTCATTATATTATATATGAGTGAGGTTACGTGACGATCATTAACAGTGACAAAAATTATAGTGCACATAAATGCTTGTACATTCATGATATTAAAATAATAGCTGCAAAGTCTGAAAGTCAGTAGGCTCAATGACGCAGTGGCGTAGCTAGGTTTTTTGTATATGGGGGGGGGGGGGGGGGGGGGGGGGGTGGGGGGTGATGTGGGGGGAAAAAAGGTGAACAGACAAGGACTTTACCAGGCTGTTAACTTTTGTGACTGTGACGTGACGTCCCTCAAACCGGCGCGTAAAATCGAGCTCGATAAACCGACATTGGCAATCTCAACCGACACGACTCGAATATTAAAGGGGGTGATCGCCGCCGCCGCCGCCCCCACCCCACCCACCCTCTGGCTACACCGCTGCAAAGACGGCAGTACGCAGGGCTGAAGAGAGAGTAACCATAGTGCACTTTGACGTTAGATTTTTACAATGATGCATCTCCTATTGTACAAAATGCTTATACATGTACTCTGAGACTAAGGACAATGTTGCCATGTCCGGACATACCGTATATCAACTTTGTAATTTTGGAGTGTCAGTACATGTACGGCCGCGGCTTGCTAAGGCAAATAATTAACATCGTACAAGTATCACAGTAAAAGTTTACTCTTGAGTTCAACGTTTTTGTCTCGCAGCTCCGCCTATTATTCTCACATCGTGCTAACGGACAGTTCTCTGTACAGAGGCCTCACCAGGTTCGTCTACGGGCAAGGCTTGAAATAAGCAGGAGCATGGTGAGCAAATGTACCCCAATGAACCTCAAAATGCCCGTTTGTTATGTAAATTACTTCACCAGGAGCAACTGTTTGCCCCATGTTTATTGGGGTGCGTAGGTCTTCCTGATGACATACGATGTTTCTGAGGCTAGCCCTTTAATCATGTAAATAGCCGCTATAATAGTCCTGACAGGAAAATCTGCAACCAGGGCAAATGTGTGTATCCTATACAGGGTGGTTCAATAAAACGTTGACAGTTTTTTGAAGCCATTTTTTTTAAAATTCTGTAGATTTAAAAAAAATATTTTTCAATATTCACTGACCATATGATCTTGACCATCTATGCTGAAAATATCGTAACAAATAACCTTCGGGTTGCAAAATAACAGCTTTTTGAACAAAGTCTGTCCCATTTCACTCTGTCCACGGGTACTGATTTCGCGACGTTACATTGAATACTGAATGATGAAGCGCATGCAAGTAATCTAAGATCTCAAAATCCATCCAGGTGAAACCAGTGTAATTTTTAACATCTTAACTATCTATTCAGGTGTGAAATCAATACGTAATAATAATACCACGAGTAACCCTAATTAGAATTATTGTTTTTCATAGATTGGAATAGGAGATGGAGATTGAAACGGTGTAATTGTCTATGCTCTATGCCTTAAAAGTGGCGATGCCATTTCTGGTCATTTCCCGTAGACTTACCCGTGGACAAAGAGATTTTGGAGAGATTCTCTTCAAATAGCTATCATTTTGCCGCCATAGCATTATTAACATTGAGATTTTCAGCATAGATGGCCAAGATGATATTTTTGAAAAATATGGTTTTGAAATACTGTCAACGTTTTATTGAACCACACTGGTTGTAACGTCGCGAAATCAGTACCAGTGAAATGGGAGAGACTTTGTTCAAATAGCTGTTATTTTGCAACCGTAAGGTTATTTGTAACGATATTTTCAGCATAGATGGTCAAGATCATATAGTTGATGAATATTGATTTTTTTTTTGATTTTTTAAATCTACAGAATTTAAAAAAAAATGGCTTCAAAAAACTGTCAACGTTTTATTGAACGGAAATGAACCACCCTGTATTTCAGACCATTTCTGGCGCACGATTGTTGTTCTTGATAAAGCATTATTAAACCTAAACCGAGACCTAAACCTAAACATGCGCCTCCAATTATATAATTGCATGTACATGTATGTCGATACTGTCGTATTCGTGCACGTTTTACCAAATCATTCGTTTACTTTTGTTAAGACGACAATTGTTGTATTATTAGCTATGCTAGCGTGACTTGGTGTTAACATGAGTGTCTAGTGGGATTTGGGCTCAAACATGTTGATGAAGTCTACAAAGCAGTAATTATTCTTTCAAATAGAGTACCACCATGCACAATCACAGTAAACCATAAGACACATTTTAAAGTTTTTGACATTCGTATATCGGAATATATTGACGTCTAGCCTATATTTGAAAATTCCAGTTTTCGAGGAGCGCTGCTTGGGTTTAGTAGGCCTATATACATAAGGGTCGCTTTTACTTCACCAGGAGCAAATTTTTACATTGGAAAATTACCCCTGTTTTTTCCCCTTGAACTGTTATTCCCTTGCGTTCGTCTTCATGATGACATTATTTCTGAGGCTAAATAAATAAATGAATAAATAATAAAATCAAAAGTGAAGAGTTTCGGGTTTATTTTATGGTAGGGTGTGTTCTTGGCGCCAAAATAACAGTTTGCCTATAGTTTACTTTGTACATGTAAATAAAATGCAAAACACGTGGATATTACCCGGTGAAAATCGTGCTACGGATCAAACACGTACACCATTGTACACGGCAGCTTTGTAGCTATTTCACAATTTCTTCTCTCACCCAATGTCAGTATATTTTTATTATACATTCTTAATTTTGATTTACAAGCACAGAGACCCTGGTAGAGGTTGAACTTGACTGCAAACACCGCCCATCTTATGTCAACTAAAAACGCTGGTTGATAAAGGTCACTTATCTGGGTCCATTCGGTCATGAGGAGAGAGAGTTCCCGCTTTATGTAATATATCAGACTATACAGTGGATAATTTTAACCGCCATTTTTATTTTTCAAACGTGGATGGTATGAAAAGGTGCCAATTAGCCACCGAGTAGTAGTAATTTTTTATTAATTCCAGTCGAAGCATATTGAAATTATTTGAGATGTTATTTGGCGTAATATTTGACTGTGCTAGATAGCGAGAATGTAACATTGACGATGTACAACATTTGTTCAAGGCGATATGGTGACCTGAAAGAGTTCAGGCTCTTAAAGGGGAGCGGCCGGCTGGGACGTTTTGGATTAATATTCAACCAGACCAAAAGATAAGTGGTTTCATCATCGATTGTGGTAATGAGATAAGGACAGGTTGAGTTTGTGCGTCCTCAGATCAGGTCATGTTCATTTACGATATTGCAAGGATACCAAGCGGATCGTCCATAAAAGTCTTATTCGATTCAGCGAGCATGAAGCTAGTCCATGTGGGTTCTATCGTATCGTCACTCTTCCTGCAATAGTTTATGGGGAAGAAACCCTTACCGTGCCCGCCTACCGTCACGAAGAAAGTACCGGGTTAAGAATTCTTGAGTCCTTGTGGTGGCGTGACTATTTCGGCTTTCCGTCACCATACAGTACAATTTGTATTAAAAGGTAAGAATATTTATATACATCAATGTCTCATTTGTTGCCATTTTTTGTATTCAATTGAACTGCTTTCTTTAGTTGTTGGACGCATGTGAAAATGGCCCGGTAAAATATGATATTGTTTATTCCCGTAAACTGGAGGTTACACGCACGCAGTCTCCCTAATATATAATAACCTGAGAATAATTCACCCATGACGACCGTATGAACTGGTGGCGTGATCTTTAACGGCAGAGGCGTTTGCCGCAACAAAAATAGGATACATTTCTTATGTAAACCCCGAAATGTTGTGTATAAAAATCAACCAATATTCTTTAATAGTGCATTTGAATTTAAGACTGTCGTGAGACAGCATCAGATTTGAATTAAAGTACCATATGTTCACGGCATATGGCATGATAAACACAAAGCTAAAATGAGAGAGGTTAAAGGGGCTAACTAAACTGGCACATAGACAGTGTTAAAACAGCGCTGATGAGAGTTCTATAAACAAATTAGGAATAATTTACTAATGCAACGGACAACATAGTTGGCCCATATTTTTAAGTGATTTTTGTAAATTAATGCAGTTCGTCGAGGTGACACTATACATAATTGATTGATTTTGGTTAATAACAAGACAACTATGTATGATTGATGACGCCGCATTATCTTGCGAACCGTGCGTCATATTAATGTTAATTCAATAACCTGACCAATCTAGATCGTATAAATGTGACCTGAATCGAATAAGCTGGGTTGAAATGGTCAGTTTTTGAACTATGCAAATGTTTTATTCGTGCAATACAGTTCCTCCCCAAAGTGACGCGTATCTCTGTAAAAAACAAAACAAAATGTACATGTCGTTGCGAATCACGTGATCCAGTTTGCAATGCAATATGGTAATGATATCTAAATCTACAGAAAGGTGTGGCAAAATATCCAGTGCCCAAAAAACAAAAATTCGAGAGGATGTACATATTCTTTTTTATTAGAAGGGAATTGCTATGATATTCCCTCCCTTAACATCCGAATCAACACCGAGGATGAGCTCGAGATCGAGAGTCGGATTAAGCCCATTTGAATGTTTTCCTAAAGGGTTCTAATCTAACCCATCAGGTCCCCTCCCGATCCCCAGCAACTGATTTGCCTTTGAAACATTTGAGCGTGTTCTCTATGTACATGATGTGTTCACCAACTAATCGAGGGTATCCGTAATTTGGATTAGCTGCCATCTTATCGGGAATAACAACCGTGCTTAACGCTTTCCACGCGGCTATTATTTTTACCATACACAAAACAGATTTTTCAAAAACCTTTCATAATATTATTTTCAAAGTCTATCTCAAAGATTACTGACCAAACACTAGGCATGTTTGTACTTATTTCAATGCATTTATCATGGTAATTCCAAATATGGAAATGAAGTACAGTAATTTTGACATTTTTGAAACATTTTGTTAAATTTTGGAATGTCGTCTGCAGCTGCCTGCCGCGTGGAAAGTGTAAAGATTTTCAGTAAGAAGGCACACCTGTTTCATGATATGAAGGCCTAACCCGGATCATGCAATGAATTGAACATCATGCATCACTTTAATTGAATGTAGAATAGGCCGGGTGCGGAACCATCACCAAATGGACTCACACATCATGAAAGAGGTGTGTCTTCTTTCTAAAAATCTTAAACACAGTAAACATTCCCGACAAGATGGCAGCTAATCCTAAACACGGATAACCTATATTCTGTATTCCATTCTTCTGTCGAAGCGTCATGTTTGGTAAACTCAATGTGAGGATAACAATTGAATATTGAAAAAACAACATTTCCATAATTAAATTGCATGATTCTATGTACAATGAATATTTCTATATGTAAATGTTACCATGTCAAACATTTCATTTATATTAACAGACACGTTGTTCTTTTTATACCATGGTACTATTTATCAAATATAATGCCTTGCAATATTCTGAAAAATGAAAGCATACCCACAATCTTGACAAACAAGTTTAGAGGAAAAATGAGGTCAGGTTGAGGGCTTCATAATATTAATAGGACGATCCCGAGGTTTGTATGTCAACCGTGAAAACTTAGGTCGTGAACTTGTCAATGTTGTCGCTATATGAACCGCAATGAATGAATGCCAATGCTATAGTTCATTTACCATGGAACCGGGCGTGCATGGAACCCAACTATTTACTCAAATACATTTTGGATAGCAATTCAAAAGACCGCAATAAAGTTCCAAGTTACCAAAACAAACTATAATATCAATGTTTAAACAAATTAACTGTACAGTGTGTAATATATTTTACCGCAAGAACCAACATTTAGTTGAATCAGCGACAGTAGTTGAATACACTGAGTTTGAATTGCTTTAAAGGTCATAAGCACTTTCCTTTTAATATTGAAAAGCATATACAGGGCGTGTCACTAAAAGTCCCATGTGAAACATCAACATTGTACATGAAATAATAATAATCATGTTCATTAATATGTAATGTGCCATAAGAAATGTTGTCTATCCATTTTGAAGCTTTCGTTATTAAAATTATGGCAAATCTACTCAGGCATGTCAAATTCAGCTTTGGCCACTTTTCATGTGCAGGAGAACTCTTTTATTATTTATATCGTCATTCAGTGTGTAATTGAACATAATAAATCAAATCAATAATAATCGGCATACTATACATGTTGATAATTTGAGCAGGAATTCCTATTTTCATCCATATTATCCATGACAAACCACAGAATATTTGAATATTAGATGTATTTTACACAATCATATGTATCCTATAAATCATCATTGGAATCTCAAAGGCAGTTTTTTTCAGTTGAGAATCCAATTCCTGTCCAACATGTCCAAAAGTGGCAAAAGTGGGATTCGCATTCTTGTTATACTATACTGAATTTATCATATCACAGGAGTTAAGGGGTGAATATTAATGGGATGAAGTGTATTTGATAGAGGACTAATAGCGCTAAGGGTCCATATCCAAACTCTCAGTGCTTTTAAAGCATTTTTCTAGCGATTTAAAAGCGCTTTTCCAACGGTATTTCGTTCTATTGTTAAAAGCATCGGAAAAAGATCGGTGATTAACTAGAAACCTCTCTACTTATCTGGCGTTAACAATAGAACTATTGTAGTACTCTCGATGGCTGCATTAGTGAAGCAGACAGATCAAAGGCGCAAGGAAGGTTGTGTTATATTCTTTAAGAAATACTATAATATAAAGCACTGAGAGTTTGGATATGGACCCTAACAAACTATTTTGTTTGAAAATAAAACCCTTTTTTTGACACACCCTGTATAGTAACCTCAAGCCAGAACTACTGTCATTCAGCATATTTCGTTATAAAATATAAGTTACATTTCAAATGCATCTATTGTTATTATTCTGTGGGGTGGCATGGATCTGACGACACATTGTCCTCTGATGTAACACTTTTTGTTCTTAAAATGGTTAAGATGCCACATTAGAGTTATTTGCAAATGTGACCCAATGTATTCGTCTAGAATGTTTAAGCAAGTATATATTTCGCGTGAGTTGAAAAATGAATTATGATTTTCTTTGTATTGCAAATGTACCAACAAACATGAGGTTGTACGTGTAACATGGTGAATGGACTATAGTGTTAAAGCTTTACATTAACATGGTGAATGGACTATAGGGTTAAAGCTTTACATTAACTGTCGCTGGTTTCAGGTATTGCCTCAAAGTTCATAACCTTAAGAAATTCTTTTGTCATGACTGTCAAACAGAATATGATTAATGGCATTGTCTGACTGAGTTCACGTTCAGTCATCTAGCCGTACAGTTCCTCAATATAATATTATTCAATGTAGGTTAATTATACAGTCGCTGTTCATCCAGATTGTGTTGATAAATTAATTGCTTGTTGAAAGAAAGAACAATATGTACATACGGAAATAAATTACTTAAGTGCACTTATGTGAAGAAATTGCACATTACTTCGAAATATGTTTCCATTAATTCATTATTTCATTTATTTTAATCGAGAAAAGTTATTGTAAGAGATAGTAAGAGTAATAAGAGACAAATTGATTCATAATGAAAGAGCTTACGCAATCAAGCCCTATTGATTAATAAGATGAAATCCCCGCCGTGCAATGATACCATACCAATCAATGACCCGTGTATTGATAAAGGCACCATAACGGTTTATCCATGTAGCCATGCGCAAACGGACTACAAAAGGAATCGCACCCGGCCTATTCTACATTTAATTGAATCGATGCATGAAGTCCAATTCATTGCATGAACCGTGTTACCAAATTGGCCTACATATCATGAAACAGATGTGTCTTCTTTCGGAAAATCTTAAACACAGTTATTATTCCCGACAATGTGGCAGCTAATCCATTACATGGATAACCTCTATTGCGATTCGAACAGGTGTCCTGGAATGGGCTTGAGACTAACAATGTCCATGTTATTTCTGTAGCATCAGATCAAAATTGTATAATGACTTAAACGATGAATTGATCCATGGCCTGGCAATAGCTATTCTGCTGATTTCAATATAACAAATAATAAACTATACACATTTTAATCAAATAGTTTTGTAATACCTTATTTAATGTTCTACACTGTTTAAAGCCTTTAAAGTCCAAATGCAAGTCAAGTATTACTGGTCTCGTTTTACTATTTCATCGGATGTTTTGTATATGGCCATAGAAGTGTGGAAATACCAACAATACTATGATATGATGACCCTTGTTATAGGTGACTAAGTCAACCTAAACAGGATTTGTTTTGTCAAAGATATCCTTTGGTAAACCACGATAATGAGGGCATAGAATTACCAAAAGGTATATAGGTTATTCTGGGTTCAGTGCTTAAAGGTGCCATGTCCAATGGCTGCACTTTATATGAGATATATATTTACAGTTAGATACATTATGAAACCATACCACATGGCAGCTATTTCAGATACAGCCTTTTAACATGTCAGTACTATTTCAGTAAAAAAAGACCACACTGTACATATGCAATAGCTGTTCTTAATAACATTATCATGCTATTAGCATGTAGATCACGCTGCTGTATTTAACGTCTGGCAGCTTTTGGAGAAAGAACCTTCTGGCAATGAAACCTTTATATGGCGCTGTACATTTATCACAAGAAACGGTACTAATACAGGTAGAAACTGAGAGCAGAGAGCTATGCAACTGAATTTTGCAATATATTTGATTAATTAAGTTGATGTTACATTGCTATTCTTTACTATGATTGAGATGCCATGCAGAACTATACCTTTGATCATGTTGATCGTAAAGATAATGGATTTATAAAATAATTTGATGCCGATCAACATGGAAATTGTGTGATAATTTAACATATTTAGATATTCACTGCTATTGGAATAAAGAAGACGAAGAAGAGCTATCATTCCGAGTTAGAAGGAGTCGTCAGCAGGGATCATGCTTGATGTTCAACCGTATGGCCTTCGTCGGGATTTATGGAGCATTTGAATCACATTTCGCATCGAGCTATCTGCAACAACACCGTGTCCTAATACGCAGTTGTGTCATCAGAGGTGTGCAGTGAAATCATGGCCGACATTAACCCTGTAGATCCGAATTTGTGTTGTGTTATAATTGTCACAGATTTAGATCTCAGGGTACATGTAGACCGAGAAATTACAACGATTCGAACACGCCATATTCGGCAAAGCCCTGATGGATTTGAAATGAGGGAGGAGTATACAGACATTAGGGTAAGGACTATTAAACCAATTATTTTAGTATTGCAAATTATTTTTGTATTGCCAATGTGGCTGATGATGCACTGGTGAACGTTACGCATTATATTCTGTTTGGTGCCCCGTAACTGGTAACAGAATAAAATATTAAAGACGAAACGGTGGTATAATTCTGTTTATTTCTCTTCAATACCTCTCTTCCTCTCTCGCTCCCTCCATATTTCGTTAACACCCCTGTCACACATACGGCGATACAGAAGGTATATATCAATGATCCATGAATTACCCTAACTATAGATCACCACACGGCAACAGATTTCTTTCCCGACCCCGAAAATTCACCAGAAAGGTCACCCGACAACCCCACCCCCCCCCCCCTCCTCCCCGGGATTTGAACCACGGACCTCCAGCACCAGGGCCCATAACCTAGCTACTACACCACGGCTGTCAGTCGACACTCAGCGAGTATATTCGCCTCGTTATATAGCTTGGGTCCGTTTTGTAGCCCAAAAAACCTGCACGCCGGGTTATAAAAACAATTTTCCGCACAGTTGCCGTGTGGTGTAGTAGAGTTAGGGTTATAGCTCATATCACATTGCCGAACTTTAACATTGATTGTTATTTCAATCCTATTAGAGAGCATTATCCTAGCTTAGCATAATCATGATAATGGGCAATGCCACTTTTGTATAGCCATGGAAATAGTAGTGGGTCTGTTGGCAGGAGTTTTGAACAGGTGTGTCAATAATATTGTTAAATCTGAATACATTAAAACGATATAGCGATAGTATCATGATGCGTTTGTCCCTGCTCATATCGGTCCAATAAGAAAACCATAATGAATTATATGGACCACTAGATAGTTGTGGCAGAGTATGTTTGGCTTATAAAATCTGATTGTCTTTGATGCATTATATGATGAAGGGGCAGTCTGGTGCATTCATATGGTAAAATTGATTGTGTGTTTTGTTAACTTAGCTATAATTTGCGAGTGATTTAATTACCCGCATGTAAGCGGAATATTTAATATTATTAATTAATGAAATGTTACCACTTAATTTGTCAAAACAGGCCAATAGTATCAGTTTTGTGTTATTCAATGAGCTATACTTGTTGTCATATGTTTATATTACATTTAACAAACATACATTGCCAATTGGAATGTGACGGCGCGTCTCTTACGATTTTGAGTATTTTTTGAAGTAAACATGTGTAAGGCCATGTGTTTTGAACTCACCAACCAAAAAGGGTGGTGGCGTTTCATTTTTGGTGACGAATCATCCATCTCTCTCTTTTAACTCAACAACTAATTGTGGTAGAGCAATGGTTGAGCTGTCATTTGAAAGCCTATTTATCTAGCTACATTGTGTGAATAAATCAGGTATTTCTATAACTGTTTAGCTGAGATATGATTGATTATATTGTTAAAATTCAGGGGTTGTAGCGGTGGCGGTGGCGGCGGTGGCGGTGGCGCTGTGTACAATCTCTATGGGGAATATAGAAAATGTTCCCAATTCTACGTGTTATTTACAATAACTCCTCATCCCTGTATGGTACAAACTGATTTTGCTCTCATTTTATAGATTATTTTATATTCTTAAAGATTCTATTTCTACAAACGTGACAACTATTATGTAATAATTGTAATCATGAATCGATTGCATCATCCTTGGCTTTCTCCATTTTCGCTACAAAGTGAACTTGCCCTAATTCATAAGTTTTACATACATGTCTATAACAAACAAAAAAAAGTATTCAACCGATGATAGCAAAACTATACATTTTTGGAAAGCTCTCAAATAGGGGAATTTAAAATGCCGTTTAAATCATGCTAAATTGCATACCCCCAAAAATATACTTGTAAACTCTAATAAATATGAAGATTATACGTGTGTGCTCATTTACTTCCCGATATAGTATATTTCAACAAGTTACAATTGACACCTAAAATGTTCTGATGGGTAATGAGGAACTAATATGCACAGTAAAATTATGATTGGGATAGGTATAACAATATTATTGAGCTTTAATCAAAATATGAAAAAAACCATACTTTTTGAACATTCTATCAGGGGTATGCCAGTGAGCTTGCCGATCGGGTCCACTTTTAAATGAAAATTTGGTCAGCATAGAACTGGTGGCGCTATACTGATCAGGCGTGATTGTAGCAGACGACACGACGCTGGCCACGCGTCTCTCAGACGACCCAATATGTCAACGGGAGTGCACTATTTTGAATTATTTTTAACAGTCATCGCCCGGTTAACGATGACAATTCTTATAATTATGATGAATTTGTCAAAATGATAAGATTAACATTCGCGATTACGTGTTATTCACCTTATTCATTACGTATTCAACATTTAGGTTTCGCGTGGCCACCGTCGTCTGTGTAAATCCTCAACGCCCTCAAACCTATGCTGACCAAATATTACGTTAAACCTGGTTAAACACTGTTAAACGCGTTCAACGCCGGTCACCGACACATTCCAATGATTACCATAATTTATGTAATTTATGCAAACGGCCCCGTTTTCGCTACGTGTGTTAGTATAGGACTTTCCTATCCCAAAATTAATAATATCCCTGATTCTATCACAACATGTTACCATTAGGTCCTATCTAAATTCCAATAGCATATTTTGATTCTTTGTGAGATTACAGAAAATATTAAAAAAAACTATGGGGTAGAACAAGTAGTTATTGCGATATGCTAATTCGAATCTCATATGGTGTAAAATATAAAAATCTGGACATGCAACGGGTAGGCTGGCGAGTTCAAAAACACATGGCCATAAAGCAAAATATGTATGTACAACTTTCGAATTGATTATAGTCGGCAAATGATTCAACACATAGGGGACGTAACAAGTCCAATCCTTTGTAAAGTTGAATAGATAATCGGATTAGGTTATCTCGTTGTTATTCCTTCTCCCTCTACTATTTCCATAATTCAAATCATCACCTCAAGTACACAATACCAAACACCTGTTAATCTTAATAATCCAAGTGATTGGACTCCATGCATGTCTTTGTCTAAAGGATTATTTGAACTAATGACCCCCGTGCAATCGGCCTATAAAGAAAGCCTCCTGCCTGTTCAGTCTGTTCTCGGGGTTTGACAAGAGAACAACATATACATGTACATTATATAGAACGACATGACAGGACAGCGCTCGGAAGACGCCGATCCTCCACGCTTGTTTTGTGCATGCACACAAAAAAGCGCGGGCACTGGGCGCTCAATCAAGGGCGACCATGGGGACCCTCTCATGACCCTTCCACGTCCCAGCCAGTTCCCACTGTGTCACCGAAGGGTTCGTGGATATATTGATGCGTTTGATAATGGACAATTTCGGACAGTTTTCCCCTCTCCCTATTACTCCTCCTCTGGACGTGTTTTGGAATGTTTGACAATCACTGCGGCCCGTGAATAGATCTGAAAATCACAATGCGGCCCGTGTGGTAGAAAAGGTTGCACATGCTTGAACTAAAGTATCACTTGATTTTGATTCACACAGCATTACGTAAACAGTATCTAAACTATTTGAATTTTCTCATCAATATCGTAATAACAGAATAACTCGCGTTAGCTTACAATTGTTTTTTAAAAAATTATCAATTTATTAAAATTATTAAAACTTTCCACGCGGCAAGCGTCTGCAGACGACATTCCAAAATGTAAACAACAACAAAAAATGTCAATATTATTGAAGTTTATTACCATATTTAAAATAACCATGAGAAATGAATTAAAATAAGTACAAACATGCATAGTATTGGTTCAGTATTTCTAGATATATACCTTGAAATTTGGGAAAGATTTCCGAACAATCTGTTTGTATTTGGTAAAACCAATAGCTGCATGGAAAGTGTTAAAGAATATACTAGTATACCAAATACTGATAATGTAGCCTTCAGATGATACTTAGACGCTGCAAATTTTAATCTCTGAAGGTTTGTGTATGTTTATTCAAAGTATAAGCATCATCTTTCTCGCCTCTTTCAATATGCTCACGGTGTTTAATATCACGAGGCCATTAAATCGGTTCAAAAGTTCATTATTACGTTTCAAATACCGCACAGTGAATGTGAACGAATGCATTCGGTGAAACACGACGGTGAGTGGCAGACTGTATTATGGATACGTTCGAGGCTTATTTATTCGTAACATGATGATGGAACACATAGTTTGGTAAAATTTGCTGATAATTTCTGATATCTTTAAACATTTTAGCGCAAAGGCAACAACAAATACGAAGGGATGGTTATTGTTCAGACAAGGTTTAATATATTTGGCAAACAGTTGTTTACAACCGGCATTCGCACTTATACAGGGTGAGTCAGAAAGAAGTTTACCCGGATTGGTGGTGTTTTAAAATACAAACAAATGACACTCGAGATTTCAGTAAAGCATATACTTAACAAGCATTCTCTCCTGCTTATTAGGAAAAAGGAATGACACAAATTGAGCATTGCTAAGAGGAGTTATGTCTATTTTAATAAAGGTACTCATTTTGCAAGCTGTCCACGGAATACTTGACCAAACAAATGTAAAGTATGCATTTTAGCTGCGTACTTCCCTATTGACCGAGATTGGTGATGTTTTTCAAAACAAATAAATGACACTTAAGGGGGACTTAAGGAAGTTTTTTGTTGAATTTTGTTAGTGCTGTAATTATTGAACCGTGACTCAAATGTATATAAAAGTATACCTTTTTGGAAAGGAAATGGATCAGAGAATCCAAATTTGGCATTAATTTTGACCAAAAATGTTGATTTTTCGAGAAAATCACAAAAAACTTTTTTTGACCCAAATTTTTTGAACAAAGCTAACAAACACAATTTTGAGTAAAAAATGCCCAAATCACTTGATGATGATGTTAAGACACTACCGAAGGGACGTCCCTTCATTAGTGTCTTAACATCATTATAAAGAGATTTGGCCATTTTTTACTCAAAATTATTTTTGTTAGCTTTGTTCAAAAAAATGTGGGTCAAAAAAGTGAATTTTGTGATTTTCTGATCCATTTCCTTTCCAAAAATGTATACTTTTATATACATTTGATTAATAGTTCAATAATTACAGCACTCACAAAATTCAAAAAAATCGAATCAAAAACTTCCTTAAGTCCCCCCTTAAAAGTTCAGTAAAGCATTTATTTACCAAACATACTCTGCTGCTTATTAGAGCAAATCAATGAAGCAAATTGATCATTCCTAAGAGAAGTTATGCCTGTTTTACTGAAAGCGCTCATGTTTTGTCAAGCTAAAATGCTTACTTTACATTTATTTTGTCAAGTAGGCCTATTCCGTGTACAGCTTGCAAAATGAGTACCTTTATTAAAATAGGCATAACTCCTCTTAGCAATGATCAATTTGTGTCATTCTTTTTTCCTAATAAGCAGGAGAGAATGCTTGTTAAATATATGCTTTACTAAACTTTCGTGTGTCATTTGTTTGTTTTTAAAACATCACCAATCCGGGTAAACTTCTTTCTGACTCACCCTGTACACATAGAAGAGATGGTTTCATCTATAAAAAGGTTGGACAATATAGAAAGGCCTATAATACCATTTGAAAGTGAAGGGAATTGGTAAAGGTTCTTGGTATATATTTGTGTAGCATTTGCTAGCTTTTGAAAAACAATATATGGGTCATTCCACCAGTTGGGACACGATGTGTGACATGAGTATGTATGCTTTTGATTCAGTTATTGTATGTAACATTCACCTTTAGGTGTTTAAGTATTTGACAAAGTTTGAAGTCATTCAAATGTGTCTAGAAAAATATGATGGAAATATGATGGAAAATGTATCACTTTGGCGTAACATTGACACGATGTAAATGTTACGTCAGCATTTCACTTATTTGCATTTTTTGCACACTTACATTGTGAAATATTCAAAATCATTTTGTATACTAATTACAGTACATGAATTGCACCAAAACAAAGTTGAATTATGGTAGTCAGTGGCTAAATAAAGCCGGCATCACATAATTTGTAATTAAAAACGGTGTAAATGTTACGTCAGCACTTTTAGAAATATATTTTTACATTTTCTGTTTTTTCTGCTAGATCAGGACATCTAATACAATAACAAACATTTTTCTTGTTGCAGTTTGTGTCTTTTAATAAGTACATATATCGAGTTTGCATGATTACTTATTTAGTATTGTAAATTTCAAACAATTAAATGTAAATGTTCATGTCACACCTATATTTACATTGATTTTTTTGCCATTTTCAATACAAAAATAACTAACGATGCAAACTCAATATATGTACTTATTAAAAAACACAAACTACAACAAGAAAAACTTTTGTTATGGTAGCAAATGTCCGGATTAAGCAGAAAGAACAGAAAATGTGAAAGTCTATTTTTAAAAGTGCTGACGTAACATTTACACCGTTTCAAATTACACAATCTGTGATTCCTGCTTTATGTAGCCACTGACTACCATAATTAAACTTTGTTTTGATACAATACATGCCTTGTAATTAGTATACAGAATGATTTGGAATAATTCTCACTGTAAGTGTGGAAAAAATGTGAATAAGTGAAATGCTGACGTAACATTTACGCCGTGTCAATGTTACGCCAAAGTGATACATTTTCCATCATATTTTTCTTAAGACACATCTGAATGACTTGGTCAAATACTTGAACACCTAAAGGTGAATGTTACATAAGATAACGGAATCAAAAGCATTGGGACGATACATACTCATGTCACACATTGTGCATGGCCCAACCTGGTGGAATGACCCATATAAAGGAATAAATCTATTCAATTTATATAATATTTAACTTGTCATAATATTGCTGAAATTATATGTACACTGTTCAATATCATACCATTTTCAATGCATACATATACTTTGTAGAGTCAAGATGTCGAATGTCTCACGTTGTTTGATTATCACCGAGCGTTTTGTTTGTATTATTATTCCACAGGATAAGGTCAGATGGGGACACGTAGCTGAGAGGGCCGTATCGTCATGTCCCATAATGCATATCGGTTTCCGTTAAAACGACACATTCACCCGCAAAAACATATATGAAAAGTGTCATGAATTTGTTGTATCATAATTTATGATCTAACTAAGTGGCACACCATTATATTATGAGGGGGAGGGCATGGACGTTTGGATCGGGACAGACGATGCCTGACACGCGCATATTCACGAATATTCAAGGTTCAATTATGCGAACGAGGTTACGTGATCAAGTGAATGGGATGAACGCTTAACAACGGATTAAATTCAAAAAATGATACTGACACTGGAGTTGGTTATCCAACTCCAGCGGTTTTAGGATGAAATAATTTAGTTCCAACGTGTGATGAATTTTATGGGGTCATATAATCAAAATCCATTGTTACATTGAAACCAACGGAAATTCAAAATGTACGGCCGTTCGTGTCCGCCATCGTTTGGATCGGGAGAAGTTATTTTCACGGCCCTCATCGGTGAAGTTGTTTTGTTTTTTCGGTAATGAATTACGTATTCCTTAGACCATGAGTTGGGTGACGTTTTTTACTCATCAGCGGGTCAATTTTAAAACAATCCAAAATGTTCAATTAAATATGAAATATTCTTTCCAATTGAAAAAAGCCAAGGGTATGAGCCTACCATACAAATATTGCACCCCGATCCCTATGCATATAAGGCCTAAACACAAGTTGGATTGCCCTTTCCCGACAGACCGTAAAAATCGATTTTAAATTCGTCACCTAAATTACCCTAATTGACCCCTATATGACCCCTCATGTGACCCCATACCCTATCCACATACAACTTCTAACTTTGTTTCCGAAATTAACCCAGAAAGTTTCAAACAACAGATACATTATTTTTTGAATGATTTAACATATGAAATATACCTAAATTCAGTAAATTATCAGTTTTTACATTTTCAGAGTACAAATTTGTCACTCAAATGACCTCGATTGACCCCATACATGACCCTTCATGTGACCCCATACCATGTCCACGTAACCTCTATCTTGGTGTCTCAAATAATTAAGAAATATTTTCATTTATTCTAAACAACAGAGACATACATTTTGGAATGCTTTAACAGTTGAAAAAAATACCTGAATTCAGTAAATTATCATTTCATATGGCAAGATAAGTGTTGCCTGTTACATGGTATAACAATAGAATAATTATAAATAATATAAAAAAATATATATATATATTATAATTATTTGAAAATTCAAGTCAGCCAAATTTAATATTACGTTCACACGCAGGACTGGTGATCTGGCAAGAAAAAAACGGTAAACCTGTACATTAAAGCTATTAAGATCCATCCAAAACCTATGTATTATTAAAGCCATCATACACACGTGAACCATTTTGTATTACAAAATCACCTGCATACGAACTAAAGCAGTAATTATATTTTACCCAAATTTCAAAATAATTTGAATAAATCAAAATAAACTGTACAAAAAGTTATAAATATTTCTAATTTTATATCATTATCATATTGCAGGCAACACTTGTAATGCCATATTTGATTAACAAAATGTACACAATGTAGGGCAGAGTGGGGAGTGTTCGGACCATTTTCATGAAATGGCCTAGAGACATCAATTTAAAGATTGAATGGACCTTTGACATTATATTATATGAAAGATTGATATCTTGGCTACATACGACCACATTTTCAGTACCCAAGGCCTTACCGTTAAGGAATTAGTTTTGGTTTTTTTTCTTCATTTTGGTGAACTTGCCCCACCCGGGGCAGGTTTGTCCATAGGACGGGGCAAGTTCGCCATCATCTCATAATTATATTTCATAAAGTAGTATATATATATCAAATAGATATACACATCTGTAAGGCAATGTGATTTTCTTCCAAAATAAAATTTAGGGAGTCCAACATTTAAGGGTGTGGTCATTTTTGCGGAATATCTCATTTAGAATTTTAAAATGATAATAAATACCACATTTTAAAACATCATCTTCTAATTTTAGTGTTACTCCATTCCAGATAGCTATTTTTATAATTACAAATAGGCTACAGCAGGTGAATTACAATTTTGAAATTATACAAAATCTTAATTATGTAAATCCCCATGGGTGAACATGCCCGCAATATGAAAGGGCGAATGTGCCCAATAGTACAATAAGTGCATTGACCCGGTAACCACGCGTGTCCCACATGAAATGACGGGTTTATAACTGCATCAAATCCATAACCAATCCCATACCTACCTAATGGTGATTTACACTAAAATCTTCTGTACGAATATCTTTCGTAAAAATTCAATATAAAATATTGAAGAAAACTCACTATTGTGATCATTTGACAAACATTATATGGAGATCTGCCATGTTACCATGGGAAGTTCGCAGAAATCAGCGGAATATATTGCGTGTTCGTCAAATTCAACCAGTGGCCTTAATGATGAGAAACATGTGGTGGGCGAACCTGCCTCTAGGTGTACACGCCCCACTCTCCCATACTCAATTAAGACGCGTTGCTTTCGAAATAAATTGTATTTTTACACAGAAAACGGTCCTCAAAATCATACTTTTGATTAGAATAAATTAAATAATTTAGTATAAAATCTTGGGTTATGCCGTTACCATTCCTATGTTGTTGGTCAAGGGGTATTATGTGGGTTATTTAGGGTCAAATATATGGGACACTCTAAATTACTGCATTTTGGACTTTGAAAATGAAAAAATGTACACAAAATCATTCCAGTGTGATCTAGACCTTCTTTGACATCTAAAAATAAATTGACCTACCACCCCCCCCCCAATAAATAAATAAAATAAATGTAACCCTCTCCCCATCCTCTCGAATCAAGGATTCAGAATTCACCTCGCCCATGTAAAAAGCCTGTAGCAGTTGTTCTTGCGTCATCACTAGGTATGTGTAAGAGATCGTTATCCATTAAACACCATCCCTCCTGTGCATGATATGATACCAATGAGCGATGATTCGTCAATATAGTTAAAATGATAAATGGCTTATAATATATCAGGAAAAGATATGGCGTGATGATATGCATTTTAAACTATGGGTTAATATATCCGACATGATATTATGTTTCAGACCTATATTTTGTGGCAATAAAGTCGGAGATGATGGTTTTAATATTGAACAGATAATTAATCAAACAACTAAACATATGAATAAATAATAAGTAAATAAATTAAATAGAAAAAATAAACCAATACATTATCGAATACATGAAATAGATAAACATAACATTCTTAAACAGCTAAGAAAGTTTAAGCAATCTCATTGGTTCTCAGAGAAATCGGCGACATCTAGATGAGACAACTTAACACGGGGAGGTGGGGCTTACGTTTAAACAGTGCGCCCGACCTTCACAATGCATGGTTTGCTCCATAACGCGCACTTCTGCAGTGCGTCTTTAGCGCTTTTCCTGTGTTTATGCCGGCGCCGCGACGCTTACGCATGGTTTACTCATCGCATGTGATTGGATGGAATGTTTGTGGGTTATTCGATCCTAGCAGGGGTAAAAGTTGTCAAATGTGGACCATAAAATGTACTTATTTCTTTGATAAATGTCTAAAGTATGATTGTTTAAGAATGAGAATAAAGGTATTGTTTTTAGACCGTATACCCGTGTTATATTGTCTGACATAAATGCGTTCGATAGTATTATTTTCTGCGTAGAACAACTCCGCCTGCGGCGTCGTTGTTCTACTTAAAATAATACTATCGTCCGCATTTATGTCAGACAATAGTCACGTTCACACTAGGCGGAGTAAGGACGGTGTAAGGAAGAGTAGCGGTGGTTTGGCGTAGCAATCGCGTAACTGATGGAGTAGTGACTGTGTGAACGCTGATTAGCGTAGATTAGCGTAAGTTACGCGGCCTTAATCCGGTCGATTTACTCCTGCTTTTTAGCAGGAGTAGCGAGGAGTAAGCGAGGTCAGCGTAGCCCCGCCTGGCGTAAATGGCTGTGTGAACGGTACTTACGCTAATCGCGCGTAAGTGTGACCTTTTACAGGATCGTGACCTTGGTGATGCTATATATATACCATTTACGTTTTACAAGCTCGCGACCTTGCTGTGTGTTGTGCCTAAACGGTATAACGAAATGTGTTTTAAACTCGATACATCTTAAAATATATCAAAATAAATAACTGAAATTTCTTTCGAACTTATAAGTTCAAAAGAAAATTGGAGTTCCTTTAGTATACCTAGCACTGCATGTCTTCAATGGGGACTTTTAAAGAACGACCAATACACTTACACAGTGAGGAATAAAATGGTAGGGTATTCTAAAGCTTACTCAGAAAATTAAAGATGTTGCTTGGGCAGACTTTGCAGAAGCTTTTTGATGTACAATTTAAAAAAAACATGATGATGTGCATAGTCAATTTTTATTTCTATAAATGCGAACAATACCTATATCCTTTTTTCTAACAACACGCATCAACACAAACCCATTTTCAGTGATATGCGATTTGTAATACAAAGGTCAAAGCAATGAATGCTGCCTATTTCAACACTTACACCAGCAAAGCTGATAATCGGCGTAAGTTACGCGGCGTAGCGATATGAGTAGAGCGTGTGTGGACACGCGGTCAGAGTAACAAAACTATTTGTGGCATTTTTATTGCTTTTAGCGTAAGTTACGCTTTTGAATAACCACTGTGTGAACGTAGCTAATATAACACGGGTGCGGTCTAAAAACAATACCTTCCCTTTATTCTCTAATTTTAGAATACATTAGTGAGAGTGAATAGACTAGGTGATGTCTGGCACTTTCATTTTCTATTATGAATTTGTAGCGCTAGTCTTCTCACCATTGGTGAATTTTAATTACGTAATTACATTTCTTAAAGTGGATGTTCTGATCACTTTAGCTGTTTTTTGCCCATCAACATACTTTGATATCAGAAAAACACACCATATTTTGCTCATAATTTCTGTAAAACGTTTAGCGCAAGATATATGTTCAATTTGGACGATATTGGCCAAAATACAGTGAATTACTGCCAAAGGTGGTTAACCACCCGGCCAGTTTGTGTAATACTCAATGGGCAAATTGCATGTCGCCTTGTGCTTCTAAAATAAGAACCATTGGAGTTTATGCAACTCAAACATCGGAATGCGACTATATTAAGGATGACCCTTCATGTAGAATAGAAAACATCAAGTTGAAGGTAATGCTGATTTATTAGTTATTGTTGAACTTGAACTGTTACAGAGCTACGAAATAACGCGGGAACGGCGATTCCAGAAAGAAATAATGGTTCGCAGAAGAAAAGAAATCCCGTGACCATACATTTTTTATAAAATTCATTGCATAAATATATAAAATAGAATAAAAAGATTGAACAGATAAACTGGACCTGTGAGGGATATTCATGAATTTAGTCAGTTGTTAAGCTATTTACGAAATAAACCGTACATTTATGATAGTAGAGTAGTAAGGACACCAGGTTGCAACTTCACTTTCAAATGTCTGAAGTATAGATGGGGTGACATGTGACGTTACGCCGGGAATTTGGTCGACAGTTGCTATTGTTCTTTACCCGGCGGTGTGCGCGCGCATCCTGTTTTGTTAAGGACCCGTGCTTTTAAAACTCGCGCCAAAGCATTATAAAGAGCAATATTAGGCATAGTGGAGATTCTTGTGGTCATATGCTGTTCCTCAAGCATGTATCGACAGTCCAGTCCCTTCGACTGTTGCTCTTGTTGATAAACATTGCTGTCACTCTATCTATCAGAACCTTAAAATGTAAGTTGGAGTGTCTGAATGACTGTTAATAGTAACAGAGGGGGAAAATCCAGGACCATGGAGGACCACAGTCAGGATTCCTCATCCCTTTACCCCCAGTGAGCTCAAACCAATTCTAGACATTAAAACGCCTAAAACCAAACATAACAATGACTGCGTAGGGACTCCACCATGACCACTACATGCAATGAAACTTGAGCTAAATTACCCCAAAAAAGGGCACATATGGGAAATTGCTGAAGAAATAATCTCACAGAAAATGTATCAAAGAGTTCCCAAGAAGAAATTTGTTTTTGTGCCCAGCTTGAGCACTGTTTGAACAATTACTGAACTAAATTATATTTTAAACCAATTTTTTACTGTCCGTTTAGATTTTTAAATGTCACCATAAAGCATTTGCTTATTGTGTTGGTATTTCATAATTATATTACTAATCCGTCCAAATATAACAATTTAATAATTATCAGGTAATATATTAATGTTATTCAAACAAACCGAAATCATTATCATTGGAGACCATCTAGGTCATCGATGATATATTGCAATCACATTAACCTATGATCAGTCATATTTGCACACCGATCTTTGCAAATACATTATGATCTGTCTCATAGCAAACTGACGTACTTTTGACTTATTCCCCACCATTTAGGGGCCATATCCAAACTCTCAGTGATTTTAAAGCATTTTTCTACCGATTTTACCCCGGTATTCCAACGAAATAGAACGAAATAACAATGCATTTCGTTGGAATACCGGGGTAAAATCGGTAGAAAAATGCTTTAAATCACTGAGAGTTTGGATATGGCCCCTCAGTGAAAAAAATATGTCTGCCAAAAGTGATAACAATGGACAAATCATATGAATCCCACATTTAAGCAAGACTAAATGTTTAAAGGATAAAACTGTATAACTATAAAACGTAAAAAGATGAATCCAACGGAACCTGGAACAAAAAAACCCCAAGGATCAGAGCCTTAGAGGACTGATACAGGCTGTCCCAAAATGATTAGTACCAATGATTCCCAACGTTCATTACATTTTTTCATCATCACAATCAACGGGATTCGGTCCGTTGTTTTTTCATAATCTTGGACATTCTATACCCTTTCATTAGAATTTGAGATCATAAATATCGGATTTATTAAACTCAAGATACACTATATTGTGTTAGACATGGTGATTTCACCTTTTCGACAAAGTGCAAAAAATGTGTGTGTTAAACAACTTATTTGAAAGAAACAAATATATTCTCTTAAAGGTAGATGTTCCGATTGCTGGCCCGATTTTTAACTTGATGTTTTCTATTTTACATGAAAGGTCATCCTTAAAATTGGCACATTCCAAAGTTTGAGTTGCATAACTCCAATGGTTCTATTTTTAGAAGCACAACCGTCACAACACATTTGCCCATTGAGTCATACACAAACTGGTTGGTGGTTAACCACCTTTGGCAGTAATTCACCACATTTTCACCAATAATTTCTAAATGGAACATTTCTGGCCCCTAAGATTTGACAGACATAATGAGAAAAATATGAGGATTCTTTTGATATCAAAATATCTTGATGTGAAAAAAAATCATAGCCCCCAAAAAGTGATCGGAACATACACCTTTAATCTCTTGTCTACCAATATAATCTTTTGTTCCTTTCTATTGTAACTGTTATTAGTTATGGATGCTCATAATATCATTAATAAATTCTTCATTTTAATTCAATTTGAAGGGTAAAAGAAGTTCGCCACACTTTATTTGACAAGTGATTAGGAACTTTTGAATAGCTAATGAAGTGGTACTGGTGGAATTAGAAGTGGATTAGATTTCATTTTCACATTAGAGGATGGAGTTGGTGAGGTTAAAACTTAGGTAAGGGACTGTTTCGGTTTTACCAATTTTGTAAGTAACTTTACCCGCAATATGAAAAACAAGTATATGCCACTAATAATTACCCATGGCCACTTCTTTAGCTGTTTAAATGTCCCTCAAAACTAGTTCACATAGACACAAAGCTTGGGATCACTCATGTATGACGATCCATTTTTACTCTACAAATTAACTCAAAATTAAGAATTATTTATGATATGAACAACCATAACAAACAACAGTTTAAAATGGAAAGGAACAATAGCAGACAAGAGTTTGAGAGATTATTTTTGTTTCTTTCAAAAAAGGTTTAAAACACACACATTTTTTTTTGCACTTTGATAAAAAGGTGAAATCACCATGTCTTACACAATGGAGCGTAACCTCAGTTAAATAAGTCCGATTATTTATGATTTAAAATTCGAATGAATCTCGTTGATTTTCATGATGAAAACAATTAATGAACTTTGGGCATCGATGGGTACTAATCATTTTGGGACAGCCTGTACAAGGATAAGTATAATTATTGCCAGCATTATGAAAGGTCCGGTATAGAAACAAATATTGGTTAAGTGTGACCTGTAAAAATGCAGAATTGTAATACTATTGATAGCTTAGTTGGCTGAAACTTTACAAATAATAAAAAGGAATGCAACATGGGCAGCGTAGTTAAACATAGCAGTTTAAATATCTGTCTTTTATGTCATCATCCGCCATCTTGTTAGATGGCGGAAGACGCAGTGTTTCCATACACTTTATTCCATTTTGTCTAAGTCTAAGTACTGATTGACAATTACTTTTTAAACACATCATTATTAAAAAATAGGGCTCATCATAAAGCGAAGCTCATTTCTGTTCCTTTTTTCTGTTTTAATTAGTGACAATTAAAAACGTTTTATAAACAAAATAAAAGTTAGTATTTGACTTACTCTAGAAACATCAGTGAGTTCCTGGTCTTAGTCTAGCGCACTCTGAGGGGTCAGGGGTCAAAACTTTAAATAGAAACTTCGAAAGAGCACGTGATTTGTAACTGAAATCAGTTGATTATCTGTTGCCGCTCCTTAATCGAGGTCCTTATCTGTATCAAACGACCATCAACGATAACCTTAAACCCGGGATTCATTATCTAATGTGTATCATTTATGATAAGGCAAGAACTTTGTTATAGAAAAATATGAATTATCATACGATATGTACGTGCTTGGACCCATAAATCACTGTTGTAGTTTACTTAAGAGCCAAAAATACTCGCGATTTGTTTACCTATAATATCGCGCGAACCAGACCCGAGACAATTTTTTGAATACCTTCTGTAGGTTAGATAAATCACAGGATACAGAAGATATCAATATTCAAATAATGCAGAATGGGTAAATAGTAGGTATACACATGTACGTCTAAATATGGGGAAGAGTGGGTCAACGATATTATAATAGTTCAGTTCGTTCCTATTGATTTAATTCAGTTGGATATTATTATGGCCCTGTGCCAGTATTACATTAATACGCACATTCACTGATGCGATTAAAGAAACACTCTTAGTGAAGTTTTATCGACATCTACTTTACCCAGTCTTTAATACACCTTAAACTCGAACCCATGATTTCGATAGACAACAAACACGTCTTTTCAAATCAATACTTAACGCTTATGGCCATGTGTTTTGAACTCGCCACCCTTCCCGTTGCATGTCCAGATTTTTACATTTTACACCATCTGAGATTCGAATTAGCATATCGCAATAACTACTTGTTCTACCCCATAAAAGTATATATTTTCTGAACGGTAATCTCACAAGGAATCCAAATATGCGATTGGAATTTGCATAGGACCTAATGGTAACATCTTGTGATTAAGAATGTTCAAAGAATATCGATTTTGTTCATATTTTGATTAAAGCTCAACATTTTTTTTATTCCTATCCCAATCATCATTTTACTGTGCATATTATTAGTTCCTCATGCAATTTACCCATCAGATCAGAACATAATGTTTATCAAGGGAAACTTGTTGAAATATACTATATCGGGAAGTAAATGAGCGCAGACGTTTACTGCATATTTATTAGAGTTTTCACATATATTTTGGCTATTTACCCTATCCTGATTTAAGCGGGATTATTGAATTCCCCTATTTGAGAGCTTTCCAAAAATGTAAAAATGTTGCTATCATCGGTTGAATAATTCTGTTGTTATAGTCATGTATGTAAAACCGATGAATTAGGGCAAGTTCACTGTGTAGTGAATAGGGAAAAGCCAAGGACAGTGTAATCGATTCGTGATTACAATTGTTACGTAATAGTTGACACGTTTGTTGAAACAGAAACTTATAGAATATAAAACAATCTATAAAATGAGAGCAAAATCATGTTTGTACCATACAGAGATGAGGAGTTATTGTAATTTGAACATAGAATTGGGAACATTTTCTATATTACCCATCGAGATTGTACACAACGCCACCGCCACCGCCACCGCCGCCACCCCTGACTTTCGAAAAATAAATAAATAATATCTCAGCCAACAGTTATAGAAATACCTGAGTTATTCACACAGTGTAGCTAGATAAATAAGCTTTCAAATGACACCTAAACCATTATAGCTCTACCACATTTAGTTGTTGAGTTAATAGAGAGAGATGGATGATTCGTCACCAAAAATGCAACGCCGCCACCCTTTTTGGGTGGTCCGTTTCAAAACACATGGCCTTAAAGAAACACTCTTGGTGAAGTTTTATCGACATCTACTTTACCCAGTTTTTAATACACCTAAACTCGAACCCATGATTTCGATAGACAACAAGCACGTCTTTTCAAATCAATACTTAACGCTTATGGCCATGTGTTTTGAACTCACCACCCAAAAAGGGTAGTGGCGTTGCATTTTTGGTAAAACTCAACAACTAAATGTGGTAGAGCTATGGTTGAGGTGTCATGTGAAAGCTTATTTAGCTAGCTACATTGTGTGAATAAATCAGGTATTTCTATAACTGTTTGGCTGAGATATGATTGATTATATTGTGAAAGTCAGGGGTGGTAGCGGTGGCGGCGGCGGCGCTGCGTACAATCTCTATGGGAAATATAGAAAATGTTCCCATTTCTACGTTCAAACTCCTCATCCCTTTATGGTACAAACATGATTTTGCTCTCATTTTATAGATTATTTTATATTCTATAAGATTCTGTTTCAACAAACGTGACAACTATTATGTAACAATTGTAATCATGAATCGATTGCATTGTCCTTGACTTTTTCCCTATTCGCTACACAGTGAACTTGCCCTAATTCATCGGTTTTACATACATGACTATAACCAAAAAAAAGTATTCAACCGATGATAGCAAAATTAATCATTTTTGGAAAGCCCTCAAATAGGGGAATTCAAAAATGAGGATAGGGTGCATAACCCCAAAAATATACTTGTAAACTCTAATAAATATGAAATTTAAACGGTTGTGCTCATTTACATCTCGATATAGTATATTTCAACAAGTTACCATTGACAGCCATTATGTTCTGATGGGTAATTGCATGAGGAACGTATATAGGCATACACAGTACAATTATGATTGGGATAGGTATACAAATATTGAACAAAAATCGAATATATAATATTTTTTGAACATTCTTAATCACAACATGTTGCCATTAAGTACAATCTATATTCCAATAGCATATTTGGATTCCTTGTGATATTACCGTTCAGAAAATATGTACTTTTTATGGGGTAGAACAAGTAGTTATTGCGATATGCCAATTCGAATCTCAGATGGTGTAAAATGTAAAAATCTGTACATGCAACAGTAAGGGTGGCGAGTTCAAAACACATGGCCTTATGGGAACGAGATTTTCGTTTTATTTATTAATTGTGAGAAATTATTTCATGACAGTGCAATAGACTATACGGGACTTTTGTGCGCGATTTTAATCCGAGACGAGCAGGGATAGCACTGGATCAAAAATGTGAGAGTTCCCATGACATTTTTCAGGACCCCGTAGGACTTCAAAAACAAATTTAAGGGGTCCCCCAAGAAATTGAGGTCCTGAAGTTTGGGTATTTTACTTTTTTACAGACAGTTTTAATGAATTTATATTATGAGCAAAAGATGGGTATGTAATTTACAGAATTTCTTAAGGTTTCCATTTCCATACATCGTCAAATTTAAGGGGTCCCTTGACTCCCTTCAATTTTGATCGGGACCCGCAAGTCTTTCCAACTCACTTCTCCATCTATACCTTCATTATTAATGGTCCGAGGCTTCAAAATGTTAAAATAAAAACCGAACTTTTGTTTTGATTTTGGGCACATAATATCATTCAATCTTTACGTGTCATATCTCTAATTAAGGAGAAGAAATTTCCTTACAACTTTATAACTTAAAATGTGTACGTAAAGGAACTAGTCTTGGAGGTGAGAGCATATGTATGGCCTAGTTTATAGTTACTTATTTCGAGGACTGTATATATACGCCCCTTATCGCGATGCACGATCACCTGCCCTCTGAACGCGGCAGTCCGGGTTCGAACCCCATTTTTTCCATCATTATTTCCCCCCCCCCCCCAGTTTCCCCTGTTATCTTTAGACCTACAAACCACCTGCCGGGATAAGGTTATGGGTGCGGAAGCCTACACATTGTCTAACAGAAAAAATCGGTGGCTGTGAACCGGTTTGCAGAATGAATGCTTCAAGCGGGGCATGTCGGTTGCCGTGGGGTTGCCCAATAAAGCTTCTTGGTTGAGATCAGAGTACGGCCACAGCCGTGATCAAGGGGTGGGGAGGTTCCTACATAGACCCACCCTTATTTTTGGCATAATTTAGCGCGAGTACTTGCTTTTACAACATACTGTATAAGGGAGTGTTCATAAATACCTTGAGGCAATGGAGGGTGGATCAGAAGAAGAAAAAAATGTCCCCCAAAAGGGGGATCACAAAAACAATTGGGACTTAATACGGGGGATACAAAAAAGTCCACATTGTTGGCGCTTCGCGCACACCAAAAAGGTCAACATTAATTGTTCTGCGCTTCACCAAATAAGAACCCACATTTTAACAATTATATTGTGCGCGGTCGAATATGCTCGGTATTAAACTTAGACATACAGGAGGGGGATCAAGAAGAAAAAAATCACCATAAAAGGGGGATCAAGAAAAATATTAACGGTGTTTTTTTGTGGTTTTTTTTTTGGGGGGGGTGGATCAAGGGGATTATACTTTGTTCGCGCTCACATTTGAGGTTACAAGTTCAAGTCATGTACGGTCGACATTGGAACCAGTAGTGTTGTTATGTCTTTTTTCGCGCCATCATTTGTCCTCATCGGGTCGGGGTGTGTTTACACATTCGGCTTATCACACGCTTTGTGTACATAGTCAAGAACGTATATGATACTGAATGATAGCATGGTGATGATAGTGACGGTGTGGAAACGCTGAATTCCGACTCTGTTTCATATAAATTACGCTATCAAGATCTGCTTAGGTACAATGTACATGTACATGTATAGAGGCCTTTGATACACGTAGAGTTCTTCTTGGCAGTGGTGGTGTAAAAATTGCTCTGGTACTAAAATTTACTCCGGGGATTTTCTTACAGCATAGCTTATGTTACAAATGCGCGTAAAGCGCGACCAAAAATGTACATAGGACTTAAAATTCACATGCGATGCGATGCCCCCCCCCCCCCCCCCCCCCATGATATACCCGACCCAAACACGGTAAACACCTGTAATTACTCAAACGCTTCCATTGCTTGTCAACTAAAGCGAATTCGAGAAATAAAACCAAGTCCTAATAACGGAACTGTTATTTAGAAAGGGAAATGCGATTCTGTTCAAAGTAAAATAGATATAGGCCTATCTTTGCTTTAAAAAGCAGTTCGGGGTTAATTTACTATTAAACATTCTTAAAAATCGCTCAGTCATGTCAAACTTCATTGTGAGGGTCTATCTGAATCACTAATTGATGATAATTAATCATACATATGTTAGAATTAGCAATGCAACTATCTTTATTTATAAGATTGAGGATACATCTTTTTGGGCCTTTAATCAGGTCAGACAACATCGAAATATTACCTAAGTAGACATACATACACTCTTAATACAGCCTATTCAGTTTTTGACTAGAAAAACTGTTGACACATTTTTGATTTCGAAACTAATTACTGTGGTTAGATGTCTAATTAATTTGCCCCCTTCTGCATTCCAAGTTTGTAATCGTTTTGGCTGATTTAATTTTAAGAGTGTAGAAAATGTATGCATTTTTTTGAAATAATTATTTACAAAATAGAATAGTTCACAATATTTATTGATCAAGACTGGCCATACACTTATATTCCCACGAGTACAAAGGTCGGTAGTGTTCTGTACTTCCTCTGCATATAATTATCAGGTTTGTGATGGAATAATACCGTCGATATTGCAGAATTGATAGTACACGTGTCTGTTTTAACTATGTAATAATGTTGTCTGTCTCTCCATACTTGCATTGCCGAGATATTGGCAAATGTAGGCCCTATCAATCGACCCATATTTCAACCTATTACAAATATTGACAGAATTCAGTCAGTGGTCGAAACCTAATGGGACGTATTCTCGTACTAATCGCTGACTAAACTCGTTTTTAAGTTAAACGTAAGTCTATCGTTTAGACGGGACGTTTAACAAAACACGGTTTTAAACTATGCAAATATCGTCCCCAGGGAACTCGTAGGGTAATGTCATGCAGGTATATGATACATAGTGGCCCAGATAAGACACCGTAGTTAAAAATGTAATACACGTGTATTTTAATAGCGATACCGGGCCTGTACGTCGGCTCGCAGCGGTTGCCAGTTGGGTGGGTGTTCATTTTGTAACCATTATTTTAATAAAATAAGGACTATTCCAACATAATAATATCTATTTATTCGAGCGGCACATGCAAATATCGCATGAAAAGCACACTTTTAACGATGAAATAAACAAATCGATCAATTAATGAATGTACACGGCGATAACACGTCTCTTAGTCTTACAACTGCAACCGCTGTGGCTTGCTATCCAGGACCCTATTGATTGTAATCGGCGGACACGGGTTCAATTTCCATCTTTTGCATGTCTTATTTAGTTTTTTTTAAATTTAAATTTTAATAATATTAATGCCTAAATATTATATACATTTTACTCATTTATTACTTATTGATTAATATTTATATTTCTTGGAATTACGCCACTAAAATCTTTTATAAACGTTATTCGTAATTGGCGATGTCAGGCTAAAGAGGGAGACATACTCGATGTGACGTCACTAATCATAACGAAGGCGAGGCCAATTGTAGTAAATTACGTCACGTCTCCCTCTTTAGCCTGAAATCATCAAATTACGAATAACGTCTATTGTTTACAAATTCCAATTAGTATAATTATTTCTTCATTTTCACTGTAGGCATAATAGAGATCAAGACTAGTTACTGTAAAGATATCATTACGCTACAAGGCCGCTTAGCAGCGCTATAAATTGGTGCCCTAAAAACCGGCAACAAATTTAAATATTCGCCTTCCATCAAAGCTGGTTGCTATATGACATAATTCTCGTGTGCAACCAACCGGCTGTATTGCAACGCCCATTGAGGAGTTTAAACGCATGAGCGTGGATGTAATTGGCAACATAATGGAAACTCACCCATGCAGTTAGCAAGAAGTACCGCTATATCACGCCCCGAATTTAAATATACAACCAGGCAATCCTCTCGTAGTAATTGATAACAATAGGTTTACCAGACCGAATTGATAGCGCTCCTAAACGGGCAATTGTTGTCATGTGGTTCATTCAGATTATTAATATCTTAAATGATTTCCTTGTTAATTTAAATAGCTTTAATTTTGTCTGATAATTTGATCCCCCAGTGTACTTAGTCTTGACATACAGGTGTAATATAATTAAATAATGTATTTTATTGAAGACAATACGCTAATTGTTCTCAGCTAGTTTAAAACAAATAGGCTTCCTGTTATGTCCAGGATGCCGGTGGCAAAAAGTTAAATATTTATTGAGTTATCTTTATCTAAATCTGTATATGCATTCATTCACTCACCCGACAATCATAGGCATACACCTTTTTAATAATGTACAAACCCAACGAATGTCATCGAGTCAAAGAATTTACAAATGAATGAGTTGATTAACTAATTGATGTATTAACCCTAACTCTACCCCCTACTGTTTTCAGAATTTCAACGTGGAAAATTGACCAAAATATCCCCCCGATCCCCGCGGGATTTGATCCAGATACCTCCAGCACCAGAGGCGAACGATTCCCCACTGCACCACAGGTGTCAAGGCTAGTTGGCGCAATATATTGCGCCAATTATATGGGCTGGGTCCATTTCTTCAACGCCGGGTGGTACCAACGTGCCCAGTCGTGGTATTTTGTGGTATATGGTAGGGTTAGGGTTAACTAATTATTTTTCTTTATATTAAGGACCATCATTTAAAAAATCTATATTCCTTTTAAAGCATGGTATCACGATAGGAAAAGCACGACACATACTTGATGCAAAAGTGTAGTTAAACTACCCCATACCCATAAAAACACAGTGAGTTAGACGCGTGTTAATTAAACAAATGTTCGAGAATTACGTTTAGTTTATAAACGGTGTGTTTAAAGTTAAACGCGCGTTTAGCTTAAAGCCACGTTAAAATACGTACGAGAATACGGCCCATTGTGTTGAATGGCGTTACATAACCAAATATATCTATATAAACATCCAACAGTGTGTTGTATGAAAGACAAAGGTTCATGCTTTGTATTGATCACACTATTCCTCATTATAATCACTCATGCATCCCATACCAAGTTCACTTTTATTATATTGACCGACCCTCGTAATGCAGCTCCAGCATTTTGATGATTTTTTCCTTCTTCAACAATTGTATAATTACAATCAAAATCCCATTATTACACACAGAAAACACTATGTAAAAAATTATGTAAATATAGAACTCCATAATTATTATGTAAGAGTTTACATAAAACATGTAATATAATACCCAAGCTTGTGTAAATTCCTATGCAAAAGCTTAACACAACTGTTTACATATAGTATTATGGAGTTCTATTTTTACACAGATTGTGTATTTTTTACATAATTTGTGTAATTTTTTTACATAGTGTTTTCTGTGTGTACGTTCAAAAACCAATGGTGATTCAGAATTTACAGCCAACCGTCGCCACTGTCATTGGAGGAGCAGACGATGCCGGACACGGGCTCATTCAAGATTAACTTAATTCAATGATTAATGCTGCGTATGCCTACGCGGTTTACGATATTAACCGAATGCGACAAACGGTTACTGATGGATTTTTTTGGTTTAAAGTGGTACTTAAGTTACGCTGGAGTTGATTTTCCAACTCCAGCGGTTTTAGGATAAAATAATTTAGTTTCAACATATGATACATTTTCTGGAATCATGTTATCAAAATCTATTTTACATTGAAGCCGTCAACGGAGATTCAAAATGTACATCGTGACCACCGTCGTCTGCTGGGGATGT
This sequence comes from Ophiura sarsii, assembly GCA_035610835.1. NCBI lineage: Eukaryota > Metazoa > Echinodermata > Ophiuroidea > Amphilepidida > Ophiuridae > Ophiura > Ophiura sarsii. Next base: position 26,062,340 of record CM069456.1, read on the forward strand.
GAATTATTGTTCTGCCCTCATCTCAGTAACTGTATCATACACACTCTTCTTTAATAGATAGAGGGCACTATGTCAAAATTTGCAGTTGGGTGACTTCAGGGTGTGTGCTATGGATGAGCCGTCCTCGACAAATGTTTGGTTTAGGCCCCAACAATTGTAACTAAATAAGAACATACCTGGGATTTTGTTTCCTTCTGTAAAGTTAAGCAGGTCATACATTAATCGAATATTTTCTCCTATATATCGGCCCGACATAAATCCTTTTTGATTCTCGTGAATAATGTCATTGAGACTAGATTGTACACGTTCTGCTATACAAGCTGATGCTAGTTTGTATACGTTACATTTTAACAGAGAGATAGGACGCCAATTTTTCAAAAATTGACGAGGCTTGTCTCCTTTAGGTAATAAAGTAATAACACCAAACGTTTGTGTTACTGACAATTGACCCTTGTCATATCCATAATTGATGGATCTCAATAGATACCAAGACAAGTCGGTAAAGAAAATTGTGTAGAATTCATAGCCAAAGCCATCGGAACCAGGTGATTTGTCATTTTTGCTATTTTTCAGAGTACATTTAAGTTTATCATAAAAGTTATCAACCCTTCATCATAATTTATCAACCCTTTATTATTATTATTGTTGTTACCGTTACCTTCTTCACCTCGTCATGCTCGTGCCAGATGATGGCGATTGAAGGGTATGGGCTCGTGCCGCTCGTTCACGAATATTCCAGGTTAAATTATACGTACGAGGTTACGTTATTAACCGAATGAGATGAAAGGTAAATGAAAGAAGAAAAATATCCAAAAAATGATACTTATTACACTGAAGATGATTTTTCAAACTCTAGCGGTATTTTTAGGATGACATAATTTATGTGTGCGACATATTATGAATTGTCTGGAATCATGTAATCAAATTCCATTTTACAATTAAACCAACGGAGATTCAAAATGTAAGGCCAATCGTGACCACCGTCGTCTGCTGTAGATGATAATATAGTAGTCTGCCCTCAGTACAACTATATCATACACACTCTTCTCTAGATAGAGGGCACTGTGTCGAAATCTGCAGTTGTGGTACTTCAGGGTGTGCGCGATGCTCCGTCCTGGAAACATGTTTAGTTTAGATTCCACATCACTAAAATGGTTTCTTGATACGTTTACATGTTACAGGGGTGTTTCAAAAAGCTCATTTTCTCGCTTATAAAGCGACTGGAATTTTCGATTTGACATTTTCCTTAAATGTCATGATATTTTTGATCATTTAATCAACACACATTACATATGGTTACCCTGAAAGTTCCGAGAAATGAACTGAATGTTAATCTCAACGCTTCCTTCAGAAGCCAAACGAGATGATCTGTTGTTAGCCATACGAACATATTGCATATAGTATTATAGTATAATTCAAGTCGATTTTTCAGTTGGTGTATAAGTGATGCTTACTATTAAGATCATTGCATTTCTCTTAACACTTACGTATGCTTATAATAAATTGTCTATTCAAAATATGCTAAACTTGACCAGTTACCTCATCATCCCCCAATCTTCCTTTATATCATTATTATCAGGTAATCAATATTTATACATATCGACTTAATGACACTTGATGCCTGTCAGCATCAATGGTTTTTCATTATCTGTAACATCGTAAGTCCATCATAACATTCATTCCAAGTTGCAAACTGTCTATCGTGCTCATTATCTCTCTACGCATCCGTGATTACAAATTTAAGTCCATCATAAAACAGACTGAATGCGTTCAATCCAAGTTGCAAACTGTCTATTGTGCTGATTTTCTCACGTAATCTGTGAAAACAATTTTTATATGGTTAGTCACTACAACGTGTATTGCAATTGTTTTGGGCCTAACCGCTTTATTGTACGAGCCATCTACAAACTTTATTTAAACCCACTTAAGTTTGGGTGGTTCGACCATTATATTTTTGTTGTTGTCAGTATTTATTCATGTCTTCTTGTTGTTCAGTGTGTATCAAGCATGTAAAAAAAAATCATAGGAAGTTGCAATGTACGTTATGTAATAAATACGTTCATAAGTGTTGTAGTAATTTGACAAATAAGGAATTTAAGAAAAATAATGTATCTATGTATTGGTATTGTATTTCTTGTAATGACAATATAAACTTGCCGTTCAATCATATAATTGATGAAAGGGGATTTTTACTTGGGTTATTCAAAATGTATGAAGACAATAATGTACTAATTGAATACAGCTCAAATAATTTTGAGCACTTACTGTTTGACCCAACTGAGCTTCAATACGATATAGAAGAAGGTAATATGAATAGCTTTTCATCATATTATACTGATGATAAGTTAAAAACTCTACAGGATATATCTGACACTAATTTATCACTCTTAAATATTAACATTAGAAGTCTCTACCGAAACAATGAAACATTAACAGACTTCTTACACGGCTGTAACACTAACTTTCAGATTGTTGGTCTGGTTGAAACCTGGCTGAGGGACACGCCTGAAGAATATTTTCACTTAAGTGGGTATAATCTTGAGTTCAAAAATAGAACAAGAAAAAGAGGTGGTGGAGTGTGTTTGTATATAAAGGAAAATATGAAATATAAACTACGTAATGATCTGATCGAAAAAGGTAAATGTCCAGATAGTATTGATAGTTTGTCTATTGAAATAGAAAGAAGTGGATCTAAAAATATAATTGTTGGTATTGTGTACAGACCGCCGGATGAGGATGTAAATGAATTTAATCTATTTGCTGATCATTTACTTTCAAACATCACAAAAAATGAAAATAAACTTGTGTATATAATGGGTGATTTTAATATCAATCTCTTGAATGAAGATGTTCACACTCCGACAATCGAGTTTGTAAACATCCTTACATCGCATTCATTGTATCCCAGCATCACTAAACCAACTAGAATCACATACATCGGCAACCCTGATAGATAATATATTTACAAACTCCTTGGCTCATCAAACTTCCGGTATCATAATGACAGATATCAGTGATCACATGCCAATATTTATTACTACTGATTTAAAAGTGTATAACAGAACCTATTCTATTCCAATCCAACTCAAAGAGATGTACGCCAGTATAGTGATGACAATATTGAGCTTCTTAAAACAGAAATGAGCAAAGTCGACTGGGATACTGTTTGTTCCTCTGATGACCCAAACAAAGCATATGCCAAATTTATTGAAAAATTCAACAGTTTGCATGACAAATGTATTCCGACAAAAAAGGTAACACCTCGTAGGAAAAAGTTAAAACCCAAATCGCCTTGGATTACAATTGGGCTCTTAAAATCGATTAGAAGAAAGAAAGAAATCAATAAAGAAACCTACTGGAGCAAATATTGACAAGTACAAAAGTTATCGTAATTAACTTATTAAATCTACTTTACGATTTGCAAAACAAAGCTATTTTTGCGATTTGCTAGAAAAGGAAAAATACAACATGAGGAATACATGGAAAGTTTTAAATTCAATTATTAAAAAAAGAAAAACAAAGACCCCCCAATCTTTCGTATCCGGAAACGAAACTTACACCAGTCCTAATGATATTGCAATGCAATTCAACAAATACTTTGCGAATATAGGATCATCCTTAGCTTCAAGTATCAGCCACACTGGAAACGATTACTCTTCTTATCTTAATGAGAACATTAGTTCAACCTGCTTTTTCAAACCAACAAATGATGATGAAATAATAACACTAATAACTAAACTTGGTAGTAACAAGAGCGCGGGTCATGATAATATTAAATTAGATCTAATAAAAAAGATATCAACGGAAATAGCTCATCCGCTAACGCTATTATTCAATATATCGTTAAGTAGTGGTGTAGTGCCTGATGATTTAAAAATAGCTAAAGTTGTACCTATTTATAAGAAAGATGATCCTCAAATATTTGGAAATTATAGACCTGTATCTGTATTACCCTGTTTATCAAAGATTTTGGAGCGTATTGTGTATAATCGCTGCTATGATTTTCTATGTAAACATAATATTTTGTATGATCAACAATATGGATTCCGTCAAAAACATTCTACTTATATGGCAGTTCTAGATGTTGTTAATGATTTGACTAAGAAAATAGACGAGGGAATGTATAATGTTGGCATTTTCATGGATCTATCTAAAGCGTTCGATACCATTGACCATACCATTCTATTGTATAAATTATCTCACTATGGTTTCAGAGGTGTTGCTTATAATTGGTTTTCTAATTACCTTTACAATAGAAAACAGTATGTGTATTATAATGGTATAGAATCTTGTAAATTAAATATATCTTGCGGTGTACCCCAAGGGTCAATTCTTGGACCACTTTTATTTATAATATATATGAATGATATTTGTAACACATCCACACTTTTATCTTTTATACTATTTGCTGATGACACCACCGTACTCTATAGTCATAATGATCTGTCAGTTTTATGTGACACTTTATATGTCGAGCTCCGTGAGGTATGCAACTGGTTCAAAGCAAATAAGCCGTCACTCAATGCTAAAAAGACCAATCAAATGTACTTTGGGACATCTTATCAAACAAGGAATATAAGTGATCAACACAACATTTACCTTGATGGAACAAAACTTGTTCGTGCGCGTGAAGCAAAGTTTTTAGCTATTACAATTGATGAAAATCTTACATGGAAAAAAACAGATTAATAATACGTGTAGATCATGCTCTAGAAACATAGGGGTCTTAAACAAAGTCAAATACTTTTTACCAAAACATGTATTGTATCAGTTGTATTGCTCAATGGTCTTGTGCTATCTCAATACGGTATATTATTATGGGGAAATGCTCCTCAAGAGTATTTAAACAAAGCTTTTCGTTTGCAAAAAAGGGCACTAAGAATGATATCAAATAGCTCCTACCTAAGCGCATCAAAACCTTTATTTGAAAAATATAACACATTAAATGTTTTCAACATGTATAAGAAAGAAGTAACTATTTTTATGTATAAGTACAAACATGGAATGCTACCAAAATCATTCGCCGGTATTTTTACGAACCACAAAGATGTACATACTTACAACACAAGAAATAAAGATAACTATCAATTAGGCATACATAAGACAAAAGGGCTATTAATCACAGGACCAAAGGTGTGGAATAGTTTGCCAAATGATATCAAAGATGCTACATTACAAGCATTAGCCAATTAAAAAGAAAAATCACAACCTACTTGCAGCCTTAATTATGTTGTCGCGTGTTCATAAGTTGTACATTCACCAGTAAATAGTATTACACGTTTGTACTCTTGAGCTGGGTGTATATTGTTATTACTATCTATATTATTATTTATACATTAATACACGCTTTTCGTATTTGTAATACCATAAATTAATTAAATAATTAATATATTGATTAATTAGTTAATTAATAGACCGACAGATAATTCAGTAGAATATATTGTATACAGCATACTATTTTTAAATATTTCATATCCCTTTTTATCAGTAGTATATAAACATTCCTTCAGGATCCGTACTGTAATGGTATCTTGAGAACTTGTGTACAACACTTTATCAATGCTATACTTAAAAAACAATCAAGAGCACATACTTTATCAAACTAAACCAATATTATGTCAAGTAACTTAAATCTTAAATCAATAACAAACAACAAAACAATCACGTTGCTGCTTCCACGTGGGATATAATGTATATCCATTGCTTGATTACTTTTTCGTTGTCTTTTTTTTTGCTGTTGTTGTTGATTTTTTCTTCTTCTTTTCTGTTATGTTAACTTATAATTTCTGTAATTGTATATTTTGTTTATTTTTCTGTATTTGTAGAATGTAAGCTTTGTTTAAGGGGGTGCAACAACGTCAGGCTTTTGCTTTTAGTTGTTCCTCCTCCATCATATTATTTGTTAATCTGTCATTGTATTTTGTCTTTGTTGATATGATGAAAAATAAATATTGAATTTGAAAAAAATTAATTTGAATTAGACTTGCGTTAGTGCTTCGTTACGTCTGATGAAATCAGCAACGTCGGTCTTGAATGTTTCAGGATTATCGATGTTTACAGTCTGCGGCGCCGATTTAAGTGTAGCGGGTGGTATAAATGGTGGTCTCGTGTATCGGAAGAGCAAAATCCGAGCACGTTAAAAGGTCACAGACTCATTCGTAAAGAGTAGGGGATCATCCCGGTCTGTGGCTGTACACACATCAGTCCTAGGTCACAGGGCAGGGGTTGCACAGTTAACACGTCCTGTGTGTTCAAGCCCCCTTCGCGTGTTATTCCACTAGGAATGTTGCGAAGTATTCATGAAGAAGATGAAGAAGAAGAAGAAAATCAATAGGGCGATCGAAATTCAAGCCAGTATTTCTTTGAAATAGTTGCTGGTTGAGATATTTAACCAATGTATAAATATTACTTCAACATTAAACATGATATCTGAAGCAAAAGTTTGACTAATTTTATTCAAAAAAGGTGGAAAAATATTGATGAAAATATCCGACCATCGGCAATGTAGACTCATTATTTATTATTATCATCTCATATAATTTTCATTCCATAGCTCTCATCCAGAGTGAGAGCGAGGATACAGACCAACCTTTTTGGGTAGCTTTCTTACCCAACCTACCTATTTGTACTGCTAGGTCAAAGGATCTAAACAAAAATCAAGGCCCCAAAGCCTACTAGTACTACTACTACTGGCCTAGGACGTATATTAATAATAAAGCCTATAAAATAAAGGCGAGGTAAAAATGCAAGGGTTTTTTAAGAAGTCAATTGTCAGATCAAAAAGGGGTTTAACCGTTAAATTAGTTCAAATTCCAGTTATATGCATTTTTACTCACCTGCTGTTATGTTTTCAAGCTAATCTACTGCAAGTCCTAGTATTTCTGGCAGTTTTCTAGCCTGGATATTTCGTCAGTATTTCAATTTCGACCGAAAACCGCCGCCGCAAGATACTACTGACAGCTCGTGATTGTGATCGCCTACATACAGCCCGTGTACAACCGAGGAGGTGTGGAAAGGTCACCTTTTCTCCGATATACATCGCCTTTCGCATCCACCTTTTCACTGCTTTATAGCGCCCGGGAATATTGGCCAGTTTGGTGGAGAAATGAGCCATCGGAGTTGGACAACTGGTGTAGCGCCCTCATTTATCAGAAAAAGTTGAGAAATGTTGCCAGAACATTTACAATCAAAATTCATCCAAAAAAAATAAAATTATTTTTTTGCATTGTGGTACAAGATAATATATAATAGTCCTAGAATCTGGATTAAATTATAACTTTAATCAAATTTAAGGGCAATAAGTACCTTTCTTGATTACTTAATATTATTATTGGGCCACAGGTTCCTGCGTGACAAAAAAAAGGTATAATCCCCAATTGACATTACATTGCAATGAAAGGTATATAATGTTATGAATCGAGGGTCTTTAAGAAAATCCTGCTGAAATTACAGGTAGTACAATTGACGTGGCTTTAATTCAGTAGTCTCTTGTTTTTCTTAACTAGTAATGACATACATATATATGCACGTTTTATTTGGGATTCAACTTGTGTTTTTTAAATTATTATCTATACCGTGTAGAGTGGAAAACAGACGACCTCCAATTTACCACATGTTTTGCCCTGTTTTTTTTTGGAGGGGGGGGATCTTAGGGGAAACCCCTTGGTTCTTGTTATTGCCTGTCATTTTATTGCTATATCGAAACCGTAATCGTCAACAATAGACGAGGAAACTCATAATATATTGCGTTAAACACGGGCAATTCCGTCTGTACAAAGAGCCAGTACAATGAATGATTATGCAAAGGTACTCACCTGCAGTATGTGATAACTGGTGTACCGCCTTGCACGAAGTGAAACACGAATTGATTCAAAACCGGAAGAGGACGCAGTATAATTGAAGTATAGGCGTCATCCAGAGTATACGATAGGCCTATGTACTAACATCGGCGACGAAACACGGCAAGAACACGACACGCATACTTAATCCTCTTCCATTCTGTCTGATACACTTATATTACCTCGACATGTCCGAGTCGGATCCTCTTTTGGATATTAATAGGCCTCCAGATGAAGATACAGAGGTAAGTTTATAAATCTAGCGGCAATGTTCACCATATTTATTGATTTATTTATTCGGACATACACTTTTGGAACAGTGGCAAAAGTTTTCTCTACTAATGCGTCCATACAACATTACACAATGTTTTAAATACAAAAAAGGAAATATATACAAATATATATATATAATAAATGTAAACGGTGAAATTACTATCACAACATGTTCGTTCGTTACACGTGTCTGATCATCAATTGCGACCAAAATACGGAGCTATACGGGGTGGTTCGGGATTCTTTTTTTTCCCAAGAAATAATGGATCAAAATGAATCAATGATATTTTTTCATTACTTTTTGCATTTGTTTTACTTCATACTGGGTCGAACCTTGACATGTTTCTTGACGCATAGACGTATAATGCGGTGTTTGCAGTGCACCTTTTGAATACAAACATTAATTTATTTGATTTTCTTTTTTTATTATGTCCAGGATAGACTCCCCGGTTTTGAGATCTTACATCATGCTACAGGAACATACATGTACGATGACTGTCCAGCATATATCAACCAGCCATTCAATACCGGTGTTTTAATTGCTCTGACATCTATCACTATTGGTACTGCACTTATGCTTACACCAGTACTGTTGGAAAATAGCAGTCATTTGCCGCTCACCATTACAGAGTCACTTTGTGCAGAAAAAGTGATAATTGCAATTTGTACGTTTTTTGTGTCAGGCTGGATGCTCTACCACCGCAACAGCATTACATTACGCCGAAATGACCTCTCCTTTAGCATGTTTAGGAACGACGACTCTAAGCCTTTAGTACAACCTGGACATGGATAGAAATAGCGATAACTCATAAGATGTTGACCGAACCATACTTACATGAGACATACATCACACCATGTAATGTAACGCCCATACAAGGCAAATACAGCAATCGGAACAGCAATGCGACATGTTCCGTCTTCATTAGTGTACTCCAAACATTTGTTGACCCTTTTTATATCGAATTTCCCACTATTGCTGTACTGGTTTTCATTGGTCTTTGGACAACGACAATTTCACGTCCCCACAATCACCCTTTGATGCCCCACGTCTTTATCGCGTGGGGTACACCCTCAACCTCCGAAAGCAGATGCTTATTCAGAACAATGATTGCTAGCCTCATATTAATCGTTGCCGTTTCTCTCTTTGTGGGAGCGTTTCGTATTTCTCAATTCATCACAAATCACGATCAAGTATACATTAAATTGTATACTTTTGTGAAATTGATATACCGCATTATAATCCTCGGCCCTGTGATGGTGATAGCATGGAAGCTTAAATCTTGGAGAGATTCTGAAAACTTTCCACTGAGTGCCAGCGAAGCGGCTCTCATGGAGTTAGGTGCACAGTTGGTCATTTTGATAGACGGCGACGATATATGTGTACAAAGAGATAGGGGATATAATTGATATTTTACGATTTAACTACGATATAAATGATATTTTAGATATATTTATTGCCGATACAAGTGACACATTTATTTCAATGTGATATATCTGATATTCTTGATATTTCCGATACAAATGGTATAAAAGATACAAACGATAGTTTTGACGATATAAAAGATAGAGATTTTTCTACTGAGATGTACTTTTGCGACGATATATCTGATATTCTTGATATTTTTGATATAAAAGATACAAACGATAGTTTTGACGATATAAAAGATAGAGATATATTAAGTGAGTTGTAAATTTGCGACGATATATCTGATATTCTTGATATTTCCGATATAAATGATATAAAAGATACAAACGATAGTTTTGACGATATAAAAGATAGAGATTTTTTGATTGCGTTGTACTTTTGCGACGATATATCTGATATTCTTGATATTTTTGATATAAAAGATATAAAAGATACAAACGATAGTTTTGATATAAAAGATATAAAAGATACAAACGATAGTTTTGAAGCTATAAAAGATAGAGATTTTTTTACTGAGATGTACTTTTGCGACGATATATCTGATATTCTTGATATTTTTGATATAAAAGATACAAACGATAGTTTTGACGATATAAAAGATAGAGATATATTAAGTGAGTTGTAAATTTGCGACGATATATCTGATATTCTTGATATTTCCGATATAAATGATATAAAAGATACAAACGATAGTTTTGACGATATAAAAGATAGAGATTTTTTTACTGAGATGTACTTTTGCGACGATATATCTGATATTCCTGATATTTTTGATATAAAAGATACAAACGATAGTTTTGACGATATAAAAGATAGAGATGATTTAAGTGAGTTGTAAATTTGCGACGATATATCTGATATTTTTGATATTTCCGATATAAATGATATAAAAGATACAAACGATAGTTTTGACGATATAAAAGATAGAGATTTTTTGATTGAGTTGTACTTTTGCGACGATATATCTGATATTCTTGATATTTTTGATATAAAAGATATAAAAGATACAAACGATAGTTTTGACGATATAAAAGATAGATTTTTTGATTGAGTTGTACTTTTGCGACGATATGTCTGATATTCTTTATATTTTTGATATAAAAGATACAAACGATAGTTTTGACGATATAAAAGATAGAGATGATTTAAGTGAGTTGTAAATTTGCGACGATATATCTGATATTTTTGATATTTCCGATATAAATGATATAAAAGATACAAACGATAGTTTTGACGATATAAAAGATAGAGATTTTTTGATTGAGTTGTACTTTTGCGACGATATATCTGATATTCTTGATATTTTTGATATAAAAGATATAAAAGATACAAACGATAGTTTTGACGATATAAAAGATAGATTTTTTGATTGAGTTGTACTTTTGCGACGATATTGTCTGATATTCTTTATATTTTTGATATAAAAGATATAAAAGATATAAAAGATACAAACGATAGTTTTGACGATATAAAAGATAGATTTTTTGATTGAGTTGTACTTTTGCGACGATATATCTGATATTCTTGATATTTTTGATATAAAAGATATAAAAGATACAAACGATAGTTTTGACAATATAAAAGATAGATTTTTCATCGCAGATGAATAAGACTACATTTTGACCCCGGTCAAAGTGCACAATTGAGCAGTCATTTTATCACAGGCTTCAGAATGCTGTGTTCAAGCCCACCCTATCTGTAGCACTTGTGACCTCACACAAAGTCATCCATGTACAATGTACCACTGTAATGAATAAATGCTACCTAAATTAGTCTTCTAAGAATGTCAATGATTGGCTCATCGAGTGGTATATAAACAGTGCTGGTCATGGTCCACTGCACTCTCTCCCAATGCATGATTATGGGAACTGGTCTATATGACTATTGACTGTAACAGCTAGCTAAGATAATCAGTAATAAAATACATCCATACTTACTATCTTCATGCACATGGTATAGGTACAGTATAATCACCAAGGACAGTGTATGGGAGACAATAAATAGTTATATATTTGTTTAATACCTGTCTTGAATGCCTATTATTTGTAAGTGTATTGGGAGTTAAGAACCTCTTTCTGTGACAGCTAAAGCTGAAAATTATAATGGGTGTTTTGCTTACAGACAACATAAATTTATAGCATTAAAAATAAGCAAGGGAATATGGGAAAAGTATACATTTGCAAAGAGCATATTATATTTCAAATCCCATTTTGTCAATATTAAGGTCATTTTATACAGGCTGTGTAGAAATTATATAGGGTATAACATGAAGCAGTTTAATCAGATGTTTTTCAGTTGGCATTCTCTTACTTTGAATATCACATTATTTGAGTTTTTAAGTTAGTGCATAAATAGGACTTACACGTCACATTCAAAAGAAAATCATCGTTCTCATTGTCTAAAGTTTCACCCGGTAAATTATACAGTGTGGTCAACATTTGTAGCATATTTTGCAAATTAAAGTTCCATTTTTATTCTAATTTGTCTTAATAAGCAGTAAACTGGCATTTTGCAATGGAAATAAATCAACTTAAGCATATGCCCAACACTAAACATATAATGTTATACAGGGTGTAGCTAAATACACATATATTCTTATCCATAAGCGAATGAGTAGGCTATTATGTCCCATTAAATATCCCGTTTATTATTCAGGATCGATTATAGGTTACCCATAGGTATAGACTTTTCAGTTCTCATTAATAACATTTGAGCATTAACAATTAGCATTTAGTAGCATATTTAATAATTATTAAGATTGGTTTATACACATCATGTTCAAATAATGAAACATTGCCTTGTTGGACCTATATTATTAATAATTAACATACCATGAAATTGCTTTACTCATGGCAAAGTACGTGCGGGCAATTAATTATTTGAATTATCAATTACAACCAATGATTGAGAAAAATCAGTCAACTAATATTAAAGTTCACCTTTGTTAGAGTACATCTATTAAACATAAATATAAACATCCAATCACAGATATCAAATTGTCAAAAGTGATAGAATGGATAACGATGATTTAAATGACGGAATCACTAGCATGAGAGCGATTTTTGAGTTGAAGTATTCCACGTTTATGACACTGGCTCCTTAGCCACCGCCTCAAGCACCAATTACTCTCTGATTACAACTGAAAATTATAAACATACATTTTCGTTGCTAGTATGGAAAGTATAGTTATTGTACCTACTTTAAATTGACACAAATCTTCATTGTACAACTAAAGATATAGACACATGTCATTTTTAATATTTAGGGTGCCAATTCATGATGCGTGCCCAATTGCTACCATATCAAGGGCCATGGAGAAAATGTGTACTGTAGATTTGTTAGTGCCATACGTTATTCTGTATTTATAGTTTATGATAACATGTTCCTTTATCCTAAATCAAGGACGTTTTGTGTGGCCATTAATTGAAATTAATTAATTAAATAGATTTTAATCACCGCTTCTAAGCGATGATTGTCTTTTTAAAGACTCTTCTTGTTTGATTGAGTTGTACTTTTGCGACGATATATCTGATATTCTTGATATTTTTGATATAAAAGATATAAAAGATACAAACGATAGTTTTGACGATATAAAAGATAGAGATGAGATGAGTTGTACTTTTGCGACGATATATCTGATATTTTTGATATAAAAGATATAAAAGATACAAACGATAGTTTTGACGATATAAAAGATAGAGATGATTTAAGTGAGTTGTAAATTTGCGACGATATATCTGATATTTTTGATATTTCCGATATAAATGATATAAAAGATACAAACGATAGTTTTGACGATATAAAAGATAGAGATTTTTTGATTGAGTTGTACTTTTGCGACGATATATCTGATATTCTTGATATTTTTGATATAAAAGATATAAAAGATACAAACGATAGTTTTGACGATATAAAAGATAGATTTTTTGATTGAGTTGTACTTATGCGACGATATATCTGATATTCTTGATATTTTTGATATAAAAGATATAAAAGATACAAACGATAGTTTTGACGATATAAAAGATAGAGATGAGATGAGTTGTACTTTTGCGACGATATATCTGATATTTTTTATATAAAAGATATAAAAGATACAAACGATAGTTTTGACGATATAAAAGATAGATTTTTTGATTGAGTTGTACTTTTGCGACGATATATCTGATATTCTTGATATTTCCGATATAAATGATATAACAGATACAAACGATAGTTTTGACGATATAAAATATAGAGATTTTTTGACTGAGATGTACTTTTGCGACGATATATCTGATATTCTTGATATTTTTGATATATAAAAGATATAAAAGATACAAACGATATTTATAACGAAGTAATATATTTTAGCTATCGGTCCAACATTACAATATTAAGGGGCAGAGCTTTGTCAATATAGATGGGGCTTTTAAAGAACGACCAATCATTAATAACGAAATAATTTGTCCCGATGTTCAGTCCCGATGTCACGCTAAACCATAACAATTTGTCGGAACGGGGCTTTTAAAGAACGACCCATAATCTGTTTTAGCTTTCGGTCTCACAATGCAAGAGGCAACTTAGCTAAAGATACCTCCACGTGGCCTCAGCTAGTTGCTAGCGAGGTAGCGCTATTTTTCAGCTATTCTTCAGCTACTCGCCTTAGTACACTCGGCCGAAAATTTATATTTTAGCTATCGGTCCCACATTACAATATTAAGGGGCAGGGCTTTGTATTTTAGCTATCGGTCCCACATTACAATATTAAGGGGCAGGGCTTTGTCAATAGATGGGGCTTTTAAAGAACGACCAATCATTTATAACGATGTAATATATTTTAGCTATCGGTCCCACATTACAATATTAAGGTGCAGGGCTTTGTCAATCCCGTTGTCATGCTAAACCTTAACAATTTGTCGGAACGGGGCTTTTAAAGAACGACCCATCATCTGTTTTAGCTTTCGGTCCCACAATGCAAAAGGCAACTTAGCTAAAGATACCTCCACGCGGCCTCAGTTACTAGCGATGTAGCGCTATTCTTCAGCTACTCGCCATTAGTGCACTCGGCCCAAAATATATATTTTAGCTATCGGTCCCACATTACAATATTAAGGGGCAGGGCTTAGTGTCAATATAGATGGGTTAGCTATCGGTCCCATATTACAATATTAAGGGGCAGGGCTTTGTCAATATAGATGGGGCTTTTACAGAACGACCAATCATTTATAACGAAGTAATTTGTCCCGATGTTCAGTCCGTTGTCATGCTAAACCTTAACAATTTGTCGGAACGGGCGCTCATTGTATAGGCTACGTCATCGAAAACCGACGTCGCATGCGTTTGGAGAGGGACTTTGGATTAGCATTTTTTAGCACTCAGGGGGTTAGGGTTAAGGGGCAGGGCTTTGTCAATTTATATATGGGGCTTTTAAAGAACGACCAATCATGTATAACAAAGCAATATATTTTAGATAGCGGTCCCACATTACAATATTAAGGGGCAGGGCTTTGTCAATAGATGGGGCTTTTATTAAAGAACAACCAATCATTTATAACGAAGTAATATATTTTAGCTAGCGGTCCCGCATTACAATATTAAGGGACAGGGCTTTGTCAATTTATATACATGAGGTTTTTAAAGAACGACCAATCATTTATAACGAAGTAAAGTTGTCCCGATGTACAGTCCCGTTGGCATGCTAAACCATAACAATTTGAACGGGGCTTTTAAAGAACAACCAATAATCTGTTTCAGCTATCGGTCCCACAATGCAATATTAAGAGGCAACTTAGCTAAATATACCTCCACGCCTCAGTTACTAGCGAGGTAGCGCTATTCTTCAGCTACTCGAATTTAGAGTAAAATTGAATTGCACATTGTGATTTTTTACCCTTAATGATTTTGTCGTGACCGCCACACTATACACAACTCACTTAAATCATCTCTATCTTTTATATCGTCAAAACTATCGTTTGTATCTTTTATATCATTTATATCGGAAATATCAAAAATATCAGATATATCGTCGCAAATTTACAATGCACTCAAATCCTCTCTATCTTTTATATCGTCAAAACTATCGTTTGTATCTTTTATATCATTTATATCGGAAATATAAAAAATATCAGATATTTCATATAGGCCCTATCGTCGCAAATACACAACTCACTCAAATCCTCTCTATCTTTTATATCGTCAAAACTATCGTTTGTATCTTTTATATCATTTATATCGGAAATATCAAAAATATCAGATATATCGTCGCAAATACACAACTCACTTAAACCATCTCTGTCTTTTATATCGTCAAAACTATCGATTGTATCTTTTATATCATTTATATCGGAAATATCAAAAATATCAGATATATCGTCAGAAAATCATCTCTATCTTTTATATCGTGAAAACTATCGTTTGTATCTTTTATATCATTTATATCGGAAATATCAAAAAAATCAAATATATCGTCGCAAATTTATAACTCACTTAAATCATATCTATCTTTTATATCGTCAAACTATCGTTTGTATCGTCAATATCAGATATATCTTTTATATCAGTTAGGTACGATATATAATGATATTTCCAAAATGACCAATTGTGCACCTTACTGCTCTCATGCTCACTAGCTGCAGCGATGTACTATGGTTCATGTTTAGATTGATCTCGTCTGTCGCTTGTCTTCATTTAGACAACAGCGTTACTACTGAAGCAAGTGCCTGTATGCTGTATGGCCGTGTGTTTTGAACTCGCCACCCTTACCGTTGCATGTCCAGATTTTTACATTTTACACCATCTGAGATTCGAATTAGCATATCGCAATAACTATTTGTTCTACCCCATAAAAAGTATATATTTTCTGAACGGTAATCTCACAAGGTATCCAAATATGCTATTGGAATTTAGATAAGACCTGATGGTAACATGTTGTGATTAAGAATGTTAAAAAATTAACGATTTTTTTCATATTTTGATTTAAGCTCAATAATAATTTTATACCTATCCCAATCATAATTTTACTGTGCATATTTAAGTTCCTCATGCAATTACCCATCAGAACATAATAGTTGTTAATGGTAAACATGTTGAAATATACTATATCGAGAAGTAAATGAGCACAAACGTTTAAATTTCATATTCATTAGAGTTTACAAGTATATTTTTTTGAATATGCACCCTATTCTGATTTAAACAGCATTTTTGAATTCCCCTATTTGAGAGCTTTCCAAAAATGTATAATTTTGCTATCATCGGTTAAATATTTCTTTTGTTATAGTCATGTATGTAAAACCGATGAATTAGGGCAAGTTCACTGTCTAGCGAATAGGGAAAAAGCCAAGGACAACGCAATCGATTCATGATTACAATTGTTGCACAATAGTTGTCACATTTGTTGAAACAGAATCTTATAGAATATAAAATAATCTATAAAATGAGAGCAAAATCATGTTTGTACCATACAGGAATGAGGAGCTATAGTAAATTGAACGTAGAATTGGGAACATTTTCTATATTCCCCATAGAGATTGCACACAGCGCCGCCGCCACCGCCGCCGCCGCCACCGCCACCACCCCTGACTTTCACAACATAATCAATCATATCTCAGCCAAACATCTATAGAAATACCTGATTTATTAACACAATGTAGCTAGATAAATAGGCTTTCACATGACACCTCAACCATAGCTCTACCACATTTAGTTGTTGAGTTAATAGAGAGAGATGGATGATTCGTCACCAAAAATGCAACGCCACCACCCTTTTTGGGTGGTGAGTTCAAAACACATGGCCGTATGCAATTCTATCGATCGTGCAACCCGTGGTACAAACTAAACTTTTTATCGATCTGCGTCGCAAAAGAAAACCTCTCTACGCCAAGAACTTTCTGATATTCTTCGCTGCATGTAATTTTTCCGAATGGTTGAACCGAAGCCTTGATGATGGCATAAGTCGATTTGGACCGCTTGTGACAACGCCTTTTGTTAATGCATTCTTTGGGCAGTATACAACCCATATGATTTTACTCTTAATTGGACCATTTACGAATCTGTTTCGATTCCATGCCGGTATGGTTGCCGTGGAGCTCATACAGCAACAAAATGAGGTCCGAATGGACGGATGATGGAAAAAAGGGAAACATTCCGAAATAGGCCTATTGCTTTAAAAATCAGTTTGAGGAATTCTTAAGACCTCTTTAAAGGAAGGGTCCCACAAGCACAATATTGAGCATTACTTGTTAGAAAAATTATTATCGAGCCGAAAATACGTAATTATATAGAACAAAACACCATACTAGTCACACAAATGAATAAAAACTGCCATCACTCAACATGCAATTTTTATTAAAAACGCGGCGATTGAAAGTCCCGGTGTCGATGACGTCATGGGTATCGGTGCTCAAATTTGCGCATGTACATTGTAGAAGGACAGAGTAGAAACACCGGTCACATGGAATTGGACAGGAATAGATAGATGGCGCTGTAACAAAGACGATGGAGTCAAGCAGAAATACTGTAAAAGTTGACATTTTCGTGGTGGTTTTATATTATACGTTTCCCATCTCGGCTAGAAATCATCCAGTGTTTGGAATTTAAAGTTTTCAGCATGAACATAATCATACACCCTTACATTTAGGCATGGCACAATCATGAATGATGCGCACATTTTGTGAACTAGGTTTCGGTATATGCACCTAATGCGCTTTCTTATTATTAATAATAGTTGGTTTTTCCATTCATGAACTATTTGATAATTTCCTAATGCAATTTCTGTTTTGATCGTTTCCTCAACCTTCCCCATATTTGCCTTTGTACCCGATTTATAATTAGACATGCTGGTTGCAATTCTGTGGCTTGAGGGACAAATTAAAACAAAATAAATACCATCTTAATGCTTAAAGAAACTCTCTAGCAGGGCAGGTCATCAGATAGTTCATTATACCATTGCTTTTTGTTCAACGGCTGCGAAACATATAATTCCTATTGGCACTAGGTTGGGACTGACTATATTGTGTACTTACCCGGGTACCTATATTGCACATCGTGCATATGTGCCGGATGCTGTTGTGCACAACCTGTTGTGACACTACATTTGTGAATGTAGGAACACCCCCTTGGCCAGATCATGTACACCCCTGGATAGTTATACATCCGGCAAATAGGCTTACCTGTTGGTGGGCGCTTGCTCTTTTGGCGGGTAATTGCCTTATGCTGGTGAAGAGGGGACACTATGAACTGTCACCAGGTGCTGATTATCATCTTCCCATGTAAGAAGTCCTCTAGCCTGTTTGTGGCGAAATGCCTGGTCGTATTTTAAAACATTCTTCCATGGGAATTGGCCTGCATATTCTATAATTCTTACAGTATGAGTCATGATGACCTCAGTCATGAGCTAATTATCCACCAGGCACCATCCACCAAAAATACATGATGCAAATGTGTGCAACATTCCATTCAGAAATGGACACTGAGTCTAGTGCTCTGGGGTCTTTTGCTTCATGTGCCTCAGAGTTTCAAAATTTAGAATGTCCACAATTCGTAGTGGGTCCTTACCAGTACGTGGCTGTAATTGAGTAGTCTGGAGTTGTGCGCCAACATGCCCAATCCGAAACAAGTTCCATGGGTTGCATAAAGTCACGTGGTTGGGCGTGTGTTTGATCCTGCTGATCCCATTGCTCATGTTGCTCCTGTAACCAGGTAACTCTAGTCTGAGTAGAGTTCCAAATGCATCTGTTCATTTTCCTCCTCAAGGCGTCGTCGTTCCAGGCTTTTAGTGGTGACTTTGGCTGGAAATGTTTCAAATGGTCATCATCATGATCATTATCCTCCTCCTCGGAGGGACAGGCACAGGCTGGGCGGTTGGGACAATGTGGCGGCGTAATATGACTCTCATATCAGGCCAACTAATCATTCATGAGCGGGGATGAAAACCAATTTTCTGATGGCGTCTTCTTCCTGTACTTCTGAGGGTGGGAAGGGCAGAGGCCCCCTTTGCATGAACCGCCTGCTGGACCAACCAATATTTCTTTTTGGCAGCTGACAAGCTGTAACCCGGACATGTTTTTGCCTTTGGAGCCATGTTGATTGGTTAAGTTCTATTTCCAAATTTTCGTCCGTCATAGTTTGGGTATAATACTTCTAATGACTTTTGGATATTAATTCCAAATTCATTAATAACCCTAACTCTACTACACCACACGGCAACTGGGCGGAAAAAAATGTTTTTTATAACCCGGCGTGCAGGTTTTTGGGCTACAAAACGGACCCAGGCTATATAACGAGGCGAATATACTTCGCCGAGTGTTACTGACAGCCGTGGTGTAGTGGCTAGGATCTGGGCCCGGGTGCTGGAGGTCCGTGGTTCAAATCCGGGGGGGGGGGGGGTCGGGGTGACCTTTCTGGTGAATTTTGGGGGTCGGAAAACAAATCTGTTGCCGTGTGTTGTACTAGAGTTAGGGTTAAGTGTGCATGGATGTATTGGTAGTAGTATACACATGTACCATTACGTATGGTATGGGGCAGAGGTCATATAAGATCAAGATCAAGTCAACATTCAACGTCAAGTCAACATTTAAGTTCAGGTTTTAATAAGTTCAATACCACTCAGAAATCGATGGTAACGTTCAAGTATATATCAACGAGTCATTATATTGAGATTTCTTTTTCTTTTTCCGTAAAACGAATTTATGTTTGCTGATCAATGGGTTTTCCCCAACAAGTTATTTTTGGCCTTCAGTATTGCGCTTGGCTTTCCCCAAATTATTTTTAGCAACAGTGACACGTGATATGTATCTCCCAATCAAATTGATTGATTTTTACAGAAACAATAAATTGGGCCAGCGCATGGTCGATGAATTACCAAAGGTATCTAGGTTGATGCCCCATTTGTCCATCATTGGCCTTTCCATATTTGACATATATATATTTTTCGGATTTTTAAAAAAAAAGTCCTGGATGCGTTTACTATTACGGGATATGGAGGTGTCCTTTTGGCGTCATAAGCCATTGAGCCAATGAGTCAATCATAAACCAATGAGCCAATGAGCTCATGAGGCAACGAGCCAATGTGTCAATGAGCCAATGAGCAGGGATGGATGCGTTACTATATGGGTATTAGGGGTGAAATGAAGAACAACAGACAATACTTTTTTAATTTCGTGTTTATCATAAAAACATAATTACTTGCGGCGAGAAACAATCACATAATAGACTGGGAGGAGGCAAGGATAATAGACAAATAGGAGGAACTATAAAACGGTCGATCAAGGATGCGATATGGATTAAGAAGAAGGGCACGAGCAACTTGATGAACCGGGACGAGGGGAGCTACATGCTGAGTAATAAATAAGAAATAATCAGGCAACTCTGATTCCCGCGTTTCTGGCAATGGAATTTGACTGAACAAGTCAGATGAAACGTTAGTTGGTGAGTAAATCTTCATTTATTCACCTCAATCACTGGTTTTGATGAACATAATGTTTCTACATATTTACCTTAACAAACCTGATGAACATATACAATAATTCACATAACTTATTCTTAGCTGTCAAAATTCGTTAATCATCGTTGTCTCCCTCTTCATACTGATGGAACAATCCTTTAAATTTGCCCTGGTGTGTTTCGGTATCATTCTGTTAAAGGTTTTGTTGATATCCAGTCCAGTATCCATATCACTAGGATCATGTACGAAAAATCACTCCCCGGCCACACCCCGTCGATCAATGTTGGGACACCTTGAACAACTGCTGAAGACATTGACCTACCGCAAATGAGCGTTCCAAGACTTCTTTCCAGGATTGTTAGTATAAGAGGTATAGATTTACAAAGATGTACACTTGGCCGCTTTATTATTTGAATACTAGTAACAAAAGCAGGTGTTTTGGGGGGATTCAACTTGTTTTAATACTATTATTATGCCTACCGGGGGGGGGGGGGGGGGGGGGGGGGGGGGGGGCTGGTACTTTTGCAAAAGTCGTACGTAGATGTGGTGCCTGCCTAGGTTCAAAAAGTTAACTTTCTCTATACCTATTTTCTGGCCAATTTCTCACCCATCAATATACCAATTTTGTTAGAAAAGCACCCAATTTTGCACAAATTGGGTGCTTTTTACAAAATAATCCTCAAATACAACCCAATTTATGCAAATTGGGCGCTTTGGTCTGTGATAAAAACACCCCATCGCTATACCAATTTGTGCGAAAAAGCACCCCAAAAGACAGGCACATATACGTATACCATATCAATGTGAGAACACCCCCCCCCCCCCCCCCGGCCCCCGGGTGCCTACCTGTATAATTCTTCCATGGTACCATCAAGGAAGTAACACCACACGTAGGGTGGAATCAGGGTCAATGGTGCATGGTGGCAGTCAGACGACCTGCAAGATGCAGCTGTTGATTACTTCACCATGGTTACAGTCACATGAGTCAAGCATTGTTGGACTGCACAATAAATATCCTTTGGGGAAATCCCTTGGTTCTCGTTTACAGTCTGTCAATGCTATTGTTAAAACTATCCGTAAGTAGGTATTTCGAAATCGCAAGTGTAAACAAACTTGGAATTGAAAGAAACTCGTGATTGCTTTATGTGTGGGAAATCCCGGGCTCTACAAAGAGCCAGTACAATGCAAGCGTGATTCAACCACAGATCATAGATGGTAGATCTGTGATTCAAGTATAGGCGTCATGATAGGCCTGACACTGACGACGAAACACGGCAAGAACACGACACGCATTATACTTACTCCTCTTGTATTCTGCCTGATATTAACAGAGATTTAATAGCTCGACATGTCTGAGTCGGATCCTCTTTTGGATACTAATAGACCTACTGCTTCCGGTAGGCCTCCAGATGAAGATACAGAGGTAAGTTTATACAGGCTTTCCCCAAAATGATAAGTACCCATCGATGCCCAAAGTTCATTAATTTGTATCATCATCAAAATCAATATAAAGCTGAACAAGGCGGGTTCATGATAGAGACCATCTGTGTTTTGGATTAGCGACCATCTTGGAGGTATCACAAAAGAGTTTGCAACACCGTTCGAACCCCATATCTCCCCCATTCAATTCAATCTGGTGAATGACTCTTAACCCTAACACTTCCCCCCACTTTTTTCAGAATTTTTTCTTCAACGCGGAAAATCGACCAAAATATCCCCCCGATCCCCCCGGGATTTGATCCATCCAGGGACCTCTCGCACCAGAGGCGAGGGATTCCACACTTCACCACGGCTGTCAAGCACAGTTCTGGGCAGTGTATTGCCCAGACTGTATGTATTGGGTCCATTTTTTCATCAAAAAACTTCCACGCCGGGTGGTACCAACGTGCCCAGTCGTGGTATTTTGGGGTATATGGTAGTGTTAGGGTTAAAGTAGTAAGCTACGAAGGGTTGGTCAATAAGTATGAAAGTAATCATGGTATGGGATGCATGAGTGATTGTATTGACAGATAGCAGGGATACTATTAATTTTGGGATAGGAAAGTCCTATACTAACGTACGTAGCGAAAACGGTCCCTTTTGCATATTTACATAAATTATGGTAATCATCGGAATGTGTCGGTGACCGGCGTTTAACGCGTTTAACAATGTTTAACCAGGTTTAACGTAATATTTGGTCGGCATAGGTTTGAGGGCGCTGTGGATTTACACAGACGACGGTGGCCACGCGAAACCTAAATGTTGAATACGTAATGAATAACACGTAATCGCGAATGTAAATTAGAACATAATTAGAAGAATTGTCATCGTTAACCGGGCGATGACTGTTAAAAATAATTCAAAATAGTGCACTCCCGTTGACATATTGGGTCGTCTGAGAGACGCGTGGCCAGCGTCGTGTCGTCTGCAACAATCACGCCTGATCGGTATAGCGCCACCAGTTCTATGCCGACCAAATTACACATCCAGTAGCTCTAGAGATAGCAGTAATAAGAGAGGTCGTGACAACCATTTTTGATTGATGTATTCATAACACATTTTCTCGCGCTACGCACGCATTTTTTTGGGTCGGAAAATCATGTCGGTTCAGTTTTATATCTTGCCTACCCAATATGAAAAACTACGCCACTGGATGTTGAATGAGTCGGACGGGCTCCTGTTGTATACAACATGTCAATGCATTCCAAGTGTTCTATCCCCGGGTTCTATCTGTGTTCCGTTGATGTTCTGTATTGTGTTCAAGAGCTTTGATATACCACTACGTTTTCTTCATGTATGCAATGGTAACTTGTAATATTCATGTACATTAAGCGCACATCTGGAATGCCCAGGAATATGTTCAAAATCTATTACAATTTGAACACATTCAGGTGACTTGTTGACATTTTCTTGACATATTATTAACTCGATTATACATGTATATGCATAGTCGAGTTTATGCTGTCCTAGCTGTAATTGCCTCGCGTTACGGCCGCAGTTCGTTGGTCGAATTGCATTGGTTTGAGTTGTGTATCTAGGCTCTGGGATTAGCCTATCAAAGGCAAAGACATTTCAGTCGAATGTTATGAACATTATTTCGAAGATATTTTCGGGACATTTTTTCGAAATTCACATTCAGGTAATGCGAATGTTAGTAATGAATTACCTCACATGTGGGTGTTATATCATTTTAATGAATTTTGTTTTCGGAATTTGAGATACCCTGACCTAGTAAATTATCGGATCAAAGGTCGGCTGTCACAGTAATTGCGCTCCCCCTGATATGGACGAGTAAACAAATTCAAATTTTGTTTTACTTTACTTTACAAATTATTTTTGTAAAGGGGAAGGGGGAAGGATATAAGTAAGGGGATACTTCAGGCTACCAGAAACCGCATATTTAAGAAACCTCAGAATGTGTATAAAAACGCTAAAGAAAATCATCTAATTTCAGTTTTTGGCCCATAACTCTGTTATTATATGAGCAAATCCAATGAAATTTCGCGTGCTTTTCAAAACTGACCGTTCCCCAAAAAGCGATTTGTCAAATGCAACCATCTTGTCACAATGTATTGCACATTATATCATTATGTGAGTAAAAACATATGTAAATCTCGTTGAAATCCATCGAGTGGTTCGTAAGTTATGATGAATACCGTGATACATCATACCGCATATTTAAGAAACCTCAGACATGTGTATAAAAACGCTAAAGAAAATCATCTAATTTCAGTTTTTGGCCCATAACTCTGTTATTATATGAGCAAATCCAATGAAATTTCGTGTGCTTTTCGGGATTGTCTATAACTATAAGCACACCAAAAGAGAATAAAATCGAAAGACATTTAGGGAACGGTCACATAATGCACATATCGTATAGCCCTGAATGCGTGATAGATCATGGATAGATGAATATGAATACCTTCAGCTTGATTATTTAGGCCTACTAATGTTATTAATTTCTTTCATAATGAACATCGTACCATCTCACTGATATACCTAATGATATATTAATATATTCAAATTCAATTTTCGGACACAAACAAAAGGTATAATTCGCATTTCAAATTTTAAAATGCATGTTATATGTGGCTAATATTATTTCACTTATATTATTTGTTTTATTATGGTTACTTAATAAATATTATATTTGCGGCATTATAAATTCAATATAAATCATATCAAAACCATAATACGAATCCATTTTGTCTCAAAAAATGAATAAAACGTCAACTATTAAACATGACGCAAAGTATGTATAAACATAAAATACACGTGGCTCGATGTGGTCAATGGTAAAGCGCCATTGGTAAATCGTTATGATTTCCTTTCATACAATGACACGCGTAATCAACGATTTACCGTTTCAATAAATATAATATATACTTTTTCTTTATTTAACACTGGTAAATCGTTCCATTGCGTTTTATTTCAATGAGGAACGGGTAACGGTTTACCATTACCATTATATTCATACTTTACCACCGAGCTTACTACTATTCTTCTGGAAAATGTGTTTTCATTAACCGATCGATTAGCTCAGTTGGGTTGTCTTTATGTGGTTATATAGTTCGTAATTATTGTAAGTAATATCATTGTTTACTTTACATAATTATTTGTGCAACATTTATATACACATTCACCGTGTGCTTCTTATGCGTATCGCTTTAAACGGTATTTATGCGTTGAAATGGGCTAAAAAGTTGATAAAACTGACCGTTCCCTAAAAAGCGATTTGTCAAATGCAACCATCTTGTTACAATGTATTGCACATTATGTGAGTAAAAACATATGTAAATCTCGTTGAAATCCATCGAGTGGTTCTCAAGTTATGATGAATACCGTGATACATCATACCGCATATTTAAGAAACCTCAGACAATGTTAGAAAAAAGTGTTCGAACACTTTGTAGGTGTAATGTAAAGTATTTCCCCTTCCCCCTGATCAATGTTGAATCCCACAATTTGCTCACCATCAGCACAGGGCCTCGCAAGATTGATCGGTGGGGAAGGGGAGGGATATGAATAAGGGGATACTTCAGGCTACCAGAAACAAGTTTTGATTTTCACGTGACTCAAATAGCGTGCCTGTTATGGTCCAATAAGCATGGCAATTAAGGTCCGTGTTCGAACACCTTTTTTCTATGATTGTAGTCCCAATCGGTACCGTAGTGCAAGTGTATCTTTGATACACGGTACCACCGCCCTTCATAGACTCACCCGTCGCGAATTGAGTGCCAGCACTACCGATTTTCATTCTAAATAAGATTGAACATATCAAACATTTGGATTGAATTTTCAATCTTTTGTTAGATTGAATGTCGATATTAATGGTTTGTTCCCTCACGGCAATCTATGAAAGATTGAAAGTCAATCTTTTAGATTGAATTTTTAATCTTTTTTAGATTGAAACTCTTCAATCCAAAAAAAGATTGAATGTCAATCCTAAAAGTGTGTTCCCTCACGGCAATCTATTAAAGATTTTTCAATCTTTTATATAGATTGAATTTTCAATCTTTGGAATTAAGAGAGTAACATGAGGGCTCCCGTCTATAACTCACTGAAAACTAGAATGATAAATCATGATATGGTCGAATCCAACGAAAAGTGTACACGTGATGTTCAGGCCTATAATAAAATAATCTATATCTTGACAATTTTATTTTTGTGTTATACGTATCCGCCTCGATGAGACGGTTCGCGCCATATATAATATGACTAACTTGAATGCACATTTGGGCGTATACGAGCAATAAACCTGCTATGTGTTACCCTTTTTACAAAATAGTTGTTAAGGTTTTTTGTTAGACATATAACCGTTTAGATGAAAACGAGCTTAAGTGGAAATAATATCGCCTGTTTGATTGCTGGATATCTCAAGAATGCCTCTTTTAATTTTTGTTACTTTAGATCAATCCCCTGAATTGTTGTGATTTTTTTCGCTGTGGTAAGTTTTGACGTTACCTACAAATACATGTTTTGTTAAATCTCACTTTCGGGGAAGAATTCGCATGAGGTAGAGTCATTTGTGCTGTAAGGAAGCCTAGATATATTAAATACTTAAATGCATTGTCCCCATTCAAGTCGATTTTTTGATAAAGCTGTTAGAAATTTTAAAAGCGGAAACGATCGGTTTGGAAAAAACACTGCCATTTGAATATAAACACAGATTAGTGAATGATATCTATAGAATAAGCGAAGTGTGATACAATATACATGTGTGCCAAGTTTTATCATTTTGAAGGCAACAATTTTTGAAATATCAGCAATAAAAGGCTGTATTCGTAGGCAAATTTGAAATATGAACTGTTACCTTCAAATACAAATAACGATACCGTGGTACTTGTTACATACTTGTATCGACTGGAATAAAGTAGAAATGTGCGCTGCGTTCGGCAAGCAACGGAGAAGTTTTGCATCAATCTTTGAGCTTTTGTAAGTAACTTTTCACAAAATTCTGTAGTTTGTGTACAAGTGCATTAATAATATGTTGTTGTCTTATAAGTTGATTGTATATAGCCTCCTCCTGTCTCAATCTTATTACTCCTATTAGTGTAGTTTTTTATGCTATTCACGCAAAGACATCCTCTGACAGTTGATTTAAATCGCAACGCTTATTACAGAATTACGATGAACGATATTTACAATGCTTTTTACCGATGGCAATAGCTGCACGCCATTTAGCTTTGGTACCGAGCTGCGACCCCGTGCATGACTTCATGTTGTATTCGGAGGTAACATGTATATGTAGGCAACATTCAATAATATACACGATGCATATTGGCCCTAAACTATCTTATTTTACATAAAAGCAGTGCGCAATCATACAATCTGACTGGATATATTATCATATTTATATTTGGAAGGGAAAAATAATATTCCCTTATTAAACGAAAATGGGAGGTGTTGATTCAAATAAGATGCATGGTGTAATCACACTGTTTTTGCCGAGAACATATTTTTTGTTGGTGTTAGAGTGAATGAATGATATTTATATCCACAGATTACACGTTGATCGTCTTAAAATGGGTACATTTAGTCATAACATCCATGAAATTTCGGTTTCATAATCAATATTTTCATATTCCATTTTGTATTCGTAGGTAACTAATATATTAGTTAATGAGCGTGGTACAATTCCTGTATTGTATGTCGCTTTCATTCGCACCTAATTGTGTAAATATTACGTAGGAATTTATAAGACGGGAATAATATGGTTTGGTGCGTAATATTACAACCAGCTTGTCGATATGATGTATGCGTAGTTAACCAATTTCCCCTGGAATTGCAGAGCAGTGACTACTGAGGTACATAATATTGGCCATTATTGTAGTTGTATTTGAAAATGGAATTCATGTGTAACAAATATAAAATAACTTGCTTCATTTTTGCTGTGGCAGGTTGTGTAATGTCACCGAAACGTATTTTAAGTGAACAAGAAATTAAGTAAAACCTTTTCCTTTATTTTTAAAGGTGGGAGGAAATCAAGGGTAGGCCTAACTGATTTCAGTCTCAAATCAAAAATTGCTCATGAATAATGCTTCCGACATTTATTACTTGGTGGAATTGAACTAAGCAGTGGTTGATTTTAAAAGAAAATCATAATGAAAGGCACATGCCTGACAATATCTCTGTTGTGGCAAAACTTATTAGATTAGTGTTGTTAAATCAACAAAATTGATTTCTAAACATAAAATTCCTATTTTGTCTACATCTGGCAAAATATATCATATTGGTGATTCTATGTCAAACGGAATCTTCCTCCGTTTGAAACTTGATAAAAACTGACTATGTACGACATTTAGAATGATACAAATTCCATACTAGGAAATTATATCTTAATTCTGACAACTGAATGTCTTGCTGAAAGTTGTATGTGCTTTATTCCGTTGTGGACTGAAAGGCAAAATATTTGAATATTCTAGACTTTGAACATGTTCGGCTCATATTAAACTTATATATCATATATTTAAGGTCTGATATGAAATTATTTCAAAGTATATATTAAATGAATCAAAAAGCGATCTGGCTTTCGTGTTTAAACAGCTATTCAAAATGATAACTTCCACTTGCCTCCTTTATTTAGAACAAATTGAGGAAGGCAACCGGTTGCTTTATTGCTTAAAACAGATAACCTGACATTCAAGACTATGAGTTACAGGCAAATCAAACTGTTTGCTTAAAGGAAACCGCTAGCTTTCTAATTAAAGATGGCTCGGTGAACTATTCACTAGTTGATTCGAACCAATACTTTGGATTCACACGGAAACTGAAACGGTCATTCTTAACATTCTAGAATGTCCTATATAATGAACAAAGAGTAATTATATTCTATTAGATATAATTCATCCTCGCGACATGAGAGACCTGAAGAACAACCTACACACAGAATACAACAAGAACCACTAAACTTAAAGTAGAGATTACAAGGCTGAATGATCAGATGTTTCTTAATTAAAATGTGTCTATGTGCTTAATTTTTATCATGTTTAGTTTTAATGATGAACATGCTTTTTACCAAATTAGATCAGTAATAATATTATTATTACTAGCGATTTAATTGATTGTTTAACTATACCTTTACGAAAGTTGAGAACAAATGTGTTACCTACGAATACTTTGATTATTGTAATGTAAGCTACCGTGTTTTAAGTCTTAACATGTTTTTCTCTTATAGGCATGCTTACAAATGTTGCCTGATATATTGTTCTTAATAAACCTATTCAAATTTACAACTGACAGTTAGATATTATATATTATTTCAGCATTAAATTAATATTCTAGTATCTATTTAAAGTAAAGTCCTGGGAATATGTTCATAATATTAGGATTTAAACATGTTTTAGCATGATTATTTCACCTCAAAATGTAACATAGATTAAGTAGAACATTAATTTATTACAGTTTTACTTCTCTTACCTACGTATACATTAACTGTTACCTTCGAATACCAACTTTCCACATTCCTCTATGTACTTAGGTTTTGGGCGCATGCTCAAAATTCTAAATTTTACAGAAAGGGTCATTCCCCCTCTTTGAGGTACATAAAAACAAATGTTGATTAAAATCATCATGGTGAAAGTACACAAAGTGACTCAACCTCATGTTCCAAAGTATTGAGAGCCTGAAAATGCTACCTAACTGTGTGAATCTAAAATGTAAAACAAAATGAGTACCTATACAAATATGATCACTTTCTATCAGCATTAGCATCTTCTGAATACAATACAATCACAAATTTGAATGAAATATGTAAATAGGTGGAATAATCATCACTTAATCAAAATATGGTACTTGTATTTGTAGGTAACATTGAGAAGTGTACCTTCAACTTCATCATTCCGCCACGTGGTCAATTGGAGAGATTAGTGATGGCACTTTTTTTCATACAAGCTTGATATGTTGACTTTGAGTGGGGAAAAGGAATAACAGATCGAAGCATTTTGAAACGGGACCCAAAAAATCTAGCCGTTGACACTTTTCGTTGGATTCGACCACATGGGGTTTTTTCTCAATTGAACTCGTGATGATATGGGGTTTTCTATCAATTGAATTCAAGATGTTTCTAATATAGAAATGATATGGGTTTTTTTATCAATTGAACTCGGGATATTTTAACATAGGAATGATATGGTTTTTTTCTTTCAATTGTACTCGTGATATGTTTCTAACATAGGAATAATATGGTTATTTTAATAATTGACCTCGTGATATGTTTCTAACATAGGAATGACATGGGGTTTTCTATCAATTGACCTCGTCTCGTGATATGTTTCTAACATAGGAATTATATGGGTTTTTTTATTAATTGATATCGTGATATGTTTCTAACATAGGAATGATATGGGGTTTTCTATCAATTGACCTTGTGATATGTTTCTAAAAAAGGAATGATATAGGGTTTTCTATCAATTGACCTCGTGGTATGTTTCTAACATAGGAATGATATGTGTTTTGTTTATTAATTGATCTCGTGATATGTTTCTAATAATAATAATAATAATGGAAACTTATAAAGCGCAAGTATCCGTCAAACAAAGCCGCTCACTGCGCTACAGACAACAGAGAACATGATAAAAAGCAATACAAATGCAGAAACATAATAATAAACTACTACAATTATACAACACACATGCATGTGATATACAACATTACAAGTTATTGGCAAAAGCAATTTTGAATAAGTGAGTTTTTAGAGCGGTCTTAAACGATGATAAGCTACAGGAGTTCATGACATGTATGGGAAGATTGTTCCACAGTTTTGGAGCACATGTTGCAAATGCACGATCACCGAAAGAGTTATTTGATCTAGATTCACAGATGAATTGACGATTTGCGGAACGTAGTCCTGTGCGATGAGGTGCGTAATCGTGAAGAAGGTCCGCTAAATATGATGGTGCTAATCCATGGAGTGATTTGAAAACAATAACAAGAATCTTGTAGTCAATGCGTTGTTTTATTGGTAACCAGTGCAAGTCAATGAGTACAGGGGTGATGTGAGAGCGTTTCTTGGTGAGAGTTATGAGACGTGCGGCTGTATTTTGGGCACGTTGCAGACGTTGAAGTTGATTACCAGGTATTCCATAAAGAAGTGAATTACACATGTCCAAGCGAGATGTTACAAGTGAGTGAACGATGAGTTGAGTTGCTTCTTTGGTGAGGTATTTACGAATCTTACCAATGTTACGGATTTGACAATAAGCTGCCTTAATGGTTGAAGAGATTTGTGATTTTTGAGACATGTCTGAGTCAAAGATGACACCTAAATTACGTGCATCACTAGATGGTACAACTTGTGAGTTCCCGATGACAATATTATTGATGACAGTCTTGGATTTATGGTGTTTTGAGCCGATGATGAGAAACTCTGTTTTGCTGTCGTTGAGTTTAAGAAAGTTTTCACGCATCCACAGTCTGATCTCCTCGATGCATTTTTCGATGCGTGAAATACTTGGAGAGTAGTCCAGAGGTTGAAAAGCAAAGTATAGTTGGGTGTCGTCAGCGTAAAGATGAAAGTGAAGATTGTGCTTCCTGACTATATTACCAATGGGATATGTATAGATGGTGAACCATTGTGGCCCCAGCACCGATCCTTGCGGTAGGCCAAAGCTCAGTGAGACTGGCTCCGACATTGAGTTGCCAATAATAACGCGTTGAGATCGATTGCTGAGGTAAGATTTTGCCCAAGATAATGCAGTACCACTCAAGCCAATATAATCATGCAGCCTTTTCAAAAGAATTTGTGGATCAACAGTATCAAATGCTGCCGATAAATCCAACAAAATAACATAGGAATGATATGGGGTTTTCTATCAATTGACCTTGTGATATGTTTCTAACGTAGGAATGATATGGGGTTTTCTATCAATTGACCTCGTGATATGTTTCTAACATAGGAATGATATGGGGTTTTCTATCAATTGACCTCGTGATATGTTTCTAAAAAAGGAATGATATGGGGTTTTCTATCAATTGACCTTGTGATATGTTTCTAAAAAAGGACTGATATAGGGTTTTCTATCAATTGACCTCGTAATATGTTTCTAACATAGGAATGATATGGGTTTTCTATCAATTGACCTCGTGATATGTTTCTAACATAGGAATGATATGGGGTTTTCTATCAATTGACCTCGTGATATGTTTCTAACATAGGAATGATATGGTTTTTTTTTTATTAATTGATCTCGTGATATGTTTCTAACATAGGAATGATATGGGGTTTTCTATCAATTGACCTTGTGATATGTTTCTAACGTAGGAATGATATGGGGTTTTCTATCAATTGACCTCGTGATATGTTTCTAACATCGGAATGATATGGGGTTTTCTATCAATTGACCTCGAGATATGTTTCTAACATAGGAATGATATGGTTTTTTTATTAATTTATCTCGTGATATGTTTCTAACATAGGAATGATATGGGGTTTTCTATCAATTGACCTTGTGATATGTTTCTAACGTAGGAATGATATGGGGTTTTCTATCAATTGACCTCGTGATATGTTTCTAACATCGGAATGATATGGGGTTTTCTATCAATTGACCTCGAGATATGTTTCTAACATAGGAATGATATGGTTTTTTTATTAATTGATCTCGTGATATGTTTCTAACATAGGAATGATATGGGGTTTTCTATCAATTGACCTCGTGATATGTTTCTAACATAGGAATGATATGGGGTTTTCTATCAATTGACCTCGTGATATGTTTCTAACATAGGAATGATATGGTTTTTTTAAAATAATTGATCTCGTGATATGTTTCTAACATAGGAATGATATGGGGTTTTCTATCAATTGACCTTGTGATATGTTTATGGGGTTTTCTATCAATTAACCTCGTGATATGTTTCTAACATAGGAATGATATGGGGTTTTCTATCAATTGACCTCGTGATATGTTTCTAACATAGGAATGATATGGGTTTTTATCAATTGACCTTGTGATATGTTTCTAACATAGGAATGATATGGTTTTTTTTATTAATTGATCTCGTGATATGTTTCTAACATTGGAATTTGTGGGTTTTTTTTATTAATTGACCTCGTGATATGTTTCTAACATAGGAATGATATGGATTTTTTTATTAATTGATCTCGTGATATGTTTCTAACATTGATATTATATGGGTTTTTTTTTATTAATTGACCTCGTGATATGTTTCTAACATAGGAATGATATGGGTTTTTCTATCAATTGATCTCGTGATATGTTTCTAACATAGGAATGATATGGGTTTTCTATCAATTGACCTCGTGATATGTTTCTAACATAGGAATGATATGGGGTTTTCTATCAATTGAACTCGTAATATGTTTCTAACATAGGAATGATATGAGTTTTTCTATCAATTGACCTCGTGATATGTTTCTAATATAGGAATGATATGAGTTTTTATCAATTGACCTCGTGATATGTTTCTAACATAGGAATGATATGGGGTTTTCTATCAATTGACCTCGTGATATGTTTCTAACATAGGAATGATATGGGGTTTTCTATCAATTGACCTCGTGATATGTTTCTAACATAGGAATGATATGGTTTTTTTTAAATAATTGATCTCGTGATATGTTTCTAACATAGGAATGATATGGGGTTTTCTATCAATTGACCTTGTGATATGTTTATGGGGTTTTCTATCAATTAACCTCGTGATATGTTTCTAACATAGGAATGATATGGGGTTTTCTATCAATTGACCTCGTGATATGTTTCTAACATAGGAATGATATGGGTTTTTATCAATTGACCTTGTGATATGTTTCTAACATAGGAATGATATGGGTTTTTTTATTAATTGATCTCGTGATATGTTTCTAACATTGGAATTTGTGGGTTTTTTTTATTAATTGACCTCGTGATATGTTTCTAACATAGGAATGATATGTTTTTTTTTATTAATTGATCTCGTGATATGTTTCTAACATTGATATTATATGGTTTTTTTTATTAATTGACCTCGTGATATGTTTCTAACATAGGAATGATATGGGTTTTTCTATCAATTGATCTCGTGATATGTTTCTAACATAGGAATGATATGGGTTTTCTATCAATTGACCTCGTGATATGTTTCTAACATAGGAATGATATGGGGTTTTCTATCAATTGACCTCGTGATATGTTTCTAACATAAGAATGATATGGGTTTTTATCAATTGACCTCGTGATATGTTTCTTACATAGAAATGATATGGGTATTCTATCAATTGAACTCGTAATATGTTTCTAACATAGGAATGATATGAGTTTTTCTATCAATTGACCTCGTGATATGTTTCTAATATAGGAATGATATGAGTTTTTATCAATTGACCTCGTGATATGTTTCTAACATAGGAATGATATGGGGTTTTCTATCAATTGACCTCGTGATATGTTTCTAACATAGGAATGATATGGGGTTTTCTATCAATTGACCTCGTGATATGTTTCTAACATAGGAATGATATGGGGTTCTCTATCAATTGACCTTGTGATATGTTTCTAACATAGGAATGATATGGTTTTTTTAATTAATTGACCTCGTGATATGTTTCTAACATAGGAATGATATGGGTTTTTCTATCAATTGAACTCGTGATATGTTTCTAACATAGGAATGATATGGGTTTTCTATCAATTGAACTCGTAATATGTTTCTAACATAGAAATGATATGAGTTTTTCTATCAATTGACCTCGTGATATGTTTCTAATATAGGAATGATATGAGTTTTTATCAATTGACCTCGTGATATGTTTCTAACATAGGAATGATATGTTTTTTTTATTAATTGATCTCGTGATATGTTTCTAACATCGGAATGATATGGGGTTTTCTATCAATTGACCTCGTGAAATGTTTCTAACATAGGAATGATATCTTTTTTTTATTAATTGATCTCGTGATATGTTTCTAACATAGGAATGATATGGGGTTTTCTATCAATTGACCTTGTGATATGTTTCTAACGTAGGAATGATATGGGGTTTTCTATCAATTGACCTCGTGATATGTTTCTAACATAGGAATGATATAGGGTTTTCTATCAATTGACCTCGTGATATGTTTCTAACATAGGAATGATATGGTTTTTTCTATTAATTGATCTCGTGATATGTTTCTAACATAGGAAGGATATGGGGTTTTCTATCAATTGACCTTGTGATATGTTTCTAACGTAGGAATGATATGGGGTTTTCTATCAATTGACCTCGTGATATGTTTCTAACATAGGAATGATATGGGGTTTTCTATCAATTGACCTCGTGATATGTTTCTAACATAGGAATGATATGGGTTTTTATCAATTGACCTTGTGATATGTTTCTAACATAGGAATGATATGGTTTTTTTTATTAATCGATCTCGTGATATGTTTCTAACATTGGAATTTGTGGGTTTTTTATTAATTGACCTCGTGATATGTTTCTAACATAGGAATGATATGGTTTTTTTTATTAATTGATCTCGTGATATGTTTCTAACATTGATATTATATGGTGTTTTTTTATTAATTGACCTCGTGATATGTTTCTAACATAGGAATGATATGGGTTTTTCTATCAATTGATCTCGTGATATGTTTCTAACATAGGAATGATATGGGTTTTCTATCAATTGACCTCGTGATATGTTTCTAACATAGGAATGATATGGGGTTTTCTATCAATTGACCTCGTGATATGTTTCTAACATAAGAATGATATGGGTTTTTATCAATTGACCTCGTGATATGTTTCTTACATAGAAATGATATGGGTTTTCTATCAATTGAACTCGTAATATGTTTCTAACATAGGAATGATATGAGTTTTTCTATCAATTGACCTCGTGATATGTTTCTAATATAGGAATGATATGAGTTTTTATCAATTGACCTCGTGATATGTTTCTAACATAGGAATGATATGGGGTTTTCTATCAATTGACCTCGTGATATGTTTCTAACATAGGAATGATATGGGGTTTTCTATCAATTGACCTCGTGATATGTTTCTAACATAGGAATGATATGGGGTTCTCTATCAATTGACCTTGTGATATGTTTCTAACATAGGAATGATATGGTTTTTTTTATTAATTGACCTCGTGATATGTTTCTAACATAGGATCGATATGGGTTTTTCTATCAATTGAACTCGTGATATGTTTCTAACATAGGAATGATATGGGTTTTCTATCAATTGAACTCGTAATATGTTTCTAACATAGAAATGATATGAGTTTTTCTATCAATTGACCTCGTGATATGTTTCTAATATAGGAATGATATGAGTTTTTATCAATTGACCTCGTGATATGTTTCTAACATAGGAATGATATGTTTTTTTTATTAATTGATCTCGTGATATGTTTCTAACATCGGAATGATATGGGGTTTTCTATCAATTGACCTCGTGAAATGTTTCTAACATAGGAATGATATCTTTTTTTTATTAATTGATCTCGTGATATGTTTCTAACATAGGAATGATATGGGGTTTTCTATCAATTGACCTTGTGATATGTTTCTAACGTAGGAATGATATGGGGTTTTCTATCAATTGACCTCGTGATATGTTTCTAACATAGGAATGATATAGGGTTTTCTATCAATTGACCTCGTGATATGTTTCTAACATAGGAATGATATGGTTTTTTCTATTAAATGATCTCGTGATATGTTTCTAACATAGGAAGGATATGGGGTTTTCTATCAATTGACCTTGTGATATGTTTCTAACGTAGGAATGATATGGGGTTTTCTATCAATTGACCTCGTGATATGTTTCTAACATAGGAATGATATGGGGTTTTCTATCAATTGACCTCGTGATATGTTTCTAACATAGGAATGATATGGGTTTTTATCAATTGACCTTGTGATATGTTTCTAACATAGGAATGATATGTTTTTTTTTATTAATTGATCTCGTTATATGTTTCTAACATTGGAATTATATGGGTTTTTTATTAATTGACCTCGTGATATGTTTCTAACATAGGAATGATATGGGTTTTTTTTATTAATTGATCTCGTGATATGTTTCTAACATTGGAATTACATGGTGTGTTTTTTAATTAATTGACCTCGTGATATGTTTCTAACATAGGAATGATATGGGTTTTCTATCAATTGACCTCGTGATATATTTCTAACATAGGAATGATATGGGTTTTTCTATCAATTGACCTCGTAATATGTTTCTAACATAGGAATGATATGGGTTTTCTATCAATTGACCTCGTGATATGTTTCTAACATAGGAATGATATGGGGTTTTCTATCAATTGACCTCGTGATATGTTTCTAACATAAGAATGATATGGGTTTTTATCAAGTGACCTCGTAATATGTTTCTAACATAGGAATGATATGAGTTTTTCTATCAATTGACCTCGTGATATGTTTCTAATATAGGAATAATATGAGTTTTTATCAATTGACCTCGTGATATGTTTCTAACATAGGAATGATATGGGGTTTTCTATCAATTGATCTCGTGATATGTTTCTAACATAGGAATGATATGGGGTTTTCTATCAATTGACCTCGTGATATGTTTCTAACATAGGAATGATATGGGGTTTTCTATCAATTGACCTCGTGATATGTTTCTAACATAGGAATGATATCTTTTTTTTATTAATTGATCTCGTGATATGTTTCTAACATAGGAATGATATGGGGTTTTCTATCAATTGACCTTGTGATATGTTTCTAACGTAGGAATGATATGGGGTTTTCTATCAATTGACCTCGTGATATGTTTCTAACATAGGAATGATATAGGGTTTTCTATCAGTTGACCTCGTGATATGTTTCTAACATAGGAATGATATGGTTTTTTTTTATTAATTGATCTCGTGATATGTTTCTAACATAGGAAGGATATGGGGTTTTCTATCAATTGACCTTGTGATATGTTTCTAACGTAGGAATGATATGGGGTTTTCTATCAATTGACCTCGTGATATGTTTCTAACATAGGAATGATATGGGGTGTTCTATCGATTGACCTCGAGATATGTTTCTAACATAGGAATGATATGGGTTTTTATCAATTGACCTTGTGATATGTTTCTAACATAGGAATGATATGGTTTTTTTTATTAATTGATCTCGTTATATGTTTCTAACATTGGAATTATATGGGTTTTTTTTATTAATTGACCTCGTGATATGTTTCTAACATAGGAATGCTATGGTTTTTTTTATTAATTGATCTCGTGATATGTTTCTAACATTGGAATTATATGGTGTGTTTTTTAATTAATTGACCTCGTGATATGTTTCTAACATAGGAATGATATGGGTTTTCTATCAATTGACCTCGTGATATGTTTCTAACATAGGAATGATATGGGTTTTTCTATCAATTGACCTCGTAATATGTTTCTAACATAGGAATGAGATGGGTTTTCTATCAATTGACCTCGAGATATGTTTCTAACATAGGAATGATATGTTTTTTTTATTAATTGATCTCGTGATATGTTTCTAACATAGGAATGATATGGGGTTTTCTATCAATTGACCTTGTGATATGTTTCTAACGTAGGAATGATATGGGGTTTTCTATCAATTGACCTCGTGATATGTTTCTAACATCGGAATGATATGGGGTTTTCTATCAATTGACCTCGT
This sequence comes from Ophiura sarsii, assembly GCA_035610835.1. Lineage (NCBI taxonomy): Eukaryota > Metazoa > Echinodermata > Ophiuroidea > Amphilepidida > Ophiuridae > Ophiura > Ophiura sarsii. The sequence continues at coordinate 26,101,401 of CM069456.1, forward strand.
GATATGTTTCTAATATAGGAATGATATGAGTTTTTATCAATTGACCTCGTGATATGTTTCTAACATAGGAATGATATGGGGTTTTCTATCAATTGACCTCGTGATATGTTTCTAACATAGGAATGATATGGGGTTTTCTATCAATTGACCTCGTGATATGTTTCTAACATAGGAATGATATGGTTTTTATTATTAATTGACCTCGTGATATGTTTCTAACATAGGAATGATATGGGTTTTTCTATCAATTGAACTCGTGATATGTTTCTAACATAGGAATGATATGGGTTTTCTATCAATTGAACTCGTAATATGTTTCTAACATAGAAATGATATGAGTTTTTCTATCAATTGACCTCGTGATATGTTTCTAACATAGGAATGATATGGGGTTTTCTATCAATTGACCTCGAGATATGTTTCTAACATAGGAATGATATGGGTTTTTATCAATTGACCTTGTGATATGTTTCTAACATAGGAATGATATGTTTTTTTTTATTAATTGATCTCGTTATATGTTTCTAACATTGGAATTATATGGTTTTTTTTTATTAATTGACCTCGTGATATGTTTCTAATATAGGAATGATATGGTTTTTTTTATTAATTGATCTCGTGATATGTTTCTAACATTGGAATTATATGGTGTTTTTTTAATTAATTGACCTCGTGATATGTTTCTAACATAGGAATGATATGGGTTTTCTATCAATTGACCTCGTGATATGTTTCTAACATAGGAATGATATGGGTTTTTCTATCAATTGACCTCGTAATATGTTTCTAACATAGGAATGATATGGGTTTTCTATCAATTGACCTCGTGATATGTTTCTAACATAGGAATTATATGGGGTTTTCTATCAATTGACCTCGTGATATGTTTCTAACATAAGAATGATATGGGTTTTTATCAATTGACCTCGTGATATGTTTCTAACATAGGAATGATATGGGTTTTCTATCAATTGAACTCGTAATATGTTTCTAACATAGGAATGATATGAGTTTTTCTTTCAATTGACCTCGTGATATGTTTCTAATATAGGAATAATATGAGTTTTTATCAATTGACCTCGTGATATGTTTCTAACATAGGAATGATATTGGGTTTTCTATCAATTGATCTCGTGATATGTTTCTAACATAGGAATGATATGGGGTTTTCTATCAATTGACCTCGTGATATGTTTCTAACATAGGAATGATATGGGGTTTTCTATCAATTGACCTCGTGATATGTTTCTAACATAGGAATGATATGGTTTTTTTAATAATTGACCTCGTGATATGTTTCTAACATAGGAATGATATGGGTTTTTCTATCAATTGATCTCGTGATATGTTTCTAACATAGGAATGATATGGGTTTTCTATCAATTGACCTCGTGATATGTTTCTAACATAGGAATGATATGGGGTTTTCTATCAATTGACCTCGTGATATGTTTCTAACATAAGAATGATATGGGTTTTTATCAATTGACCTCGTGATATGTTTCTTACATAGAAATGATATGGGTTTTCTATCAATTGAACTCGTAATATGTTTCTAACATAGGAATGATATGAGTTTTTCTATCAATTGACCTCGTGATATGTTTCTAATATAGGAATGATATGAGTTTTTATCAATTGACCTCGTGATATGTTTCTAACATAGGAATGATATGGGGTTTTCTATCAATTGACCTCGTGATATGTTTCTAACATAGGAATGATATGGGGTTTTCTATCAATTGACCTCGTGATATGTTTCTAACATAGGAATGATATGGGGTTCTCTATCAATTGACCTTGTGATATGTTTCTAACATAGGAATGATATGGTTTTTTTTATTAATTGACCTCGTGATATGTTTCTAACATAGGAATGATATGGGTTTTTCTATCAATTGAACTCGTGATATGTTTCTAACATAGGAATGATATGGGTTTTCTATCAATTGAACTCGTAATATGTTTCTAACATAGAAATGATATGAGTTTTTCTATCAATTGACCTCGTGATATGTTTCTAATATAGGAATGATATGAGTTTTTATCAATTGACCTCGTGATATGTTTCTAACATAGGAATGATATGTTTTTTTTATTAATTGATCTCGTGATATGTTTCTAACATCGGAATGATATGGGGTTTTCTATCAATTGACCTCGTGAAATGTTTCTAACATAGGAATGATATCTTTTTTTTATTAATTGATCTCGTGATATGTTTCTAACATAGGAATGATATGGGGTTTTCTATCAATTGACCTTGTGATATGTTTCTAACGTAGGAATGATATGGGGTTTTCTATCAATTGACCTCGTGATATGTTTCTAACATAGGAATGATATAGGGTTTTCTATCAATTGACCTCGTGATATGTTTCTAACATAGGAATGATATGGTTTTTTCTATTAATTGATCTCGTGATATGTTTCTAACATAGGAAGGATATGGGGTTTTCTATCAATTGACCTTGTGATATGTTTCTAACGTAGGAATGATATGGGGTTTTCTATCAATTGACCTCGTGATATGTTTCTAACATAGGAATGATATGGGGTTTTCTATCAATTGACCTCGTGATATGTTTCTAACATAGGAATGATATGGGTTTTTATCAATTGACCTTGTGATATGTTTCTAACATAGGAATGATATGGTTTTTTTATTAATTGATCTCGTTATATGTTTCTAACATTGGAATTATATGGGTTTTTTATTAAATGACCTCGTGATATGTTTCTAACATAGGAATGATATGGTTTTTTTTTATTAATTGATCTCGTGATATGTTTCTAACATTGGAATTATATGGTGTGTTTTTTAATTAATTGACCTCGTGATATGTTTCTAACATAGGAATGATATGGGTTTTCTATCAATTGACCTCGTGATATATTTCTAACATAGGAATGATATGGGTTTTTCTATCAATTGACCTCGTAATATGTTTCTAACATAGGAATGATATGGGTTTTCTATCAATTGACCTCGTGATATGTTTCTAACATAGGAATGATATGGGGTTTTCTATCAATTGACCTCGTGATATGTTTCTAACATAAGAATGATATGGGTTTTTATCAAGTGACCTCGTGATATGTTTCTAACATAGGAATGATATGGGTTTTCTATCAATTGAACTCGTAATATGTTTCTAACATAGGAATGATATGAGTTTTTCTATCAATTGACCTCGTGATATGTTTCTAATATAGGAATAATATGAGTTTTTATCAATTGACCTCGTGATATGTTTCTAACATAGGAATGATATGGGGTTTTCTATCAATTGATCTCGTGATATGTTTCTAACATAGGAATGATATGGGGTTTTCTATCAATTGACCTCGTGATATGTTTCTAACATAGGAATGATATGGGGTTTTCTATCAATTGACCTCGTGATATGTTTCTAACATAGGAATGATATCTTTTTTTTTATTAATTGATCTCGTGATATGTTTCTAACATAGGAATGATATGGGGTTTTCTATCAATTGACCTTGTGATATGTTTCTAACGTAGGAATGATATGGGGTTTTCTATCAATTGACCTCGTGATATGTTTCTAACATAGGAATGATATAGGGTTTTCTATCAATTGACCTCGTGATATGTTTCTAACATAGGAATGATATGGTTTTTTTTTATTAATTGATCTCGTGATATGTTTCTAACATAGGAAGGATATGGGGTTGTCTATCAATTGACCTTGTGATATGTTTCTAACGTAGGAATGATATGGGGTTTTCTATCAATTGACCTCGTGATATGTTTCTAACATAGGAATGATATGGGGTTTTCTATCAATTGACCTCGAGATATGTTTCTAACATAGGAATGATATGGGTTTTTATCAATTGACCTTGTGATATGTTTCTAACATAGGAATGATATGGTTTTTTTTATTAATTGATCTCGTTATATGTTTCTAACATTGGAATTATATGGTTTTTTTTTATTAATTGACCTCGTGATATGTTTCTAACATAGGAATGATATGGGTTTTTTTATTAATTGATCTCGTGATATGTTTCTAACATTGGAATTATATGGTGTGTTTTTTAATTAATTGACCTCGTGATATGTTTCTAACATAGGAATGATATGGGTTTTTTTTATTAATTGATCTCGTGATATGTTTCTAACATAGGAATGATATGGTTTTTTTTTATTAATTGATCTCGTGATATGTTTCTAACATAGGAAGGATATGGGGTTTTCTATCAATTGACCTTGTGATATGTTTCTAACGTAGGAATGATATGGGGTTTTCTATCAATTGACCTCGTGATATGTTTCTAACATAGGAATGATATGGGGTTTTCTATCAATTGACCTCGAGATATGTTTCTAACATAGGAATGATATGGGTTTTTATCAATTGACCTTGTGATATGTTTCTAACATAGGAATGATATGTTTTTTTTTATTAATTGATCTCGTTATATGTTTCTAACATTGGAATTATATGGGTTTTTTTTATTAATTGACCTCGTGATATGTTTCTAACATAGGAATGATATGGGTTTTTTTTATTAATTGATCTCGTGATATGTTTCTAACATTGGAATTATATGGTGTGTTTTTTAATTAATTGACCTCGTGATATGTTTCTAACATAGGAATGATATGGGTTTTCTATCAATTGACCTCGTGATATGTTTCTAACATAGGAATGATATGGGTTTTTCTATCAATTGACCTCGTAATATGTTTCTAACATAGGAATGATATGGGTTTTCTATCAATTGACCTCGAGATATGTTTCTAACATAGGAATGATATGGTTTTTTTATTAATTGATCTCGTGATATGTTTCTAACATAGGAATGATATAGGGTTTTCTATCAATTGACCTTGTGATATGTTTCTAACGTAGGAATGATATGGGGTTTTCTATCAATTGACCTCGTGATATTTTTCTAATATAGGAATGATATGAGTTTTTATCAATTGACCTCGTGATATGTTTCTAACATAGGAATGATATGGGGTTTTCTATCAATTGACCTCGTGATATGTTTCTAACATAGGAATGATATGGGGTTTTCTATCAATTGACCTCGTGATATGTTTCTAACATAGGAATGATATGGTTTTTATTATTAATTGACCTCGTGATATGTTTCTAACATAGGAATGATATGGGTTTTTCTATCAATTGAACTCGTGATATGTTTCTAACATAGGAATGATATGGGTTTTCTATCAATTGAACTCGTAATATGTTTCTAACATAGAAATGATATGAGTTTTTCTATCAATTGACCTCGTGATATGTTTCTAACATAGGAATGATATGGGGTTTTCTATCAATTGACCTCGAGATATGTTTCTAACATAGGAATGATATGGGTTTTTATCAATTGACCTTGTGATATGTTTCTAACATAGGAATGATATGTTTTTTTTTATTAATTGATCTCGTTATATGTTTCTAACATTGGAATTATATGGGTTTTTTTATTAATTGACCTCGTGATATGTTTCTAACATAGGAATGATATGGTTTTTTTTATTAATTGATCTCGTGATATGTTTCTAACATTGGAATTATATGGTGTGTTTTTTAATTAATTGACCTCGTGATATGTTTCTAACATAGGAATGATATGGGTTTTCTATCAATTGACCTCGTGATATGTTTCTAACATAGGAATGATATGGGTTTTTCTATCAATTGACCTCGTAATATGTTTCTAACATAGGAATGATATGGGTTTTCTATCAATTGACCTCGTGATATGTTTCTAACATAGGAATTATATGGGGTTTTCTATCAATTGACCTCGTGATATGTTTCTAACATAAGAATGATATGGGTTTTTATCAATTGACCTCGTGATATGTTTCTAACATAGGAATGATATTGGTTTTCTATCAATTGAACTCGTAATATGTTTCTAACATAGGAATGATATGAGTTTTTCTATCAATTGACCTCGTGATATGTTTCTAATATAGGAATAATATGAGTTTTTATCAACTGACCTCGTGATATGTTTCTAACATAGGAATGATATTGGGTTTTCTATCAATTGATCTCGTGATATGTTTCTAACATAGGAATGATATGGGGTTTTCTATCAATTGACCTCGTGATATGTTTCTAACATAGGAATGATATGGGGTTTTCTATCAATTGACCTCGTGATATGTTTCTAACATAGGAATGATATGGTTTTTTTAATAATTGACCTCGTGATATGTTTCTAACATAGGAATGATATGGGTTTTTCTATCAATTGAACTCGTGATATGTTTCTAACATAGGAATGATATGGTTTTTTTTAATAATTGACCTCGTGATATGTTTCTAACATAGGAATGATATGGGGTTTTCTATCAATTGACCTCGAGATATGTTTCTAACATAGGAATGATATGGTTTTTTTTATTAATTGATCTCGTGATGTTTCTAACATAGGAATGATATGGGGTTTTCTATCAATTGACCTTGTGATATGTTTCTAACGTAGGAATGATATGGGGTTTTCTATCAATTGACCTCGTGATATGTTTCTAACATCGGAATGATATGGGGTTTTCTATCAATTGACCTCGTGATATGTTTCTAATATAGGAATGATATGAGTTTTTATCAATTGACCTCGTGATATGTTTCTAACATAGGAATGATATGGGGTTTTCTATCAATTGACCTCGTGATATGTTTCTAACATAGGAATGATATGGGGTTTTCTATCAATTGACCTTGTGATATGTTTCTAACGTAGGAATGATATGGGGTTTTCTATCAATTGACCTCGTGATATGTTTCTAACATCGGAATGATATGGGGTTTTCTATCAATTGACCTCGTGATATGTTTCTAATATAGGAATGATATGAGTTTTTATCAATTGACCTCGTGATATGTTTCTAACATAGGAATGATATGGGGTTTTCTATCAATTGACCTCGTGATATGTTTCTAACATAGGAATGATATGGGGTTTTCTATCAATTGACCTCGTGATATGTTTCTAACATAGGAATGATATGGTTTTTATTATTAATTGACCTCGTGATATGTTTCTAACATAGGAATGATATGGGTTTTTCTATCAATTGACCTCGAGATATGTTTCTAACATAGGAATGATATGGTTTTTTTTATTAATTGATCTCGTGATGTTTCTAACATAGGAATGATATGGGGTTTTCTATCAATTGACCTTGTGATATGTTTCTAACGTAGGAATGATATGGGGTTTTCTATCAATTGACCTCGTGATATGTTTCTAACATCGGAATGATATGGGGTTTTCTATCAATTGACCTCGTGATATGTTTCTAACATCGGAATGATATGGGGTTTTCTATCAATTGACCTCGAGATATGTTTCTAACATAGGAATGATATGGTTTTTTTATTAATTGATCTCGTGATATGTTTCTAACATAGGAATGATATGGGGTTTTCTATCAATTGACCTTGTGATATGTTTCTAACGTAGGAATGATATGGGGTTTTCTATCAATTGACCTCGTGATATGTTTCTAACATCGGAATGATATGGGGTTTTCTATCAATTGACCTCGTGATATGTTTCTAATATAGGAATGATATGAGTTTTTATCAATTGACCTCGTGATATGTTTCTAACATAGGAATGATATGGGGTTTTCTATCAATTGACCTCGTGATATGTTTCTAACATAGGAATGATATGGGGTTTTCTATCAATTGACCTCGTGATATGTTTCTAACATAGGAATGATATGGTTTTTATTATTAATTGACCTCGTGATATGTTTCTAACATAGGAATGATATGGGTTTTTCTATCAATTGAACTCGTGATATGTTTCTAACATAGGAATGATATGGGTTTTCTATCAATTGAACTCGTAATATGTTTCTAACATAGAAATGATATGAGTTTTTCTATCAATTGACCTCGTGATATGTTTCTAACATAGGAATGATATGGGGTTTTCTATCAATTGACCTCGAGATACGTTTCTAACATAGGAATGATATGGGTTTTTATCAATTGACCTTGTGATATGTTTCTAACATAGGAATGATATGTTTTTTTTTATTAATTGATCTCGTTATATGTTTCTAACATTGGAATTATATGGGTTTTTTTTATTAATTGACCTCGTGATATGTTTCTAACATAGGAATTATATGGTTTTTTTTATTAATTGATCTCGTGATATGTTTCTAACATTGGAATTATATGGTGTGTTTTTTAATTAATTAACCTCGTGATATGTTTCTAACATAGGAATGATATGGGTTTTCTATCAATTGACCTCGTGATATGTTTCTAACATAGGAATGATATGGGTTTTTCTATCAATTGACCTCGTAATATGTTTCTAACATAGGAATGATATGGGTTTTCTATCAATTGACCTCGTGATATGTTTCTAACATAGGAATTATATGGGGTTTTCTATCAATTGACCTCGTGATATGTTTCTAACATAAGAATGATATGGGTTTTTATCAATTGACCTCGTGATATGTTTCTAACATAGGAATGATATGGGTTTTCTATCAATTGAACTCGTAATATGTTTCTAACATAGGAATGATATGAGTTTTTCTATCAATTGACCTCGTGATATGTTTCTAATATAGGAATAATATGAGTTTTTATCAATTGACCTCGTGATATGTTTCTAACATAGGAATGATATTGGGTTTTCTATCAATTGATCTCGTGATATGTTTCTAACATAGGAATGATATGGGGTTTTCTATCAATTGACCTCGTGATATGTTTCTAACATAGGAATGATATGGGGTTTTCTATCAATTGACCTCGTGATATGTTTCTAACATAGGAATGATATGGTTTTTTTAATAATTGACCTCGTGATATGTTTCTAACATAGGAATGATATGGGTTTTTCTATCAATTGAACTCGTGATATGTTTCTAACATAGGAATGATATGGTTTTTTTAATAATTGACCTCGTGATATGTTTCTAACATAGGAATGATATGGGTTTTCTATCAATTGACCTCGTGATATGTTTCTAACATAGGAATGATATGGGGTTTTCTATCAATTGACCTCGTGATATGTTTCTAACATAGGAATGATATGGTTTTTTTAATAATTGACCTCGTGATATGTTTCTAACATAGGAATGATATGGGTTTTCTATCAATTGACCTCGTGATATGTTTCTAACATAGGAATGATATGGGGTTTTCTATCAATTGACCTCGTGATATGTTTCTAACATAGGAATGATATGGGGTTTTCTATCAATTGACCTCGTGATATGTTTCTAACATAGGAATGATATGGTTTTTTTAATAATTGACCTCGTGATATGTTTCTAACATAGGAATGATATGGGTTTTTCTATCAATTGAACTCGTGATATGTTTCTAACATAGGAATGATATGGGTTTTTTTAATAATTGACCTCGTGATATGTTTCTAACATAGGAATGATATGGGGTTTTCTATCAATTGACCTCGAGATATGTTTCTAACATAGGAATGATATGTTTTTTTTATTAATTGATCTCGTGATGTTTCTAACATAGGAATGATATGGGGTTTTCTATCAATTGACCTTGTGATATGTTTCTAACGTAGGAATGATATGGGGTTTTCTATCAATTGACCTCGTGATATGTTTCTAACATCGGAATGATATGGGGTTTTCTATCAATTGACCTCGTGATATGTTTCTAATATAGGAATGATATGAGTTTTTATCAATTGACCTCGTGATATGTTTCTAACATAGGAATGATATGGGGTTTTCTATCAATTGACCTCGTGATATGTTTCTAACATAGGAATGATATGGGGTTTTCTATCAATTGACCTTGTGATATGTTTCTAACGTAGGAATGATATGGGGTTTTCTATCAATTGACCTCGTGATATGTTTCTAACATCGGAATGATATGGGGTTTTCTATCAATTGACCTCGTGATATGTTTCTAATATAGGAATGATATGAGTTTTTATCAATTGACCTCGTGATATGTTTCTAACATAGGAATGATATGGGGTTTTCTATCAATTGACCTCGTGATATGTTTCTAACATAGGAATGATATGGGGTTTTCTATCAATTGACCTCGTGATATGTTTCTAACATTGATATTATATGGGTTTTTTTATTAATTGACCTCGTGATATGTTTCTAACATAGGAATGATATGGGTTTTTCTATCAATTGATCTCGTGATATGTTTCTAACATAGGAATGATATGGGTTTTCTATCAATTGACCTTGTGATATGTTTCTAACGTAGGAATGATATGGGGTTTTCTATCAATTGACCTCGTGATATGTTTCTAACATCGGAATGATATGGGGTTTTCTATCAATTGACCTCGTGATATGTTTCTAATATAGGAATGATATGAGTTTTTATCAATTGACCTCGTGATATGTTTCTAACATAGGAATGATATGGGGTTTTCTATCAATTGACCTCGTGATATGTTTCTAACATAGGAATGATATGGGGTTTTCTATCAATTGACCTCGTGATATGTTTCTAACATAGGAATGATATGGTTTTTATTATTAATTGACCTCGTGATATGTTTCTAACATAGGAATGATATGGGTTTTTCTATCAATTGACCTCGAGATATGTTTCTAACATAGGAATGATATGGTTTTTTTTATTAATTGATCTCGTGATGTTTCTAACATAGGAATGATATGGGGTTTTCTATCAATTGACCTTGTGATATGTTTCTAACGTAGGAATGATATGGGGTTTTCTATCAATTGACCTCGTGATATGTTTCTAACATCGGAATGATATGGGGTTTTCTATCAATTGACCTCGTGATATGTTTCTAACATCGGAATGATATGGGGTTTTCTATCAATTGACCTCGAGATATGTTTCTAACATAGGAATGATATGGTTTTTTTATTAATTGATCTCGTGATATGTTTCTAACATAGGAATGATATGGGGTTTTCTATCAATTGACCTTGTGATATGTTTCTAACGTAGGAATGATATGGGGTTTTCTATCAATTGACCTCGTGATATGTTTCTAACATCGGAATGATATGGGGTTTTCTATCAATTGACCTCGTGATATGTTTCTAATATAGGAATGATATGAGTTTTTATCAATTGACCTCGTGATATGTTTCTAACATAGGAATGATATGGGGTTTTCTATCAATTGACCTCGTGATATGTTTCTAACATAGGAATGATATGGGGTTTTCTATCAATTGACCTCGTGATATGTTTCTAACATAGGAATGATATGGTTTTTATTATTAATTGACCTCGTGATATGTTTCTAACATAGGAATGATATGGGTTTTTCTATCAATTGAACTCGTGATATGTTTCTAACATAGGAATGATATGGGTTTTCTATCAATTGAACTCGTAATATGTTTCTAACATAGAAATGATATGAGTTTTTCTATCAATTGACCTCGTGATATGTTTCTAACATAGGAATGATATGGGGTTTTCTATCAATTGACCTCGAGATACGTTTCTAACATAGGAATGATATGGGTTTTTATCAATTGACCTTGTGATATGTTTCTAACATAGGAATGATATGTTTTTTTTTTATTAATTGATCTCGTTATATGTTTCTAACATTGGAATTATATGGTTTTTTTTTATTAATTGACCTCGTGATATGTTTCTAACATAGGAATTATATGGTTTTTTTTATTAATTGATCTCGTGATATGTTTCTAACATTGGAATTATATGGTGTGTTTTTTAATTAATTAACCTCGTGATATGTTTCTAACATAGGAATGATATGGGTTTTCTATCAATTGACCTCGTGATATGTTTCTAACATAGGAATGATATGGGTTTTTCTATCAATTGACCTCGTAATATGTTTCTAACATAGGAATGATATGGGTTTTCTATCAATTGACCTCGTGATATGTTTCTAACATAGGAATTATATGGGGTTTTCTATCAATTGACCTCGTGATATGTTTCTAACATAAGAATGATATGGGTTTTTATCAATTGACCTCGTGATATGTTTCTAACATAGGAATGATATGGGTTTTCTATCAATTGAACTCGTAATATGTTTCTAACATAGGAATGATATGAGTTTTTCTATCAATTGACCTCGTGATATGTTTCTAATATAGGAATAATATGAGTTTTTATCAATTGACCTCGTGATATGTTTCTAACATAGGAATGATATTGGGTTTTCTATCAATTGATCTCGTGATATGTTTCTAACATAGGAATGATATGGGGTTTTCTATCAATTGACCTCGTGATATGTTTCTAACATAGGAATGATATGGGGTTTTCTATCAATTGACCTCGTGATATGTTTCTAACATAGGAATGATATGGTTTTTTTAATAATTGACCTCGTGATATGTTTCTAACATAGGAATGATATGGGTTTTTCTATCAATTGAACTCGTGATATGTTTCTAACATAGGAATGATATGGTTTTTTTAATAATTGACCTCGTGATATGTTTCTAACATAGGAATGATATGGGTTTTCTATCAATTGACCTCGTGATATGTTTCTAACATAGGAATGATATGGGGTTTTCTATCAATTGACCTCGTGATATGTTTCTAACATAGGAATGATATGGTTTTTTTAATAATTGACCTCGTGATATGTTTCTAACATAGGAATGATATGGGTTTTCTATCAATTGACCTCGTGATATGTTTCTAACATAGGAATGATATGGGGTTTTCTATCAATTGACCTCGTGATATGTTTCTAACATAGGAATGATATGGGGTTTTCTATCAATTGACCTCGTGATATGTTTCTAACATTGATATTATATGGGTTTTTTTATTAATTGACCTCGTGATATGTTTCTAACATAGGAATGATATGGGTTTTTCTATCAATTGATCTCGTGATATGTTTCTAACATAGGAATGATATGGGTTTTCTATCAATTGACCTTGTGATATGTTTCTAACGTAGGAATGATATGGGGTTTTCTATCAATTGACCTCGTGATATGTTTCTAACATCGGAATGATATGGGGTTTTCTATCAATTGACCTCGTGATATGTTTCTAATATAGGAATGATATGAGTTTTTATCAATTGACCTCGTGATATGTTTCTAACATAGGAATGATATGGGGTTTTCTATCAATTGACCTCGTGATATGTTTCTAACATAGGAATGATATGGGGTTTTCTATCAATTGACCTCGTGATATGTTTCTAACATAGGAATGATATGGTTTTTATTATTAATTGACCTCGTGATATGTTTCTAACATAGGAATGATATGGGTTTTTCTATCAATTGACCTCGAGATATGTTTCTAACATAGGAATGATATGGTTTTTTTTATTAATTGATCTCGTGATGTTTCTAACATAGGAATGATATGGGGTTTTCTATCAATTGACCTTGTGATATGTTTCTAACGTAGGAATGATATGGGGTTTTCTATCAATTGACCTCGTGATATGTTTCTAACATCGGAATGATATGGGGTTTTCTATCAATTGACCTCGTGATATGTTTCTAACATCGGAATGATATGGGGTTTTCTATCAATTGACCTCGAGATATGTTTCTAACATAGGAATGATATGGTTTTTTTATTAATTGATCTCGTGATATGTTTCTAACATAGGAATGATATGGGGTTTTCTATCAATTGACCTTGTGATATGTTTCTAACGTAGGAATGATATGGGGTTTTCTATCAATTGACCTCGTGATATGTTTCTAACATCGGAATGATATGGGGTTTTCTATCAATTGACCTCGTGATATGTTTCTAATATAGGAATGATATGAGTTTTTATCAATTGACCTCGTGATATGTTTCTAACATAGGAATGATATGGGGTTTTCTATCAATTGACCTCGTGATATGTTTCTAACATAGGAATGATATGGGGTTTTCTATCAATTGACCTCGTGATATGTTTCTAACATAGGAATGATATGGTTTTTATTATTAATTGACCTCGTGATATGTTTCTAACATAGGAATGATATGGGTTTTTCTATCAATTGAACTCGTGATATGTTTCTAACATAGGAATGATATGGGTTTTCTATCAATTGAACTCGTAATATGTTTCTAACATAGAAATGATATGAGTTTTTCTATCAATTGACCTCGTGATATGTTTCTAACATAGGAATGATATGGGGTTTTCTATCAATTGACCTCGAGATACGTTTCTAACATAGGAATGATATGGGTTTTTATCAATTGACCTTGTGATATGTTTCTAACATAGGAATGATATGTTTTTTTTTTATTAATTGATCTCGTTATATGTTTCTAACATTGGAATTATATGGTTTTTTTTTATTAATTGACCTCGTGATATGTTTCTAACATAGGAATTATATGGTTTTTTTTATTAATTGATCTCGTGATATGTTTCTAACATTGGAATTATATGGTGTGTTTTTTAATTAATTAACCTCGTGATATGTTTCTAACATAGGAATGATATGGGTTTTCTATCAATTGACCTCGTGATATGTTTCTAACATAGGAATGATATGGGTTTTTCTATCAATTGACCTCGTAATATGTTTCTAACATAGGAATGATATGGGTTTTCTATCAATTGACCTCGTGATATGTTTCTAACATAGGAATTATATGGGGTTTTCTATCAATTGACCTCGTGATATGTTTCTAACATAAGAATGATATGGGTTTTTATCAATTGACCTCGTGATATGTTTCTAACATAGGAATGATATGGGTTTTCTATCAATTGAACTCGTAATATGTTTCTAACATAGGAATGATATGGGGTTTTCTATCAATTGACCTCGTGATATGTTTCTAACATAGGAATGATATGGTTTTTTTAATAATTGACCTCGTGATATGTTTCTAACATAGGAATGATATGGGTTTTTCTATCAATTGAACTCGTGATATGTTTCTAACATAGGAATGATATGGTTTTTTTAATAATTGACCTCGTGATATGTTTCTAACATAGGAATGATATGGGTTTTCTATCAATTGACCTCGTGATATGTTTCTAACATAGGAATGATATTGGGTTTTCTATCAATTGATCTCGTGATATGTTTCTAACATAGGAATGATATGGGGTTTTCTATCAATTGACCTCGTGATATGTTTCTAACATAGGAATGATATGGGGTTTTCTATCAATTGACCTCGTGATATGTTTCTAACATAGGAATGATATGGTTTTTTTAATAATTGACCTCGTGATATGTTTCTAACATAGGAATGATATGGGTTTTTCTATCAATTGAACTCGTGATATGTTTCTAACATAGGAATGATATGGTTTTTTTAATAATTGACCTCGTGATATGTTTCTAACATAGGAATGATATGGGTTTTCTATCAATTGACCTCGTGATATGTTTCTAACATAGGAATGATATGGGGTTTTCTATCAATTGACCTCGTGATATGTTTCTAACATAGGAATGATATGGTTTTTTTTAATAATTGACCTCGTGATATGTTTCTAACATAGGAATGATATGGGTTTTCTATCAATTGACCTCGTGATATGTTTCTAACATAGGAATGATATGGGGTTTTCTATCAATTGACCTCGTGATATGTTTCTAACATAGGAATGATATGGGGTTTTCTATCAATTGACCTCGTGATATGTTTCTAACATAGGAATGATATGGTTTTTTTAATAATTGACCTCGTGATATGTTTCTAACATAGGAATGATATGGGTTTTTCTATCAATTGAACTCGTGATATGTTTCTAACATAGGAATGATATGGTTTTTTTTAATAATTGACCTCGTGATATGTTTCTAACATAGGAATGATATGGGGTTTTCTATCAATTGACCTCGAGATATGTTTCTAACATAGGAATGATATGTTTTTTTTTTATTAATTGATCTCGTGATGTTTCTAACATAGGAATGATATGGGGTTTTCTATCAATTGACCTTGTGATATGTTTCTAACGTAGGAATGATATGGGGTTTTCTATCAATTGACCTCGTGATATGTTTCTAACATCGGAATGATATGGGGTTTTCTATCAATTGACCTCGTGATATGTTTCTAATATAGGAATGATATGAGTTTTTATCAATTGACCTCGTGATATGTTTCTAACATAGGAATGATATGGGGTTTTCTATCAATTGACCTCGTGATATGTTTCTAACATAGGAATGATATGGGGTTTTCTATCAATTGACCTTGTGATATGTTTCTAACGTAGGAATGATATGGGGTTTTCTATCAATTGACCTCGTGATATGTTTCTAACATCGGAATGATATGGGGTTTTCTATCAATTGACCTCGTGATATGTTTCTAATATAGGAATGATATGAGTTTTTATCAATTGACCTCGTGATATGTTTCTAACATAGGAATGATATGGGGTTTTCTATCAATTGACCTCGTGATATGTTTCTAACATCGGAATGATATGGGGTTTTCTATCAATTGACCTCGAGATATGTTTCTAACATAGGAATGATATGGTTTTTTTATTAATTGATCTCGTGATATGTTTCTAACATAGGAATGAAATGGGGTTTTCTATCAATTGACCTTGTGATATGTTTCTAACGTAGGAATGATATGGGGTTTTCTATCAATTGACCTCGTGATATGTTTCTAACATCGGAATGATATGGGGTTTTCTATCAATTGACCTCGTGATATGTTTCTAATATAGGAATGATATGAGTTTTTATCAATTGACCTCGTGATATGTTTCTAACATAGGAATGATATGGGGTTTTCTATCAATTGACCTCGTGATATGTTTCTAACATAGGAATGATATGGGGTTTTCTATCAATTGACCTCGTGATATGTTTCTAACATAGGAATGATATGGTTTTTATTATTAATTGACCTCGTGATATGTTTCTAACATAGGAATGATATGGGTTTTTCTATCAATTGAACTCGTGATATGTTTCTAACATAGGAATGATATGAGTTTTCTATCAATTGAACTCGTAATATGTTTCTAACATAGAAATGATATGAGTTTTTCTATCAATTGACCTCGTGATATGTTTCTAACATAGGAATGATATGGGGTTTTCTATCAATTGACCTCGAGATATGTTTCTAACATAGGAATGATATGGGTTTTTATCAATTGACCTTGTGATATGTTTCTAACATAGGAATGATATGTTTTTTTTTATTAATTGATCTCGTTATATGTTTCTAACATTGGAATTATATGGGTTTTTTTATTAATTGACCTCGTGATATGTTTCTAACATAGGAATTATATGGGTTTTTTTATTAATTGATCTCGTGATATGTTTCTAACATTGGAATTATATGGTGTGTTTTTTAATTAATTAACCTCGTGATATGTTTCTAACATAGGAATGATATGGGTTTTCTATCAATTGACCTCGTGATATGTTTCTAACATAGGAATGATATGGGTTTTTCTATCAATTGACCTCGTAATATGTTTCTAACATAGGAATGATATGGGTTTTCTATCAATTGACCTCGTGATATGTTTCTAACATAGGAATTATATGGGGTTTTCTATCAATTGACCTCGTGATATGTTTCTAACATAAGAATGATATGGGTTTTTATCAATTGACCTCGTGATATGTTTCTAACATAGGAATGATATGGGTTTTCTATCAATTGAACTCGTAATATGTTTCTAACATAGGAATGATATGAGTTTTTCTATCAATTGACCTCGTGATATGTTTCTAATATAGGAATGATATGAGTTTTTATCAATTGACCTCGTGATATGTTTCTAACATAGGAATGATATGGGGTTTTCTATCAATTGACCTCGTGATATGTTTCTAACATAGGAATGATACGGGGTTTTCTATCAATTGACCTCGTGATATGTTTCTAACATAGGAATGATATGGTTTTTTTATTAATTGACCTCGTGATATGTTTCTAACATAGGAATGATATGGGTTTTTCTATCAATTGACCTCGTGATATGTTTCTAACATAGGAATGATATGGGTTTTCTATCAATTGAACTCGTAATATGTTTCTAACATAGAAATGATATGAGTTTTTCTATCAATTGACCTCGTGATATGTTTCTAATATAGGAATGATATGAGTTTTTAACAATTGACTTCGTGATATGTTTCTAAAAAAGGAATGATATGGGGTTTTCTATCAATTGACCTCGTGATATCTTTCTAACATAGGAATGATATGGTTTTTTTATTAATTGATCTCGTGATATGTTTCTAACATAGGAATGATATGGGGTTTTCTATCAATTGACCTTGTGATATGTTTCTAACGTAGGAATGATATGAGGTTTTCTATCAATTGACCTCGTGATATGTTTCTAACATCGGAATGATATGGGGTTTTCTATCAATTGACCTCGTGATATGTTTCTAACATAGGAATGATATGGTTTTTTTATTAATTGATCTCGTGATATGTTTCTAACATAGGAATGATATGGGGTTTTCTATCAATTGACCTTGTAATATGTTTCTAACGTAGGAATGATATGGGGTTTTCTATCAATTGACCGCGTGATATGTTTCTAACATAGGAATGATATAGGGTTTTCTATCAATTGACCCCGTGATATGTTTCTAACATAGGAATGATATGGTGTTTTTTATTAATTGATCTCGTGATATGTTTCTAACATAGGAATGATATGGGGTTTTCTATCAATTGACCTCGTGATATGTTTCTAAAAAAGGAATGATATAGGGTTTTCTATCAATTGACCTCGTGATATGTTTCTAACATAGGAATGATATGGGTTTTTTTATTAATTGATCTCGTGATATGTTTCTAACATAGGAATGATATGGGTTTTTTATCAATTGACCTCGTGATATGTTTCTAAAAAAGGAATGATATGGGGTTTTCTATCAATTGATCTCGTGATATGTTTCTAACATAGGAATGATATGGTTTTTTTTATTAATTGATCTCGTGATATGTTTCTAACATAGGAATTATATGGGGTTTTCTATCAATTGACCTTGTGATATGTTTCTAACGTAGGAATGATATGGGGTTTTCTATCAATTGACCTCGTGATATGTTTCTAACATCGGAATGATATGGGGTTTTCTATCAATTGACCTCGAGATATGTTTCTAACATAGGAATGATATGGTTTTTTTATTAATTGATCTCGTGATATGTTTCTAACATAGGAATGATATGGGGTTTTCTATCAATTGACCTTGTGATATGTTTCTAACGTAGGAATGATATGGGGTTTTCTATCAATTGACCTCGTGATATGTTTCTAACATCGGAATGATATGGGGTTTTCTATCAATTGACCTCGTGATATGTTTCTAACATAGGAATGATATGAGTTTTTATCAATTGACCTCGTGATATGTTTCTAACATAGGAATGATATGGGGTTTTCTATCAATTGACCTCGTGATATGTTTCTAACATAGGAATGATATGGGGTTTTCTATCAATTGACCTCGTGATATGTTTCTAACATAGGAATGATATGGTTTTTATTATTAATTGACCTCGTGATATGTTTCTAACATAGGAATGATATGGGTTTTTCTATCAATTGAACTCGTGATATGTTTCTAACATAGGAATGATATGGGTTTTCTATCAATTGAACTCGTAATATGTTTCTAACATAGAAATGATATGAGTTTTTCTATCAATTGACCTCGTGATATGTTTCTAATATAGGAATGATATGAGTTTTTATCAATTGACTTCGTGATATGTTCTAAAAAAGGAATGATATGGGGTTTTCTATCAATTGACCTCGTGATATCTTTCTAACATAGGAATGATATGGGTTTTTTATTAATTGATCTCGTGATATGTTTCTAACATAGGAATGATATGGGGTTTTCTATCAATTGACCTTGTAATATGTTTCTAACGTAGGAATGATATGGGGTTTTCTATCAATTGACCTTGTAATATGTTTCTAACGTAGGAATGATATAGGGTTTTCTATCAATTGACCTCGTGATATGTTTCTAACATAGGAATGATATGGTGTTTTTTTTATTAATTGATCTCGTGATATGTTTCTAACATAGGAATGATATGGGGTTTTCTATCAATTGACCTCGTGATATGTTTCTAAAAAAGGAATGATATGGTTTTTTTTATTAATTGATCTCGTGATATGTTTCTAACATAGGAATGATATGGGTTTTTTATCAATTGACCTCGTGATATGTTTCTAAAAAACGAATGATATGGGGTTTTCTATCAATTGATCTCGTGATATGTTTCTAACATAGGAATGATATGTTTTTTTTTATTAATTGATCTCGTGATATGTTTCTAACATAGGAATTATATGGGGTTTTCTATCAATTGACCTTGTGATATGTTTCTAACGTAGGAATGATATGAAGTTTTCTATCAATTGACCTCGTGATATGTTTCTAACATCGGAATGATATGGGGTTTTCTATCAATTGACCTCGAGATATGTTTCTAACATAGGAATGATATGTTTTTTTTTATTAATTGATCTCGTGATATGTTTCTAACATAGGAATGATATGGGGTTTTCTATCAATTGACCTCGTGATATGTTTCTAACATAGGAATGATATGGGGTTTTCTATCAATTGACCTCGTGATATGTTTCTAACATAGGAATGATATGGTTTTTTTTAAATAATTGATCTCGTGATATGTTTCTAACATAGGAATGATATGGGGTTTTCTATCAATTGACCTTGTGATATGTTTATGGGGTTTTCTATCAATTAACCTCGTGATATGTTTCTAACATAGGAATGATATGGGGTTTTCTATCAATTGACCTCGTGATATGTTTCTAACATAGGAATGATATGGGTTTTTATCAATTGACCTTGTGATATGTTTCTAACATAGGAATGATATGGGTTTTTTTATTAATTGATCTCGTGATATGTTTCTAACATTGGAATTATATGGTTTTTTTTTATTAATTGACCTCGTGATATGTTTCTAACATAGGAATGATATGTTTTTTTTATTAATTGATCTCGTGATATGTTTCTAACATTGATATTATATGGGGTTTTTTTATTAATTGACCTCGTGATATGTTTCTAACATAGGAATGATATGTTTTTTTTAATTAATTGACCTCGTGATATGTTTCTAACATAGGAATGATATGGGTTTTTCTATCAATTGAACTCGTGATATGTTTCTAACATAGGAATGATATGGGTTTTCTATCAATTGAACTCGTAATATGTTTCTAACATAGAAATGATATGAGTTTTTCTATCAATTGACCTCGTGATATGTTTCTAATATAGGAATGATATGAGTTTTTATCAATTGATCTCGTGATATGTTTCTAAAAAAGGAATGATATGGGGTTTTCTATCAATTGACCTCGTAATATCTTTCTAACATAGGAATGATATGGGTTTTTTATTAATTGATCTCGTGATATGTTTCTAACATAGGAATGATATGGGGTTTTCTATCAATTGACCTTGTGATATGTTTCTAACGTAGGAATGATATGGGGTTTTCTATCAATTGACCTCGTGATATGTTTCTAACATCGGAATGATATGGGGTTTTCTATCAATTGACCTCGTGAAATGTTTCTAACATAGGAATGATATCTTTTTTTTAATAATTGATCTCGTGATATGTTTCTAACATAGGAATGATATGGGGTTTTCTATCAATTGACCTTGTGATATGTTTCTAACGTAGGAATGATATGGGGTTTTCTATCAATTGACCTCGTGATATGTTTCTAACATAGGAATGATATAGGGTTTTCTATCAATTGACCTCGTGATATGTTTCTATCATAGGAATGATATGGTTTTTTTTAATTAATTGATCTCGTGATATGTTTCTAACATAGGAAGGATATGGGGTTTTCTATCAATTGACCTTGTGATATGTTTCTAACGTAGGAATGATATGGGGTTTTCTATCAATTGACCTCGTGATATGTTTCTAACATAGGAATGATATGGGGTTTTCTATCAATTGACCTCGTGATATGTTTCTAACATAGGAATGATATGGGTTTTTATCAATTGACCTTGTGATATGTTTCTAACATAGGAATGATATGGTTTTTTTTATTAATTGATCTCGTTATATGTTTCTAACATTGGAATTATATGGGTTTTTTTATTAATTGACCTCGTGATATGTTTCTAACATAGGAATGATATGTTTTTTTTTATTAATTGATCTCGTGATATGTTTCTAACATTGGAATTATATGGTGTTTTTTTTAATTAATTGACCTCGTGATATGTTTCTAACATAGGAATGATATGGGTTTTCTATCAATTGACCTCGTGATATGTTTCTAACATAGGAATGATATGGGTTTTTCTATCAATTGACCTCGTAATATGTTTCTAACATAGGAATGATATGGGTTTTCTATCAATTGACCTCGTGATATGTTTCTAACATAGGAATGATATGGGGTTTTCTATCAATTGACCTCGTGATATGTTTCTAACATAAGAATGATATGGGTTTTTATCAATTGACCTCGTGATATGTTTCTAACATAGGAATGATATGGGTTTTCTATCAATTGAACTCGTAATATGTTTCTAACATAGGAATGATATGAGTTTTTCTATCAATTGACCTCGTGATATGTTTCTAATATAGGAATAATATGAGTTTTTATCAATTGACCTCGTGATATGTTTCTAACATAGGAATGATATGGGGTTTTCTATCAATTGACCTCGTGATATGTTTCTAACATAGGAATGATATGGGGTTTTCTATCAATTG
Source organism: Ophiura sarsii (assembly GCA_035610835.1). NCBI lineage: Eukaryota > Metazoa > Echinodermata > Ophiuroidea > Amphilepidida > Ophiuridae > Ophiura > Ophiura sarsii. The sequence goes on from CM069456.1 coordinate 26,124,119, forward strand.
ACCTCGTGATATGTTTCTAACATAGGAATGATATGGGGTTTTCTATCAATTGACCTCGTGATATGTTTCTAACATAGGAATGATATGTTTTTTTTTATTAATTGACCTCGTGATATGTTTCTAACATAGGAATTATATGGGTTTTTCTATCAATTAAACTCGTGATATGTTTCTAACATAGGAATGATATGGGTTTTCTATCAATTGAACTCGTAATATGTTTCTAACATAGAAATGATATGAGTTTTTCTATCAATTGACCTCGTGATATGTTTCTAATATAGGAATGATATGAGTTTTTATCAATTGACTTCGTGATATGTTTCTAAAAAAGGAATGATATGGGGTTTTCTATCAATTGACCTCGTGATATCTTTCTAACATAGGAATGATTTGGGTTTTTTATTAATTGATCTCGTGATATGTTTCTAACATAGGAATGATATGGGGTTTTCTATCAATTGACCTTGCAATATGTTTCTAACGTAGGAATGATATGAGGTTTTCTATCAATTGACCTCGTGATATGTTTCTAACATCGGAATGATATGGGGTTTTCTATCAATTGACCTCGTGATATGTTTCTAACATAGGAATGATATGGTTTTTTTATTAATTGATCTCGTGATATGTTTCTAAAATAGGAATGATATGGGGTTTTCTATCAATTGACCTTGTAATATGTTTCTAACGTAGGAATGATATGGGGTTTTCTATCAATTGACCTCGTGATATGTTTCTAACATAGGAATGATATAGGGTTTTCTATCAATTGACCTCGTGATATGTTTCTAACATAGGAATGATATGGTGTTTTTTTTATTAATTGATCTCGTGATATGTTTCTAACATAGGAATGATATGGGGTTTTCTATCAATTGACCTCGTGATATGTTTCTAAAAAGGAATGATATGGTTTTTTTTATTAATTGATCTCGTGATATGTTTCTAACATAGGAATGATATGGGTTTTTTATCAATTGACCTCGTGATATGTTTCTAAAAAAGGAATGATATGGGGTTTTCTATCAATTGATCTCGTGATATGTTTCTAACATAGGAATGATATGGTTTTTTTTATTAATTGATCTCGTGATATGTTTCTAACATAGGAATTATATGGGGTTTTCTATCAATTGACCTTGTGATATGTTTCTAACGTAGGAATGATATGGGGTTTTCTATCAATTGACCTCGTGATATGTTTCTAACATCGGAATGATATGGGGTTTTCTATCAATTGACCTCGAGATATGTTTCTAACATAGGAATGATATGTTTTTTTTATTAATTGATCTCGTGATATGTTTCTAACATAGGAATGATATGGGGTTTTCTATCAATTGACCTTGTGATATGTTTCTAACGTAGGAATGATATGGGGTTTTCTATCAATTGACCTCGTGATATGTTTCTAACATCGGAATGATATGGGGTTTTCTATCAATTGACCTCGAGATATGTTTCTAACATAGGAATGATATGTTTTTTTTTATTAATTGATCTCGTGATATGTTTCTAACATAGGAATGATATGGGGTTTTCTATCAATTGACCTCGTGATATGTTTCTAACATAGGAATGATATGGGGTTTCTATCAATTGACCTCGTGATATGTTTCTAACATAGGAATGATATGGTTTTTTTTAAATAATTGATCTCGTGATATGTTTCTAACATAGGAATGATATGGGGTTTTCTATCAATTGACCTTGTGATATGTTTATGGGGTTTTCTATCAATTAACCTCGTGATATGTTTCTAACAAAGGAATGATATGGGGTTTTCTATCAATTGACCTCGTGATATGTTTCTAACATAGGAATGATATGGGTTTTTATCAATTGACCTTGTGATATGTTTCTAACATAGGAATGATATGGGTTTTTTTATTAATTGATCTCGTGATATGTTTCTAACATTGGAATTATATGGGTTTTTTTTATTAATTGACCTCGTGATATGTTTCTAACATAGGAATGATATGGTTTTTTTTATTAATTGACCTCGTGATATGTTTCTAACATAGGAATGATATGGGTTTTCTATCAATTGAACTCGTAATATGTTTCTAACATAGAAATGATATGAGTTTTTCTATCAATTGACCTCGTGATATGTTTCTAATATAGGAATGATATGAGTTTTTATCAATTGATCTCGTGATATGTTTCTAAAAAAGGAATGATATGGGGTTTTCTATCAATTGACCTCGTGATATCTTTCTAACATAGGAATGATATGGGTTTTTTTATTAATTGATCTCGTGATATGTTTCTAACATAGGAATGATATGGGGTTTTCTATCAATTGACCTTGTGATATGTTTCTAACGTAGGAATGATATGGGGTTTTCTATCAATTGACCTCGTGATATGTTTCTAACATCGGAATGATATGGGGTTTTCTATCAATTGACCTCGTGAAATGTTTCTAACATAGGAATGATATCTTTTTTTTAATAATTGATCTCGTGATATGTTTCTAACATAGGAATGATATGGGGTTTTCTATCAATTGACCTTGTGATATGTTTCTAACGTAGGAATGATATGGGGTTTTCTATCAATTGACCTCGTGATATGTTTCTAACATAGGAATGATATAGGGTTTTCTATCAATTGACCTCGTGATATGTTTCTATCATAGGAATGATATGGGTTTTTTTAATTAATTGATCTCGTGATATGTTTCTAACATAGGAAGGATATGGGGTTTTCTATCAATTGACCTTGTGATATGTTTCTAACGTAGGAATGATATGGGGTTTTCTATCAATTGACCTCGTGATATGTTTCTAACATAGGAATGATATGGGGTTTTCTATCAATTGACCTCGTGATATGTTTCTAACATAGGAATGATATGGGTTTTTATCAATTGACCTTGTGATATGTTTCTAACATAGGAATGATATGGTTTTTTTTATTAATTGATCTCGTTATATGTTTCTAACATTGGAATTATATGGTTTTTTTTATTAATTGACCTCGTGATATGTTTCTAACATAGGAATGATATGGTTTTTTTTATTAATTGATCTCGTGATATGTTTCTAACATTGGAATTATATGGTGTTTTTTTTAATTAATTGACCTCGTGATATGTTTCTAACATAGGAATGATATGGGTTTTCTATCAATTGACCTCGTGATATGTTTCTAACATAGGAATGATATGGGTTTTTCTATCAATTGACCTCGTAATATGTTTCTAACATAGGAATGATATGGGTTTTCTATCAATTGACCTCGTGATATGTTTCTAACATAGGAATGATATGGGGTTTTCTATCAATTGACCTCGTGATATGTTTCTAACATAAGAATGATATGGGTTTTTATCAATTGACCTCGTGATATGTTTCTAACATAGGAATGATATGGGTTTTCTATCAATTGAACTCGTAATATGTTTCTAACATAGGAATGATATGAGTTTTTCTATCAATTGACCTCGTGATATGTTTCTAATATAGGAATAATATGAGTTTTTATCAATTGACCTCGTGATATGTTTCTAACATAGGAATGATATGGGGTTTTCTATCAATTGACCTCGTGATATGTTTCTAACATAGGAATGATATGGGGTTTTCTATCAATTGACCTCGTGATATGTTTCTAACATAGGAATGATATGGGGTTTTCTATCAATTGACCTCGTGATATGTTTCTAACATAGGAATGATATGGGTTTTTTATTAATTGAACTCGTGATATGTTTCTAACATAGGAATTATATGGGTTTTTCTATCAATTAAACTCGTGATATGTTTCTAACATAGGAATGATATGGGTTTTCTATCAATTGAACTCGTAATATGTTTCTAACATAGAAATTATATGAGTTTTTCTATCAATTCACCTCGTGATATGTTTCTAATATAGGAATAATATGAGTTTTTATCAATTGATCTCGTGATATGTTTCTAAAAAAGGAATGATATGGGGTTTTCTATCAATTGACCTCGTGATATGTTTCTAACATAGGAATGATATGAGGTTTTCTATCAATTGACCTCGTGATATGTTTCTAACATCGGAATGATATGGGGTTTTCTATCAATTGACCTCGTGAAATGTTTCTAACATAGGAATGATATCTTTTTTTTAATAATTGATCTCGTGATATGTTTCTAACATAGGAATGATATGGGGTTTTCTATCAATTGACCTTGTGATATGTTTCTAACATAGGAATGATATGGTTTTTTTATTAATTGATCTCGTGATGTGTTTCTAACATTGGAATTATATGGGGTTTTTTATTAATTGACCTCGTGATATGTTTCTAACATAGGAATGATATGTTTTTTTTATTAATTGATCTCGTGATATGTTTCTAACATTGATATTATATGGGTTTTTTTTATTAATTGACCTCGTGATATGTTTCTAACATAGGAATGATATGGTTTTTTTTATTAATTGACCTCGTGATATGTTTCTAACATAGGAATGATATGGGTTTTTCTATCAATTGAACTCGTGATATGTTTCTAACATAGGAATGATATGGGTTTTCTATCAATTGAACTAGTAATATGTTTCTAACATAGAAATGATATGAGTTTTTCTATCAATTGACCTCGTGATATGTTTCTAATATAGGAATGATATGAGTTTTTATCAATTGATCTCGTGATATGTTTCTAAAAAAGGAATGATATGGGGTTTTCTATCAATTGACCTCGTGATATCTTTCTAACATAGGAATGATATGGGTTTTTTATTAATTGATCTCGTGATATGTTTCTAACATAGGAATGATATGGGGTTTTCTATCAATTGACCTTGTGATATGTTTCTAACGTAGGAATGATATGGGGTTTTCTATCAATTGACCTCGTGATATGTTTCTAACATCGGAATGATATGGGGTTTTCTATCAATTGACCTCGTGAAATGTTTCTAACATAGGAATGATATCTTTTTTTTAATAATTGATCTCGTGATATGTTTCTAACATAGGAATGATATGGGGTTTTCTATCAATTAACCTTGTGATATGTTTCTAACGTAGGAATGATATGGGGTTTTCTATCAATTGACCTCGTGATATGTTTCTAACATAGGAATGATATAGGGTTTTCTATCAATTGACCTCGTGATATGTTTCTAACATTGGAATGATATGGTTTTTTTTAATTAATTGATCTCGTAATATGTTTCTAACATAGGAATGATATGAGTTTTTCTATCAATTGACCTCGTGATATGTTTCTAATATAGGAATAATATGAGTTTTTATCAATTGACCTCGTGATATGTTTCTAACATAGGAATGATATGGGGTTTTCTATCAATTGACCTCGTGATATGTTTCTAACATAGGAATGATATGGGGTTTTCTATCAATTGACCTCGTGATATGTTTCTAACATAGGAATGATATGGGGTTTTCTATCAATTGACCTCGTGATATGTTTCTAACATAGGAATGATATGGGTTTTTTTATTAATTGAACTCGTGATATGTTTCTAACATAGGAATTATATGGGTTTTTCTATCAATTAAACTCGTGATATGTTTCTAACATAGGAATGATATGGGTTTTCTATCAATTGAACTCGTAATATGTTTCTAACATAGAAATGATATGAGTTTTTCTATCAATTCACCTCGTGATATGTTTCTAATATAGGAATAATATGAGTTTTTATCAATTGATCTCGTGATATGTTTCTAAAAAAGGAATGATATGGGGTTTTCTATCAATTGACCTCGTGATATGTTTCTAACATAGGAATGATATGAGGTTTTCTATCAATTGACCTCGTGATATGTTTCTAACATCGGAATGATATGGGGTTTTCTATCAATTGACCTCGTGAAATGTTTCTAACATAGGAATGATATCTTTTTTTTAATAATTGATCTCGTGATATGTTTCTAACATAGGAATGATATGTGGTTTTCTATCAATTGACCTCGTGATATGTTTCTAACATAAGAATGATATGGGTTTTTATCAATTGACCTCGTGATATGTTTCTAACATAGGAATGATATGGGTTTTTCTATCAATTGACCTCGTGATATGTTTCTAACATAGGAATGATATGGGTTTTCTATCAATTGACCTCGTGATATGGTTCTAACATAGGAATGATATGGGGTTTTCTATCAATTGACCTCGTGATATGTTTCTAACATAAGAATGATATGGGTTTTTATCAATTGACCTCGTGATATGTTTCTAACATTGGAATGATATGGGTTTTTTATCAATTGACCTCGTGATATGTTTCTAACATAGGAATGATATGGGGTTTTCTATCAATTGACCTCGTGATATGTTTCTAACATAGGAATGATATGGGGTTTTCTATCAATTGACCTCGTGATATGTTTCTAACATAGGAATGATATGGGGTTTTCTATCAATTGACCTCGTGATATGTTTCTAACATAGGAATGATATGGGTTTTTTTATTAATTGACCTCGTGATATGTTTCTAACATAGGAATTATATGGGTGTTTCTATCAATTAAACTCGTGATATGTTTCTAACATAGGAATGATATGGGTTTTCTATCAATTGAACTCGTAATATGTTTCTAACATAGGAATGATATGATTTTTTCTATCAATTGACCTCGTGATATGTTTCTAATATAGGAATGATATGAGTTTTTATCAATTGACCTCGTGATATGTTTCTAACATAGGAATGATATGGGGGTTTTCTATCAATTGACCTCGTGATATGTTTCTAACATAGGAATGATATGGGGTTTTCTATCAATTGACCTCGTGATATGTTTCTAACATAGGAATGATATGGGGTTTTCTATCAATTGACCTCGTGATATGTTTCTAACATAAGAATGATATGGGTTTTTATCAATTGACCTCGTGATATGTTTCTAACATAGGAATGATATGGGTTTTCTATCAATTGAACTCGTAATATGTTTCTAACATAGGAATGATATGAGTTTTTCTATCAATTGACCTCGTGATATGTTTCTAATATAGGAATAATATGAGTTTTTATCAATTGACCTCGTGATATGTTTCTAACATAGGAATGATATGGGGTTTTCTATCAATTGACCTCGTGATATGTTTCTAACATAGGAATGATATGGGGTTTTCTATCAATTGACCTCGTGATATGTTTCTAACATAGGAATGATATGGGGTTTTCTATCAATTGACCTCGTGATATGTTTCTAACATAGGAATGATATGGGTTTTTTATTAATTGAACTCGTGATATGTTTCTAACATAGGAATTATATGGGTTTTTCTATCAATTAAACTCGTGATATGTTTCTAACATAGGAATGATATGGGTTTTCTATCAATTGAACTCGTAATATGTTTCTAACATAGAAATTATATGAGTTTTTCTATCAATTCACCTCGTGATATGTTTCTAATATAGGAATAATATGAGTTTTTATCAATTGATCTCGTGATATGTTTCTAAAAAAGGAATGATATGGGGTTTTCTATCAATTGACCTCGTGATATGTTTCTAACATAGGAATGATATGAGGTTTTCTATCAATTGACCTCGTGATATGTTTCTAACATCGGAATGATATGGGGTTTTCTATCAATTGACCTCGTGAAATGTTTCTAACATAGGAATGATATCTTTTTTTTAATAATTGATCTCGTGATATGTTTCTAACATAGGAATGATATGGGGTTTTCTATCAATTGACCTTGTGATATGTTTCTAACATAGGAATGATATGGTTTTTTTTATTAATTGATCTCGTGATGTGTTTCTAACATTGGAATTATATGGGGTTTTTTATTAATTGACCTCGTGATATGTTTCTAACATAGGAATGATATGTTTTTTTTATTAATTGATCTCGTGATATGTTTCTAACATTGATATTATATGGTTTTTTTTTTATTAATTGACCTCGTGATATGTTTCTAACATAGGAATGATATGGTTTTTTTTATTAATTGACCTCGTGATATGTTTCTAACATAGGAATGATATGGGTTTTTCTATCAATTGAACTCGTGATATGTTTCTAACATAGGAATGATATGGGTTTTCTATCAATTGAACTAGTAATATGTTTCTAACATAGAAATGATATGAGTTTTTCTATCAATTGACCTCGTGATATGTTTCTAATATAGGAATGATATGAGTTTTTATCAATTGATCTCGTGATATGTTTCTAAAAAAGGAATGATATGGGGTTTTCTATCAATTGACCTCGTGATATCTTTCTAACATAGGAATGATATGGGTTTTTTATTAATTGATCTCGTGATATGTTTCTAACATAGGAATGATATGGGGTTTTCTATCAATTGACCTTGTGATATGTTTCTAACGTAGGAATGATATGGGGTTTTCTATCAATTGACCTCGTGATATGTTTCTAACATCGGAATGATATGGGGTTTTCTATCAATTGACCTCGTGAAATGTTTCTAACATAGGAATGATATCTTTTTTTTAATAATTGATCTCGTGATATGTTTCTAACATAGGAATGATATGGGGTTTTCTATCAATTAACCTTGTGATATGTTTCTAACGTAGGAATGATATGGGGTTTTCTATCAATTGACCTCGTGATATGTTTCTAACATAGGAATGATATAGGGTTTTCTATCAATTGACCTCGTGATATGTTTCTAACATTGGAATGATATGGTTTTTTTTAATTAATTGATCTCGTAATATGTTTCTAACATAGGAATGATATGAGTTTTTCTATCAATTGACCTCGTGATATGTTTCTAATATAGGAATAATATGAGTTTTTATCAATTGACCTCGTGATATGTTTCTAACATAGGAATGATATGGGGTTTTCTATCAATTGACCTCGTGATATGTTTCTAACATAGGAATGATATGGGGTTTTCTATCAATTGACCTCGTGATATGTTTCTAACATAGGAATGATATGGGGTTTTCTATCAATTGACCTCGTGATATGTTTCTAACATAGGAATGATATGGGTTTTTTTATTAATTGAACTCGTGATATGTTTCTAACATAGGAATTATATGGGTTTTTCTATCAATTAAACTCGTGATATGTTTCTAACATAGGAATGATATGGGTTTTCTATCAATTGAACTCGTAATATGTTTCTAACATAGAAATGATATGAGTTTTTCTATCAATTCACCTCGTGATATGTTTCTAATATAGGAATAATATGAGTTTTTATCAATTGATCTCGTGATATGTTTCTAAAAAAGGAATGATATGGGGTTTTCTATCAATTGACCTCGTGATATGTTTCTAACATAGGAATGATATGAGGTTTTCTATCAATTGACCTCGTGATATGTTTCTAACATCGGAATGATATGGGGTTTTCTATCAATTGACCTCGTGAAATGTTTCTAACATAGGAATGATATCTTTTTTTTAATAATTGATCTCGTGATATGTTTCTAACATAGGAATGATATGGGGTTTTCTATCAATTGACCTCGTGATATGTTTCTAACATAAGAATGATATGGGTTTTTATCAATTGACCTCGTGATATGTTTCTAACATAGGAATGATATGGGTTTTTCTATCAATTGACCTCGTGATATGTTTCTAACATAGGAATGATATGGGTTTTCTATCAATTGACCTCGTGATATGGTTCTAACATAGGAATGATATGGGGTTTTCTATCAATTGACCTCGTGATATGTTTCTAACATAAGAATGATATGGGTTTTTATCAATTGACCTCGTGATATGTTTCTAACATTGGAATGATATGGGTTTTTTATCAATTGACCTCGTGATATGTTTCTAACATAGGAATGATATGGGGTTTTCTATCAATTGACCTCGTGATATGTTTCTAACATAGGAATGATATGGGGTTTTCTATCAATTGACCTCGTGATATGTTTCTAACATAGGAATGATATGGGGTTTTCTATCAATTGACCTCGTGATATGTTTCTAACATAGGAATGATATGGGGTTTTTTTATTAATTGACCTCGTGATATGTTTCTAACATAGGAATTATATGGGTTTTTCTATCAATTAAACTCGTGATATGTTTCTAACATAGGAATGATATGGGTTTTCTATCAATTGAACTCGTAATATGTTTCTAACATAGGAATGATATGATTTTTTCTATCAATTGACCTCGTGATATGTTTCTAATATAGGAATGATATGAGTTTTTATCAATTGACCTCGTGATATGTTTCTAACATAGGAATGATATGGGGGTTTTCTATCAATTGACCTCGTGATATGTTTCTAACATAGGAATGATATGGGGTTTTCTATCAATTGACCTCGTGATATGTTTCTAACATAGGAATGATATGGGGTTTTCTATCAATTGACCTCGTGATATGTTTCTAACATAAGAATGATATGGGTTTTTATCAATTGAACTCGTAATATGTTTCTAACATAGAAATTATATGAGTTTTTCTATCAATTGACCTCGTGATATGTTTCTAATATAGGAATGATATGATTTTTTATCAATTGACTTCGTGATATGTTTCTAAAAAAGGAATGATATGGGGTTTTCTATCAATTGACCTCGTGATATCTTTCTAACATAGGAATGATATGGGGTTTTCTATCAATTGACCTTGTGATATGTTTCTAACGTAGGAATGATATGAGGTTTTCTATCAATTGACCTCGTGATATGTTTCTAACATCGGAATGATATGGGGTTTTCTATCAATTGACCTCGTGATATGTTTCTAACATAGGAATGATATGGGTTTTTTTATTAATTGATCTCGTGATATGTTTCTAACATAGGAATGATATGGGGTTTTCTATCAATTGACCTTGTAATATGTTTCTAACGTAGGAATGATATGGGGTTTTCTATCAATTGACCTCGTGATATGTTTCTAACATAGGAATGATATAGGGTTTTCTATCAATTGACCTCGTGATATGTTTCTAACATAGGAATGATATGGTGTGTTTTTTATTAATTGATCTCGTGATATGTTTCTAACATAGGAATGATATGGGGTTTTCTATCAATTGACCTCGTGATATGTTTCTAAAAAAGGAATGATATAGGGTTTTCTATCAATTGACCTCGTGATATGTTTCTAACATAGGAATGATATGGGTTTTTTTTATTAATTGATCTCGTGATATGTTTCTAACATAGGAATGATATGGGTTTTTTATCAATTGACCTCGTGATATGTTTCTAAAAAAGGAATGATATGGGGTTTTCTATCAATTGATCTCGTGATATGTTTCTAACATAGGAATGATATGGTTTTTTTATTAATTGATCTCGTGATATGTTTCTAACATAGGAATTATATGGGGTTTTCTATCAATTGACCTTTTGATATGTTTCTAACGTAGGAATGATATGGGGTTTTCTATCAATTGACCTCGTGATATGTTTCTAACATCGGAATGATATAGGGTTTTCTATCAATTGACCTCGAGATATGTTTCTAACATAGGAATGATATGGTTTTTTTATTAATTGATCTCGTGATGTTTCTAACATAGGAATGATATGGGGTTTTCTATCAATTGACCTTGTGATATGTTTCTAACGTAGGATTGATATATGGTTTTCTATCAATTGACCTCGTGATATGTTTTTAACATATGAATGATATAGGGTTTTCTATCAATTGACCTCGTGATATGTTTCTAACATAGGAATGATATGGTTTTTTTTAATTAATTGATCTCGTGATATGTTTCTAACATAGGAATGACATGGGGTTTTCTATCAATTGACCTTGTGATACGTTTCTAACGTAGGAATGATATGGGGTTTTCTATCAATTAACCTCGTGATATGTTTCTAACATAGGAATGATATGGGGTTTTCTATCAATTTACCTCGTGATATGTTTCTAACATAGGAATGATATGGGTTTTTATCAATTGACCTTGTGATATGTTTCTAACATAGGAATGATATGGTTTTTTTTATTAATTGATCTCGTGATATGTTTCTTACATTGGAATTATATCGGGTTTTTTTATTAATTGACCTCGTGATATGTTTCTAACATAGGAATGATATGGTTTTTTTTATTAATTGATCTCGTGATATGTTTCTAACATTGATATTATATGGGTTTTTTTTTATTAATTGACCTCGTGATATGTTTCTAACATAGGAATGATATGGGTTTTCTATCAATTGACCTCGTGATATGTTTCTAACATAGGAATGATATGGGTTTTTCTATCAATTGACCTCGTGATATGTTTCTAACATAGGAATGATATGGGTTTTCTATCAATTGACCTCGTGATATGGTTCTAACATAGGAATGATATGGGGTTTTCTATCAATTGACCTCGTGATATGTTTCTAACATAAGAATGATATGGGTTTTTATCAATTGACCTCGTGATATGTTTCTAACATTGGAATGATATGGGTTTTTTATCAATTGACCTCGTGATATGTTTCTAAAAAAGGAATGATATGGGGTTTTCTATCAATTGACCTCGTGATATGTTTCTAACATAGGAATGATATGGTTTTTTTTATTAATTGATCTCGTGATATGTTTCTAACATAGGAATTATATGGGGTTTTCTATCAATTGACCTTGTGATATGTTTCTAACGTAGGAATGATATGGGGTTTTCTATCAATTGATCTCGTGATATGTTTCTAACATCGGAATGATATGGGGTTTTCTATCAATTGACCTCGGGATATGTTTCTAACATAGGTATTATATCGGGTTTTTTTATTAATTGACCTCGTGATATGTTTCTAACATAGGAATGATATGGTTTTTTTTATTAATTGATCTCGTGATATGTTTCTAACATTGATATTATATGGTTTTTTTTTTATTAATTGACCTCGTGATATGTTTCTAACATTGATATTATATGGTTTTTTTTTTATTAATTGACCTCGTGATATGTTTCTAACATAGGAATGATATGGGTTTTCTATCAATTGACCTCGTGATATGTTTCTAACATAGGAATGATATGGGTTTTTCTATCAATTGACCTCGTGATATGTTTCTAACATAGGAATGATATGGGTTTTCTATCAATTGACCTCGTGATATGGTTCTAACATAGGAATGATATGGGGTTTTCTATCAATTAAACTCGTGATATGTTTCTAACATAGGAATGATATGGGTTTTCTATCAATTGAACTCGTAATATGTTTCTAACATAGAAATGATATGAGTTTTTCTATCAATTCACCTCGTGATATGTTTCTAATATAGGAATAATATGAGTTTTTATCAATTGATCTCGTGATATGTTTCTAAAAAAGGAATGATATGGGGTTTTCTATCAATTGACCTCGTGATATGTTTCTAACATAGGAATGATATGAGGTTTTCTATCAATTGACCTCGTGATATGTTTCTAACATCGGAATGATATGGGGTTTTCTATCAATTGACCTCGTGAAATGTTTCTAACATAGGAATGATATCTTTTTTTTAATAATTGATCTCGTGATATGTTTCTAACATAGGAATGATATGGGGTTTTCTATCAATTGACCTTGTGATATGTTTCTAACATAGGAATGATATGGTTTTTTTTATTAATTGATCTCGTGATGTGTTTCTAACATTGGAATTATATGGGGTTTTTTATTAATTGACCTCGTGATATGTTTCTAACATAGGAATGATGTTTTTTTTATTAATTGATCTCGTGATATGTTTCTAACATTGATATTATATGGGTTTTTTTATTAATTGACCTCGTGATATGTTTCTAACATAGGAATGATATGGTTTTTTTTATTAATTGACCTCGTGATATGTTCCTAACATAGGAATGATATGGGTTTTTCTATCAATTGAACTCGTGATATGTTTCTAACATAGGAATGATATGGGTTTTCTATCAATTGAACTCGTAATATGTTTCTAACATAGAAATGATATGAGTTTTTCTATCAATTGACCTCGTGATATGTTTCTAATATAGGAATGATATGAGTTTTTATCAATTGATCTCGTGATATGTTTCTAAAAAAGGAATGATATGGGGTTTTCTATCAATTGACCTCGTGATATCTTTCTAACATAGGAATGATATGGGTTTTTTATTAATTGATCTCGTGATATGTTTCTAACATAGGAATGATATGGGGTTTTCTATCAATTGACCTTGTGATATGTTTCTAACGTAGGAATGATATGGGGTTTTCTATCAATTGACCTCGTGATATGTTTCTAACATCGGAATGATATGGGGTTTTCTATCAATTGACCTCGTGAAATGTTTCTAACATAGGAATGATATCTTTTTTTTAATAATTGATCTCGTGATATGTTTCTAACATAGGAATGATATGGGGTTTTCTATCAATTAACCTTGTGATATGTTTCTAACGTAGGAATGATATGGGGTTTTCTATCAATTGACCTCGTGATATGTTTCTAACATAGGAATGATATAGGGTTTTCTATCAATTGACCTCGTGATATGTTTCTAACATTGGAATGATATGTTTTTTTTTAATTAATTGATCTCGTAATATGTTTCTAACATAGGAATGATATGAGTTTTTCTATCAATTGACCTCGTGATATGTTTCTAATATAGGAATAATATGAGTTTTTATCAATTGACCTCGTGATATGTTTCTAACATAGGAATGATATGGGGTTTTCTATCAATTGACCTCGTGATATGTTTCTAACATAGGAATGATATGGGGTTTTCTATCAATTGACCTCGTGATATGTTTCTAACATAGGAATGATATGGGGTTTTCTATCAATTGACCTCGTGATATGTTTCTAACATAGGAATGATATGGGTTTTTTTATTAATTGAACTCGTGATATGTTTCTAACATAGGAATTATATGGGTTTTTCTATCAATTAAACTCGTGATATGTTTCTAACATAGGAATGATATGGGTTTTCTATCAATTGAACTCGTAATATGTTTCTAACATAGAAATGATATGAGTTTTTCTATCAATTCACCTCGTGATATGTTTCTAATATAGGAATAATATGAGTTTTTATCAATTGATCTCGTGATATGTTTCTAAAAAAGGAATGATATGGGGTTTTCTATCAATTGACCTCGTGATATGTTTCTAACATAGGAATGATATGAGGTTTTCTATCAATTGACCTCGTGATATGTTTCTAACATCGGAATGATATGGGGTTTTCTATCAATTGACCTCGTGAAATGTTTCTAACATAGGAATGATATCTTTTTTTTAATAATTGATCTCGTGATATGTTTCTAACATAGGAATGATATGGGGTTTTCTATCAATTGACCTCGTGATATGTTTCTAACATAAGAATGATATGGGTTTTTATCAATTGACCTCGTGATATGTTTCTAACATAGGAATGATATGGGTTTTTCTATCAATTGACCTCGTGATATGTTTCTAACATAGGAATGATATGGGTTTTCTATCAATTGACCTCGTGATATGGTTCTAACATAGGAATGATATGGGGTTTTCTATCAATTGACCTCGTGATATGTTTCTAACATAAGAATGATATGGGTTTTTATCAATTGACCTCGTGATATGTTTCTAACATTGGAATGATATGGGTTTTTTATCAATTGACCTCGTGATATGTTTCTAACATAGGAATGATATGGGGTTTTCTATCAATTGACCTCGTGATATGTTTCTAACATAGGAATGATATGGGGTTTTCTATCAATTGACCTCGTGATATGTTTCTAACATAGGAATGATATGGGGTTTTCTATCAATTGACCTCGTGATATGTTTCTAACATAGGAATGATATGGGTTTTTTTTATTAATTGACCTCGTGATATGTTTCTAACATAGGAATTATATGGGTTTTTCTATCAATTAAACTCGTGATATGTTTCTAACATAGGAATGATATGGGTTTTCTATCAATTGAACTCGTAATATGTTTCTAACATAGGAATGATATGATTTTTTCTATCAATTGACCTCGTGATATGTTTCTAATATAGGAATGATATGAGTTTTTATCAATTGACCTCGTGATATGTTTCTAACATAGGAATGATATGGGGGTTTTCTATCAATTGACCTCGTGATATGTTTCTAACATAGGAATGATATGGGGTTTTCTATCAATTGACCTCGTGATATGTTTCTAACATAGGAATGATATGGGGTTTTCTATCAATTGACCTCGTGATATGTTTCTAACATAAGAATGATATGGGTTTTTATCAATAGAACTCGTAATATGTTTCTAACATAGAAATTATATGAGTTTTTCTATCAATTGACCTCGTGATATGTTTCTAATATAGGAATGATATGATTTTTTATCAATTGACTTCGTGATATGTTTCTAAAAAAGGAATGATATGGGGTTTTCTATCAATTGACCTCGTGATATCTTTCTAACATAGGAATGATATGGGGTTTTCTATCAATTGACCTTGTGATATGTTTCTAACGTAGGAATGATATGAGGTTTTCTATCAATTGACCTCGTGATATGTTTCTAACATCGGAATGATATGGGGTTTTCTATCAATTGACCTCGTGATATGTTTCTAACATAGGAATGATATGGGTTTTTTTATTAATTGATCTCGTGATATGTTTCTAACATAGGAATGATATGGGGTTTTCTATCAATTGACCTTGTAATATGTTTCTAACGTAGGAATGATATGGGGTTTTCTATCAATTGACCTCGTGATATGTTTCTAACATAGGAATGATATAGGGTTTTCTATCAATTGACCTCGTGATATGTTTCTAACATAGGAATGATATGGTGTGTTTTTTATTAATTGATCTCGTGATATGTTTCTAACATAGGAATGATATGGGGTTTTCTATCAATTGACCTCGTGATATGTTTCTAAAAAAGGAATGATATAGGGTTTTCTATCAATTGACCTCGTGATATGTTTCTAACATAGGAATGATATGGTTTTTTTTTATTAATTGATCTCGTGATATGTTTCTAACATAGGAATGATATGGGTTTTTTATCAATTGACCTCGTGATATGTTTCTAAAAAAGGAATGATATGGGGTTTTCTATCAATTGATCTCGTGATATGTTTCTAACATAGGAATGATATGGTTTTTTTTATTAATTGATCTCGTGATATGTTTCTAACATAGGAATTATATGGGGTTTTCTATCAATTGACCTTGTGATATGTTTCTAACGTAGGAATGATATGGGGTTTTCTATCAATTGACCTCGTGATATGTTTCTAACATCGGAATGATATAGGGTTTTCTATCAATTGACCTCGAGATATGTTTCTAACATAGGAATGATATGGTTTTTTTATTAATTGATCTCGTGATGTTTCTAACATAGGAATGATATGGGGTTTTCTATCAATTGACCTTGTGATATGTTTCTAACGTAGGATTGATATATGGTTTTCTATCAATTGACCTCGTGATATGTTTTTAACATATGAATGATATAGGGTTTTCTATCAATTGACCTCGTGATATGTTTCTAACATAGGAATGATATGTTTTTTTTTAATTAATTGATCTCGTGATATGTTTCTAACATAGGAATGACATGGGGTTTTCTATCAATTGACCTTGTGATATGTTTCTAACGTAGGAATGATATGGGGTTTTCTATCAATAAACCTCGTGATATGTTTCTAACATAGGAATGATATGGGGTTTTCTATCAATTTACCTCGTGATATGTTTCTAACATAGGAATGATATGGGTTTTTATCAATTGACCTTGTGATATGTTTCTAACATAGGAATGATATGGTTTTTTTTATTAATTGATCTCGTGATATGTTTCTTACATTGGAATTATATCGGGTTTTTTTATTAATTGACCTCGTGATATGTTTCTAACATAGGAATGATATGGTTTTTTTATTAATTGATCTCGTGATATGTTTCTAACATTGATATTATATGGGGTTTTTTTATTAATTGACCTCGTGATATGTTTCTAACATAGGAATGATATGGGTTTTCTATCAATTGACCTCGTGATATGTTTCTAACATAGGAATGATATGGGTTTTTCTATCAATTGACCTCGTGATATGTTTCTAACATAGGAATGATATGGGTTTTCTATCAATTGACCTCGTGATATGGTTCTAACATAGGAATGATATGGGGTTTTCTATCAATTGACCTCGTGATATGTTTCTAACATAAGAATGATATGGGTTTTTATCAATTGACCTCGTGATATGTTTCTAACATTGGAATGATATGGGTTTTTTATCAATTGACCTCGTGATATGTTTCTAAAAAAGGAATGATATGGGGTTTTCTATCAATTGACCTCGTGATATGTTTCTAACATAGGAATGATATGGTTTTTTTTATTAATTGATCTCGTGATATGTTTCTAACATAGGAATTATATGGGGTTTTCTATCAATTGACCTTGTGATATGTTTCTAACGTAGGAATGATATGGGGTTTTCTATCAATTGATCTCGTGATATGTTTCTAACATCGGAATGATATGGGGTTTTCTATCAATTGACCTCGGGATATGTTTCTAACATAGGAATTATATCGGGTTTTTTTATTAATTGACCTCGTGATATGTTTCTAACATAGGAATGATATGGTTTTTTTTATTAATTGATCTCGTGATATGTTTCTAACATTGATATTATATGGTTTTTTTTTTATTAATTGACCTCGTGATATGTTTCTAACATTGATATTATATGGTTTTTTTTTATTAATTGACCTCGTGATATGTTTCTAACATAGGAATGATATGGGTTTTCTATCAATTGACCTCGTGATATGTTTCTAACATAGGAATGATATGGGTTTTTCTATCAATTGACCTCGTGATATGTTTCTAACATAGGAATGATATGGGTTTTCTATCAATTGACCTCGTGATATGGTTCTAACATAGGAATGATATGGGGTTTTCTATCAATTAAACTCGTGATATGTTTCTAACATAGGAATGATATGGGTTTTCTATCAATTGAACTCGTAATATGTTTCTAACATAGAAATGATATGAGTTTTTCTATCAATTCACCTCGTGATATGTTTCTAATATAGGAATAATATGAGTTTTTATCAATTGATCTCGTGATATGTTTCTAAAAAAGGAATGATATGGGGTTTTCTATCAATTGACCTCGTGATATGTTTCTAACATAGGAATGATATGAGGTTTTCTATCAATTGACCTCGTGATATGTTTCTAACATCGGAATGATATGGGGTTTTCTATCAATTGACCTCGTGAAATGTTTCTAACATAGGAATGATATCTTTTTTTAATAATTGATCTCGTGATATGTTTCTAACATAGGAATGATATGGGGTTTTCTATCAATTGACCTTGTGATATGTTTCTAACATAGGAATGATATGGTTTTTTTTATTAATTGATCTCGTGATGTGTTTCTAACATTGGAATTATATGGGGTTTTTTATTAATTGACCTCGTGATATGTTTCTAACATAGGAATTATATGTTTTTTTTATTAATTGATCTCGTGATATGTTTCTAACATTGATATTATATGGGTTTTTTTTATTAATTGACCTCGTGATATGTTTCTAACATAGGAATGATATGGTTTTTTTTATTAATTGACCTCGTGATATGTTTCTAACATAGGAATGATATGGGTTTTTTTATCAATTGAACTCGTGATATGTTTCTAACATAGGAATGATATGGGTTTTCTATCAATTGAACTCGTAATATGTTTCTAACATAGAAATGATATGAGTTTTTCTATCAATTGACCTCGTGATATGTTTCTAATATAGGAATGATATGAGTTTTTATCAATTGATCTCGTGATATGTTTCTAAAAAAGGAATGATATGGGGTTTTCTATCAATTGACCTCGTGATATGTTTCTAACATAGGAATGATATGGTTTTTTTTATTAATTGATCTCGTGATATGTTTCTAACATAGGAATTATATGGGGTTTTCTATCAATTGACCTTGTGATATGTTTCTAACGTAGGAATGATATGGGGTTTTCTATCAATTGACCTCGTGATATGTTTCTAACATCGGAATGATATAGGGTTTTCTATCAATTGACCTCGAGATATGTTTCTAACATAGGAATGATATGGTTTTTTTATTAATTGATCTCGTGATGTTTCTAACATAGGAATGATATGGGGTTTTCTATCAATTGACCTTGTGATATGTTTCTAACGTAGGATTGATATATGGTTTTCTATCAATTGACCTCGTGATATGTTTTTAACATATGAATGATATAGGGTTTTCTATCAATTGACCTCGTGATATGTTTCTAACATAGGAATGATATGGTTTTTTTTAATTAATTGATCTCGTGATATGTTTCTAACATAGGAATGACATGGGGTTTTCTATCAATTGACCTTGTGATATGTTTCTAACGTAGGAATGATATTGGGTTTTCTATCAATTAACCTCGTGATATGTTTCTAACATAGGAATGATATGGGGTTTTCTATCAATTTACCTCGTGATATGTTTCTAACATAGGAATGATATGGGTTTTTATCAATTGACCTTGTGATATGTTTCTAACATAGGAATGATATGGTTTTTTTTATTAATTGATCTCGTGATATGTTTCTTACATTGGAATTATATCGGGTTTTTTTATTAATTGACCTCGTGATATGTTTCTAACATAGGAATGATATGGTTTTTTTTATTAATTGATCTCGTGATATGTTTCTAACATTGATATTATATGGGTTTTTTTTTATTAATTGACCTCGTGATATGTTTCTAACATAGGAATGATATGGGTTTTCTATCAATTGACCTCGTGATATGTTTCTAACATAGGAATGATATGGGTTTTTCTATCAATTGACCTCGTGATATGTTTCTAACATAGGAATGATATGGGTTTTCTATCAATTGACCTCGTGATATGGTTCTAACATAGGAATGATATGGGGTTTTCTATCAATTGACCTCGTGATATGTTTCTTACATAAGAATGATATGGGTTTTTATCAATTGACCTCGTGATATGTTTCTAACATTGGAATGATATGGGTTTTTTATCAATTGACCTCGTGATATGTTTCTAAAAAAGGAATGATATGGGGTTTTCTATCAATTGACCTCGTGATATGTTTCTAACATAGGAATGATATGGTTTTTTTTATTAATTGATCTCGTGATATGTTTCTAACATAGGAATTATATGGGGTTTTCTATCAATTGACCTTGTGATATGTTTCTAACGTAGGAATGATATGGGGTTTTCTATCAATTGATCTCGTGATATGTTTCTAACATCGGAATGATATGGGGTTTTCTATCAATTGACCTCGGGATATGTTTCTAACATAGGAATTATATCGGGGTTTTTTTATTAATTGACCTCGTGATATGTTTCTAACATAGGAATGATATGGGTTTTTTTATTAATTGATCTCGTGATATGTTTCTAACATTGATATTATATGGGGTTTTTTTTATTAATTGACCTCGTGATATGTTTCTAACATTGATATTATATGGGGTTTTTTTTATTAATTGACCTCGTGATATGTTTCTAACATAGGAATGATATGGGTTTTCTATCAATTGACCTCGTGATATGTTTCTAACATAGGAATGATATGGGTTTTTCTATCAATTGACCTCGTGATATGTTTCTAACATAGGAATGATATGGGTTTTCTATCAATTGACCTCGTGATATGGTTCTAACATAGGAATGATATGGGGTTTTCTATCAATTAAACTCGTGATATGTTTCTAACATAGGAATGATATGGGTTTTCTATCAATTGAACTCGTAATATGTTTCTAACATAGAAATGATATGAGTTTTTCTATCAATTCACCTCGTGATATGTTTCTAATATAGGAATAATATGAGTTTTTATCAATTGATCTCGTGATATGTTTCTAAAAAAGGAATGATATGGGGTTTTCTATCAATTGACCTCGTGATATGTTTCTAACATAGGAATGATATGAGGTTTTCTATCAATTGACCTCGTGATATGTTTCTAACATCGGAATGATATGGGGTTTTCTATCAATTGACCTCGTGAAATGTTTCTAACATAGGAATGATATCTTTTTTTTAATAATTGATCTCGTGATATGTTTCTAACATAGGAATGATATGGGGTTTTCTATCAATTGACCTTGTGATATGTTTCTAACATAGGAATGATATGGTTTTTTTTATTAATTGATCTCGTGATATGTTTCTAACATTGATATTATATGGGTTTTTTTTATTAATTGACCTCGTGATATGTTTCTAACATAGGAATGATATGGTTTTTTTTTATTAATTGACCTCGTGATATGTTTCTAACATAGGAATGATATGGGTTTTTTTATCAATTGAACTCGTGATATGTTTCTAACATAGGAATGATATGGGTTTTCTATCAATTGAACTCGTAATATGTTTCTAACATAGAAATGATATGAGTTTTTCTATCAATTGACCTCGTGATATGTTTCTAATATAGGAATGATATGAGTTTTTATCAATTGATCTCGTGATATGTTTCTAAAAAAGGAATGATATGGGGTTTTCTATCAATTGACCTCGTGATATCTTTCTAACATAGGAATGATATGGTTTTTTTATTAATTGATCTCGTGATATGTTTCTAACATAGGAATGATATGGGGTTTTCTATCAATTGACCTTGTGATATGTTTCTAACGTAGGAATGATATGGGGTTTTCTATCAATTGACCTCGTGATATGTTTCTAACATCGGAATGATATGGGGTTTTCTATCAATTGACCTCGTGAAATGTTTCTAACATAGGAATGATATCTTTTTTTTAATAATTGATCTCGTGATATGTTTCTAACATAGGAATGATATGGGGTTTTCTATCAATTAACCTTGTGATATGTTTCTAACGTAGGAATGATATGGGGTTTTCTATCAATTGACCTCGTGATATGTTTCTAACATAGGAATGATATAGGGTTTTCTATCAATTGACCTCGTGATATGTTTCTAACATAGGAATGATATGGTTTTTTTTAATTAATTGATCTCGTGATATGTTTCTAACATAGGAAGGATATGGGGTTTTCTATCAATTGACCTTGTGATATGTTTCTAACGTAGGAATGATATGGGGTTTTCTAGCAATTGACCTCGTGATATGTTTCTAACATAGGAATGATATGGGGTTTTCTATCAATTGACCTCGTGATATGTTTCTAACATAGGAATGATATGGGTTTTTATCAATTGACCTTGTGACATGTTTCTAACATAGGAATGATATGTTTTTTTTTATTAATTGATCTCGTTATATGTTTCTAACATTGGAATTATATGGTTTTTTTTATTAATTGACCTCGTGATATGTTTCTAACATAGGAATGATATGGTTTTTTTTATTAATTGATCTCGTGATATGTTTCTAACATTGGAATTATATGGTGTTTTTTTTAATTAATTGACCTCGTGATATGTTTCTAACATAGGAATGATATGGGTTTTCTATCAATTGACCTCGTGATATGTTTCTAACATAGGAATGATATGGGTTTTCTATCAATTGACCTCGTAATATGTTTCTAACATAGGAATGATATGGGTTTTCTATCAATTGACCTCGTGATATGTTTCTAACATAGGAATGATATGGGGTTTTCTATCAATTGACCTCGTGATATGTTTTTAACATAAGAATGATATGGGTTTTTATCAATTGACCTCGTGATATGTTTCTAACATAGGAATGATATGGGTTTTCTATCAATTGAACTCGTAATATGTTTCTAACATAGGAATGATATGAGTTTTTCTATCAATTGACCTCGTGATGTTTCTAATATAGGAATAATATGAGTTTTTATCATTTGACCTCGTGATATGTTTCTAACATAGGAATGATATGGGGTTTTCTATCAATTGACCTCGTGATATGTTTCTAACATAGGAATGATATGGGGTTTTCTATCAATTGACCTCGTGATATGTTTCTAACATAGGAATGATATGGGGTTTTCTATCAATTGACCTCGTGATATGTTTCTAACATAGGAATGATATGGGTTTTTTTATTAATTGACCTCGTGATATGTTTCTAACATAGGAATTATATGGGTTTTTCTATCAATTAAACTCGTGATATGTTTCTAACATAGGAATGATATGGGTTTTCTATCAATTGAACTCGTAATATGTTTCTAACATAGGAATGATATGATTTTTTCTATCAATTGACCTCGTGATATGTTTCTAATATAGGAATGATATGAGTTTTTATCAATTGACCTCGTGATATGTTTCTAACATAGGAATGATATGGGGGTTTTCTATCAATTGACCTCGTGATATGTTTCTAACATAGGAATGATATGGGGTTTTCTATCAATTGACCTCGTGATATGTTTCTAACATAGGAATGATATGGGGTTTTCTATCAATTGACCTCGTGATATGTTTCTAACATAAGAATGATATGGGTTTTTATCAATTGAACTCGTAATATGTTTCTAACATAGAAATGATATGAGTTTTTCTATCAATTGACCTCGTGATATGTTTCTAATATAGGAATGATATGATTTTTTATCAATTGACTTCGTGATATGTTTCTAAAAAAGGAATGATATGGGGTTTTCTATCAATTGACCTCGTGATATCTTTCTAACATAGGAATGATATGGGGTTTTCTATCAATTGACCTTGTGATATCTTTCTAACGTAGGAATGATATGGGGTTTTCTATCAATTGACCTCGTGATATGTTTCTAACATCGGAATGATATGGGGTTTTCTATCAATTGACCTCGTGATATGTTTCTAACATAGGAATGATATGGGTTTTTTTATTAATTGATCTCGTGATATGTTTCTAACATAGGAATGATATGAGGTTTTCTATCAATTGACCTTGTAATATGTTTCTAACGTAGGAATGATATGGGGTTTTCTATCAATTGACCTCGTGATATGTTTCTAACATAGGAATGATATAGGGTTTTCTATCAATTGACCTCGTGATATGTTTCTAACATAGGAATGATATGGTGTGTTTTTTATTAATTGATCTCGTGATATGTTTCTAACATAGGAATGATATGGGGTTTTCTATCAATTGACCTCGTGATATGTTTCTAAAAAAGGAATGATATAGGGTTTTCTATCAATTGACCTCGTGATATGTTTCTAACATAGGAATGATATGGGTTTTTTTTATTAATTGATCTCGTGATATGTTTCTAACATAGGAATGATATGGGTTTTTTATCAATTGACCTCGTGATATGTTTCTAAAAAAGGAATGATATGGGGTTTTCTATCAATTGATCTCGTGATATGTTTCTAACATAGGAATGATATGGTTTTTTTTATTAATTGATCTCGTGATATGTTTCTAACATAGGAATTATATGGGGTTTTCTATCAATTGACCTTGTGATATGTTTCTAACGTAGGAATGATATGGGGTTTTCTATCAATTGACCTCGTGATATGTTTCTAACATCGGAATGATATAGGGTTTTCTATCAATTGACCTCGGGATATGTTTCTAACATAGGAATGATATGGTTTTTTTATTAATTGATCTCGTGATGTTTCTAACATAGGAATGATATGGGGTTTTCTATCAATTGACCTTGTGATATGTTTCTAACGTAGGATTGATATATGGTTTTCTATCAATTGACCTCGTGATATGTTTTTAACATATGAATGATATAGGGTTTTCTATCAATTGACCTCGTGATATGTTTCTAACATAGGAATGATATGGTTTTTTTTAATTAATTGATCTCGTGATATGTTTCTAACATAGGAATGACATGGGGTTTTCTATCAATTGACCTTGTGATATGTTTCTAACGTAGGAATGATATGGGGTTTTCTATCAATTAACCTCGTGATATGTTTCTAACATAGGAATGATATGGGGTTTTCTATCAATTTACCTCGTGATATGTTTCTAACATAGGAATGATATGGGTTTTTATCAATTGACCTTGTGATATGTTTCTAACATAGGAATGATATGGTTTTTTTTATTAATTGATCTCGTGATATGTTTCTTACATTGGAATTATATCGGGTTTTTTTATTAATTGACCTCGTGATATGTTTCTAACATAGGAATGATATGGTTTTTTTTATTAATTGATCTCGTGATATGTTTCTAACATTGATATTATATGGGGTTTTTTTATTAATTGACCTCGTGATATGTTTCTAACATAGGAATGATATGGGTTTTCTATCAATTGACCTCGTGATATGTTTCTAACATAGGAATGATATGGGTTTTTCTATCAATTGACCTCGTGATATGTTTCTAACATAGGAATGATATGGGTTTTCTATCAATTGACCTCGTGATATGGTTCTGACATAGGAATGATATGGGGTTTTCTATCAATTGACCTCGTGATATGTTTCTAACATAAGAATGATATGGGTTTTTATCAATTGACCTCGTGATATGTTTCTAACATTGGAATGATATGGGTTTTTTATCAATTGACCTCGTGATATGTTTCTAAAAAAGGAATGATATGGGGTTTTCTATCAATTGACCTCGTGATATGTTTCTAATATAGGAATGATATGGTTTTTTTTATTAATTGATCTCGTGATATGTTTCTAACATAGGAATTATATGGGGTTTTCTATCAATTGACCTTGTGATATGTTTCTAACGTAGGAATGATATGGGGTTTTCTATCAATTGATCTCGTGATATGTTTCTAACATCTGAATGATATGGGGTTTTCTATCAATTGACCTCGGGATATGTTTCTAACATAGGAATGATATGTTTTTTTTATTAATTAATCTCGTGATATGTTTCTAACATAGGAATGATATGGGGTTTTCTATCAATTGACCTTGTGATATGTTTCTAACGTAGGAATGATATGGGGTTTTCTATCAATTGACCTCGTGATATGTTTCTAACATAGGAATGATATAGGGTTTTCTATCAATTGACCTCGTGATATGTTTCTAACATAGGAATGATATGGGTTTTTTAAATTAATTGATCTCGTGATATGTTTCTAACATAGGAATGATATGGGGTTTTCTATCAATTGACCTTGTGATATGTTTCTAACGTAGGAATGATATGGGGTTTTCTATCAATTAACCTCGTGATATGTTTCTAACATAGGAATGATATGGGGTTTTCTATCAATTGACCTCGTGGTATGTTTCTAACATAGGAATGATATGGGTTTTTATCAATTGACCTTGTGATATGTTTCTAACATAGGAATGATATGGGTTTTTTTATTAATTGATCTCGTGATATGTTTCTAACATTGGAATTATATGGTTTTTTTTATTAATTGACCTCGTGATATGTTTCTAACATAGGAATGATATGGTTTTTTTAATTAATTGTTCTCGTGATATGTTTGTAACATTGATATTATATGGGGTTTTTTTTATTAATTGACCTCGTGATATGTTTCTAACATAGGAATGATATGGGTTTTCTATCAATTGACCTCGTGATATGTTTCTAACATAGGAATGATATGGGTTTTTCTATCAATTGACCTCGTGATATGCTTTTAACATAGGAATGATATGGGTTTTCTATCAATTGACCTCGTGATATGTTTCTAACATAGGAATGATATGGGATTTTCTATCAATTGACCTCGTGATATGTTTCTAACATAAGAATAATATGGGTTTTTATCAATTGACCTCGTGATATGTTTCTAACATAGGAATGATATGGGTTTTCTATTAATTGAACTCGTAATATGTTTCTAACATAGGAATGATATGAGTTTTTCTATCAATTGACCTCGTGATATGTTTCTAACATAGGAATGATATGGGGTTTTCTATCAATTGACCTCGTGATATGTTTCTAACATAGGAATGATATGGGTTTTCTATCAATTGACCTCGTGATATGTTTCTAACATAGGAATGATATGGTGTTTTTTTTATTAATTGACCTCGTGATATGTTTCTAACATAGGAATGATATGGGTTTTTCTATCAATTGAACTCGTGATATGTTTCTAACATAGGAATGATATGGGTTTTCTATCAATTGAACTCGTAATATGTTTCTAACATAGAAATGATATGAGTTTTTCTATCAATTGACCTCGTGATATGTTTCTAATATAGGAATGATATGAGTTTTTATCAAATGACCTTGTGATATGTTTCTAAAAAAGGAATGATATGGGGTTTTCTATCAATTGACCTCGTGATATCTTTCTATGATAGGAATGATATGGGTTTTTTATTAATTGATCTCGTGATATGTTTCTAACATAGGAATGATATGGGGTTTTCTATCAATTGACCTTGTGATATGTTTCTAACGTAGGAATGATATGGGGTTTTCTATCAATTGACCTCGTGATATGTTTCGAACATCGGAATGATATGGGGTTTTCTATCAATTGACCTCGTGATATGTTTCTAACATAGGAATGATATGTTTTTTTTATTAATTGATCTCGTGATATGTTTCTAACATAGGAATGATATGGGGTTTCCTATCAATTGACCTTGTGATATGTTTCTAACGTAGGAATGATATGGGGTTTTCTATCAATTGACCTCGTGATATGTTTCTAACATAGGAATGATATAGGGTTTTCTATCAATTGACCACGTGATATGTTTCTAACATAGGAATGATATGGTTTTTTTTTATTAATTGATCTCGTGATATGTTTCTAACATAGGAAGGATATGGGGTTTTCTATCAATTGACCTTGTGATATGTTTTTAACGTAGGAATGATATGGGGTTTTCTATCAATTGACCTCGTGATATGTTTCTAACATAGGAATGATATGGGGTTTTCTATCAATTGACCTCGTGATATGTTTCTAACATAGGAATGATATGGGTTTTTATCAATTGACCTTGTGATATGTTTCTAACATAGGAATGATATGGTTTTTTTTATTAATTGATCTCGTTATATGTTTCTAACATTGGAATTATATGGGTTTTTTTATTAACTGACCTCGTGATATGTTTCTAACATAGGAATGATATGGGTTGTTTTATTAATTGATCTCGTGATATGTTTCTAACATTGAAATTATATGTTTTTTTTATTATTAATTGACCTCGTGATATGTTTCTAACATAGGAATTATATGGGTTTTCTATCAATTGACCTCGTGATATGTTTCTAACATAGGAATGATATGGGTTTTTCTATCAATTGACCTCGTGATATGTTTCTAACATAGGAATGATATGTGTTTTCTATCAATTGACCTCGTGATATGTTTCTAACATAGGAATGATATGGGGTTTTCTATCAATTGACCTCGTGATATGTTTCTAACATAAGAATGATATGGTTTTTTTTATTAATTGATCTCGTGATATGTTTCTAACATTGATATTATATGGGTTTTTTTTTCATTAATTGACCTCGTGATATGTTTCTAACATAGGAATGATATGGGATTTTCTATCAATTGACCTCGGGATATGTTTCTAACATAAGAATGATATGGGTTTTTATCAATTGACCTCGTGATATGTTTCTAACATAGGAATGATATGGGTTTTCTATTAATTGAACTCGTAATATGTTTCTAACATAGGAATGATATGAGTTTTTCTATCAATTGACCTCGTGATATGTTTCTAACATAGGAATGATATGGGGTTTTCTATCAATTGAACTCGTAATATGTTTCTAACATAGGAATGATATGAGTTTTTCTATCAATTGACCTCGTGATATGTTTCTAATATAGGAATGATATGAGTTTTTATCAATTGACCTCGTTAATTGTTTCTAACATAGGAATGATATGGGGTTTTCTATCAATTGACCTCGTGATATGTTTCTAACATAGGAATGATATGGGGTTTTCTATCAATTGACCTCGTGATATGTTTCTAACATAGGAATGATATGGGGTTTTCTATCAATTGACCTCGTGATATGTTTCTAACATAGGAATGATATAGGTTTTTTTTATTAATTGACCTCGTGATATGTTTCTAACATAGGAATGATATGGGTTTTTCTATCAATTGAACTCGTGATATGTTCCTAACATAGGAATGATATGGGTTTTCTATCAATTGAACTCGTAATATGTTTCTAACATAGAAATGATATGAGTTTTTCTATCAATTGACCTCGTGATATGTTTCTAATATAGGAATGATATGAGTTTTTATCAAATGACCTCGTGATATGTTTCTAAAAAAGGAATGATATGGGGTTTTCTATCAATTGACCTCGTGATATCTTTCTATGATAGGAATGATATGGGTTTTTTTATTAATTGATCTCGTGATATGTTTCTAACATAGGAATGATATGGGGTTTTCTATCAATTGACCTTGTGATATGTTTCTAACGTAGGAATGATATGGGGTTTTCTATCAATTGACCTCGTGATATGTTTCTAACATCGGAATGATATGGGGTTTTCTATCAATCGACCTCGTGATATGTTTCTAACATAGGAATGATATGGTTTTTTTTATTAATTGATCTCGTGATATGTTTCTAACATAGGAATGATATGGGGTTTCCTATCAATTGACCTTGTGATATGTTCCTAACGTAGGAATGATATGGGGTTTTCTATCAATTGACCTCGTGATATGTTTCTAACCACCCAATTCTGATAGTCCAATACAGTTTAACTGTAATTAAAGTGCGTATTATGTTACAGTTTTACTGTGCCTGTGTTATAACACGGTAACACGTGTTACGGTATATTACAGTTGTTACTGTACCCTGTGTTACAGGGTGTTAGCGCCCTCACGGAATAAAGCGCAATAACACTGACAATGACAGTATACGTACAAATACGTATACTGTACGTATTTCATATTTAACACCTTTGAAATGATATTGATACAGAATTTATATGTCAAAACACTCAGGGGGTTGGTGGTCGGGGAGGTAAAAACAAGGATGGCACAATCATAAACTATACGTATTGGATATCCAACAATCTTAAACTATA
Organism: Ophiura sarsii; assembly: GCA_035610835.1. Lineage (NCBI taxonomy): Eukaryota > Metazoa > Echinodermata > Ophiuroidea > Amphilepidida > Ophiuridae > Ophiura > Ophiura sarsii. Next base: position 26,155,007 of record CM069456.1, read on the forward strand.
AATATTGGATAGCCAACAATCTTAAACTATAAATATTGGATAGCCAACAATCTTAAACTATAAATATCGGATAGCCAACAATCTTAAACAATAAATATCGGATAGCCAACAATCTTAAACAATAAATATCGGATATCCAACATTCTTAAACTATTTTCGTTAGTGTTATTGCGATTTATTCCGTGTATAACACAGGGTACAGTAACAACTGTAATATACCGTAACACGTGTTACCGTGTTATAACACAGGCACAGTAAAACTGTAATATAATACGCACTTTAATTACAGTTAAACTGTATTGGACTATCAGAATTGGGTGTTCTAACATAGGAATGATATAGGGTTTTCTATCAATTGACCACGTGATATGTTTCTAACATAGGAATGATATGGTGTTTTTTTTATTAATTGATCTCGTAATATGTTTCTAACATAGGAAGGATATGGGGTTTTCTATCAATTGACCTTGTGATATGTTTTTAACGTAGGAATGATATGGGGTTTTCTATCAATTGACCTCGTGATATGTTTCTAACATAGGAATGATATGGGGTTTTCTATCAATTGACCTTGTAATATGTTTCTAACGTAGGAATGATATGGGGTTTTCTATCAATTGACCTCGTGATATGTTTCTAACATAGGAATGATATAGGGTTTTCTATCAATTGACCTCGTGATATGTTTCTAACATAGGAATGATATGGTGTGTTTTTTATTAATTGATCTCGTGATATGTTTCTAATATAGGAATGATATGGGGTTTTCTATCAATTGACCTCGTGATATGTTTCTAAAAAAGGAATGATATAGGGTTTTCTATCAATTGACCTCGTGATATGTTTCTAACATAGGAATGATATGGTTTTTTTTTATTAATTGATCTCGTGATATGTTTCTAACATAGGAATGATATGGGTTTTTTATCAATTGACCTCGTGATATGTTTCTAAAAAAGGAATGATATGGGGTTTTCTATCAATTGATCTCGTGATATGTTTCTAACATAGGAATGATATGGTTTTTTTTATTAATTGATCTCGTGATATGTTTCTAACATAGGAATTATATGGGGTTTTCTATCAATTGACCTTGTGATATGTTTCTAACGTAGGAATGATATGGGGTTTTCTATCAATTGACCTCGTGATATGTTTCTAACATCGGAATGATATAGGGTTTTCTATCAATTGACCTCGGGATATGTTTCTAACATAGGAATGATATGGTTTTTTTATTAATTGATCTCGTGATATGTTTCTAACATAGGAATGATATGGGGTTTTCTATCAATTGACCTTGTGATATGTTTCTAACGTAGGATTGATATATGGTTTTCTATCAATTGACCTCGTGATATGTTTTTAACATAGGAATGATATAGGGTTTTCTATCAATTGACCTCGTGATATGTTTCTAACATAGGAATGATATGGTTTTTTTAAATTAATTGATCTCGTGATATGTTTCTAACATAGGAATGACATGGGGTTTTCTATCAATTGACCTTGTGATATGTTTCTAACGTAGGAATGATATGGGGTTTTCTATCAATTAACCTCGTGATATGTTTCTAACATAGGAATGATATGGGGTTTTCTATCAATTTACCTCGTGATATGTTTCTAACATAGGAATGATATGGGTTTTTATCAATTGACCTTGTGATATGTTTCTAACATAGGAATGATATGGTTTTTTTTATTAATTGATCTCGTGATATGTTTCTTACATTGGAATTATATCGGGGTTTTTTATTAATTGACCTCGTGATATGTTTCTAACATAGGAATGATATGATTTTTTTTATTAATTGATCTCGTGATATGTTTCTAACATTGATATTATATGGGTTTTTTTATTAATTGACCTCGTGATATGTTTCTAACATAGGAATGATATGGGTTTTCTATCAATTGACCTCGTGATATGTTTCTAACATAGGAATGATATGGGTTTTTCTATCAATTGACCTCGTGATATGTTTCTAACATAGGAATGATATGGGTTTTCTATCAATTGACCTCGTGATATGGTTCTAACATAGGAATGATATGGGGTTTTCTATCAATTGACCTCGTGATATGTTTCTAACATAAGAATGATATGGGTTTTTATCAATTGACCTCGTGATATGTTTCTAACATTGGAATGATATGGGTTTTTTATCAATTGACCTCGTGATATGTTTCTAAAAAAGGAATGATATGGGGTTTTCTATCAATTGACCTCGTGATATGTTTCTAACATAGGAATGATATGGTTTTTTTTATTAATTGATCTCGTGATATGTTTCTAACATAGGAATTATATGGGGTTTTCTATCAATTGACCTTGTGATATGTTTCTAACGTAGGAATGATATGGGGTTTTCTATCAATTGATCTCGTGGTATGTTTCTAACATCGGAATGATATGGGGTTTTCTATCAATTGACCTCGGGATATGTTTCTAACATAGGAATGATATGGTTTTTTTATTAATTAATCTCGTGATATGTTTCTAACATAGGAATGATATGGGGTTTTCTATCAATTGACCTTGTGATATGTTTCTAACGTAGGAATGATATGGGGTTTTCTATCAATTGACCTCGTGATATGTTTCTAACATAGGAATGATATAGGGTTTTCTATCAATTGACCTCGTGATATGTTTCTAACATAGGAATGATATGGGGTTTTTAAATTAATTGATCTCGTGATATGTTTCTAACATAGGAATGATATGGGGTTTTCTATCAATTGACCTTGTGATATGTTTCTAACGTAGGAATGATATGGGGTTTTCTATCAATTAACCTCGTGATATGTTTCTAACATAGGAATGATATGGGGTTTTCTATCAATTGACCTCGTGATATGTTTCTAACATAGGAATGATATGGGTTTTTATCAATTGACCTTGTGATATGTTTCTAACATAGGAATGATATGGTTTTTTTTATTAATTGATCTCGTGATATGTTTCTAACATTGGAATTATATGGGTTTTTTTATTAATTGACCTCGTGATATGTTTCTAACATAGGAATGATATGGTTTTTTTAATTAATTGTTCTCGTGATATGTTTGTAACATTGATATTATATGGGGTTTTTTTTATTAATTGACCTCGTGATATGTTTCTAACATAGGAATGATATGGGTTTTCTATCAATTGACCTCGTGATATGTTTCTAACATAGGAATGATATGGGTTTTTCTATCAATTGACCTCGTGATATATGCTTTTAACATAGGAATGATATGGGTTTTCTATCAATTGACCTCTTGATATGTTTCTAACATAGGAATGATATGGGATTTTCTATCAATTGACCTCGTGATATGTTTCTTACATAAGAATAATATGGGTTTTTATCAATTGACCTCGTGATATGTTTCTAACATAGGAATGATATGGGTTTTCTATTAATTGAACTCGTAATATGTTTCTAACATGGGAATGATATGAGTTTTTCTATCAATTGACCTCGTGATATGTTTCTAACATAGGAATGATATGGGGTTTTCTATCAATTGACCTCGTGATATGTTTCTAACATAGGAATGATATGGGGTTTTCTATCAATTGACCTCGTGATATGTTTCTAACATAGGAATGATATGGGGTTTTCTATCAATTGACCTCGTGATATGTTTCTAACATAGGAATGATATGGTGTTTTTTTATTAATTGACCTCGTGATATGTTTCTAACATAGGAATGATATGGGTTTTTCTATCAATTGAACTCGTGATATGTTTCTAACATAGGAATGATATGGGTTTTCTATCAATTGAACTCGTAATATGTTTCTAACATAGAAATGATATGAGTTTTTCTATCAATTGACCTCGTGATATCTTTCTATGATAGGAATGATATGGTTTTTTTATTAATTGATCTCGTGATATGTTTCTAACATAGGAATGATATTGGGTTTTCTATCAATTGACCTTGTGATATGTTTCTAACGTAGGAATGATATGGGGTTTTCTATCAATTGACCTCGTGATATCTTTCTATGATAGGAATGATATGGTTTTTTTTATTAATTGATCTCGTGATATGTTTCTAACATAGGAATGATATTGGGTTTTCTATCAATTGACCTTGTGATATGTTTCTAACGTAGGAATGATATGGGGTTTTCTATCAATTGACCTCGTGATATGTTTCTAACATCGGAATGATATGGGGTTTTCTATCAATCGACCTCGTGATATGTTTCTAACATAGGAATGATATGGGTTTTTTTATTAATTGATCTCGTGATATGTTTCTAACATAGGAATGATATGGGGTTTCCTATCAATTGACCTTGTGATATGTTCCTAACGTAGGAATGATATGGGGTTTTCTATCAATTGACCTCGTGATATGTTTCTAACATAGGAATGATATAGGGTTTTCTATCAATTGACCACGTGATATGTTTCTAACATAGGAATGATATGGTGTTTTTTTTATTAATTGATCTCGTAATATGTTTCTAACATAGGAAGGATATGGGGTTTTCTATCAATTGACCTTGTGATATGTTTTTAACGTAGGAATGATATGGGGTTTTCTATCAATTGACCTCGTGATATGTTTCTAACATAGGAATGATATGGGGTTTTCTATCAATTGACCTCGTGATATGTTTCTAACATAGGAATGATATGGGTTTTTATCAATTGACCTTGTGATATGTTTCTAACATAGGAATGATATGGTTTTTTTTTATTAATTGATCTCGTTATATGTTTCTAACATTGGAATTATATGGTTTTTTTTTTATTAATTGACCTCGTGATATGTTTCTAACATAGGAATGATATGTTTTTTTTTTATTAATTGATCTCGTGATATGTTTCTAACATTGAAATTATATGGGTTTTTTATTATTAATTGACCTCGTGATATGTTTCTAACATAGGAATGATATGGGTTTTTCTATCAATTGACCTCGTGATATGTTTCTAACATAGGAATGATATGGGTTTTTCTATCAATTGACCTCGTGATATGTTTCTAACATAGGAATGATATGGGTTTTCTATCAATTGACCTCGTGATATGTTTCTAACATAGGAATGATATGGGGTTTTCTATCAATTGACCTCGTGATATGTTTCTAACATAAGAATGATATGGGTTTTTATCAATTGACCTCGTGATATATTTCTAACATAGGAATGATATGGGTTTTCTATCAATTGAACTCGTAATATGTTTCTAACATAGGAATGATATGAGTTTTTCTATCAATTGACCTCGTGATATGTTTCTAATATAGGAATGATATGAGTTTTTATCAATTGACCTCGTGATATGTTTCTAACATAGGAATGATATGGGGTTTTCTATCAATTGACCTCGTGATATGTTTCTAACATAGGAATGATATGAGTTTTTATCAATTGACCTCGTGATATGTTTCTAACATAGGAATGATATGGGGTTTTTATCAATTGACCTCGTGATATGTTTCTAACATAGGAATGATATGGGGTTTTCTATCAATTGACCTCGTGATATGTTTCTAACATAGGAATGATATGGGGTTTTCTATCAATTGACCTCGTGATATGTTTCTAACATAGGAATGATATGGGGTTTTCTATCAATTGACCTCGTGATATGTTTCTAACATAGGAATTATATGGGTTTTTTTTATTAATTGACCTCGTGATATGTTTCTAACATAGGAATGATATGGGTTTTTCTATCAATTGAACTCGTGATATGTTTCTAACATAGGAATGATATGGGTTTTCTATCAATTGAACTCGTAATATGTTTCTAACATAGGAATGATATGAGTTTTTCTATCAATTGACCTCGTGATATGTTTCTAATATAGGAATGATATGAGTTTTTATCAAATGACCTCGTGATATGTTTCTAAAAAAGGAATGATATGGGGTTTTCTATCAATTGACCTCGTGATATCTTTCTAACATAGGAATGATATGGGTTTTTTATTAATTGATCTCGTGATATGTTTCTAACATAGGAATGATATGGGGTTTTCTATCAATTGACCTTGTGATATGTTTCTAACGTAGGAATGATATGGGGTTTTCTATCAATTGACCTCGTGATATGTTTCTAACATCGGAATGATATGGGGTTTTCTATCAATTGACCTCGTGATATGTTTCTAACATAGGAATGATATGTTTTTTTTATTAATTGATCTCGTGATATGTTTCTAACGTAGGAATGATATGGGGTTTTCTATCAATTGACCTCGTGATATGTTTCTAACATAGGAATGATATAGGGTTTTCTATCAATTGACCACGTGATATGTTTCTAACATAGGAATGATATGGTTTTTTTAATATTAATTGATCTCGTGATATGTTTCTAACATAGGAAGGATATGGGGTTTTCTATCAATTGACCTTGTGATATGTTTCTAACGTAGGAATGATATGGGGTTTTCTATCAATTGACCTCGTGATATGTTTCTAACATAGGAATGATATGGGGTTTTCTATCAATTGACCTCGTGCTATGTTTCTAACATAGGAATGATATGGGTTTTTATCAATTGACCTTGTGATATGTTTCTAACATAGGCATGATATGGGTTTTTTTATTAATTGATCTCGTGATATGTTTCTAACATTGAAATTATATGGGTTTTTTTATTATTAATTGACCTCGTGATATGTTTCTAACATAGGAATGATATGGGTTTTTCTATCAATTGACCTCGTGATATGTTTCTAACATAGGAATGATATGGGTTTTTATCAATTGACCTTGTGATATGTTTCTAACATAGGAATGATATGGTTTTTTTTTATTAATTGATCTCGTTATATGTTTCTAACATTGGAATTATATGGGTTTTTTTATTAATTGACCTCGTGATATGTTTCTAACATAGGAATGATATGGGTTTTTTTATTAATTGATCTCGTGATATGTTTCTAACATTGAAATTATATGGGTTTTTTTATTATTAATTGACCTCGTGATATGTTTCTAACATAGGAATGATATGGGTTTTCTATCAATTGACCTCGTGATATGTTTCTAACATAGGAATGATATGGGTTTTTCTATCAATTGACCTCGTGATATATGCTTTTAACATAGGAATGATATGGGTTTTCTATCAATTGACCTCTTGATATGTTTCTAACATAGGAATGATATGGGATTTTCTATCAATTGACCTCGTGATATGTTTCTTACATAAGAATAATATGGGTTTTTATCAATTGACCTCGTGATATGTTTCTAACATAGGAATGATATGGGTTTTCTATTAATTGAACTCGTAATATGTTTCTAACATGGGAATGATATGAGTTTTTCTATCAATTGACCTCGTGATATGTTTCTAACATAGGAATGATATGGGGTTTTCTATCAATTGACCTCGTGATATGTTTCTAACATAGGAATGATATGGGGTTTTCTATCAATTGACCTCGTGATATGTTTCTAACATAGGAATGATATGGGGTTTTCTATCAATTGACCTCGTGATATGTTTCTAACATAGGAATGATATGGTGTTTTTTTATTAATTGACCTCGTGATATGTTTCTAACATAGGAATGATATGGGTTTTTCTATCAATTGAACTCGTGATATGTTTCTAACATAGGAATGATATGGGTTTTCTATCAATTGAACTCGTAATATGTTTCTAACATAGAAATGATATGAGTTTTTCTATCAATTGACCTCGTGATATCTTTCTATGATAGGAATGATATGGTTTTTTTATTAATTGATCTCGTGATATGTTTCTAACATAGGAATGATATTGGGTTTTCTATCAATTGACCTTGTGATATGTTTCTAACGTAGGAATGATATGGGGTTTTCTATCAATTGACCTCGTGATATCTTTCTATGATAGGAATGATATGGTTTTTTTATTAATTGATCTCGTGATATGTTTCTAACATAGGAATGATATTGGGTTTTCTATCAATTGACCTTGTGATATGTTTCTAACGTAGGAATGATATGGGGTTTTCTATCAATTGACCTCGTGATATGTTTCTAACATCGGAATGATATGGGGTTTTCTATCAATCGACCTCGTGATATGTTTCTAACATAGGAATGATATGGGTTTTTTTATTAATTGATCTCGTGATATGTTTCTAACATAGGAATGATATGGGGTTTCCTATCAATTGACCTTGTGATATGTTCCTAACGTAGGAATGATATGGGGTTTTCTATCAATTGACCTCGTGATATGTTTCTAACATAGGAATGATATAGGGTTTTCTATCAATTGACCACGTGATATGTTTCTAACATAGGAATGATATGGTGTTTTTTTTATTAATTGATCTCGTAATATGTTTCTAACATAGGAAGGATATGGGGTTTTCTATCAATTGACCTTGTGATATGTTTTTAACGTAGGAATGATATGGGGTTTTCTATCAATTGACCTCGTGATATGTTTCTAACATAGGAATGATATGGGGTTTTCTATCAATTGACCTCGTGATATGTTTCTAACATAGGAATGATATGGGTTTTTATCAATTGACCTTGTGATATGTTTCTAACATAGGAATGATATGGTTTTTTTTTATTAATTGATCTCGTTATATGTTTCTAACATTGGAATTATATGGTTTTTTTTTTATTAATTGACCTCGTGATATGTTTCTAACATAGGAATGATATGTTTTTTTTTTATTAATTGATCTCGTGATATGTTTCTAACATTGAAATTATATGGGTTTTTTATTATTAATTGACCTCGTGATATGTTTCTAACATAGGAATGATATGGGTTTTTCTATCAATTGACCTCGTGATATGTTTCTAACATAGGAATGATATGGGTTTTTCTATCAATTGACCTCGTGATATGTTTCTAACATAGGAATGATATGGGTTTTCTATCAATTGACCTCGTGATATGTTTCTAACATAGGAATGATATGGGGTTTTCTATCAATTGACCTCGTGATATGTTTCTAACATAAGAATGATATGGGTTTTTATCAATTGACCTCGTGATATATTTCTAACATAGGAATGATATGGGTTTTCTATCAATTGAACTCGTAATATGTTTCTAACATAGGAATGATATGAGTTTTTCTATCAATTGACCTCGTGATATGTTTCTAATATAGGAATGATATGAGTTTTTATCAATTGACCTCGTGATATGTTTCTAACATAGGAATGATATGGGGTTTTCTATCAATTGACCTCGTGATATGTTTCTAACATAGGAATGATATGAGTTTTTATCAATTGACCTCGTGATATGTTTCTAACATAGGAATGATATGGGGTTTTTATCAATTGACCTCGTGATATGTTTCTAACATAGGAATGATATGGGGTTTTCTATCAATTGACCTCGTGATATGTTTCTAACATAGGAATGATATGGGGTTTTCTATCAATTGACCTCGTGATATGTTTCTAACATAGGAATGATATGGGGTTTTCTATCAATTGACCTCGTGATATGTTTCTAACATAGGAATTATATGGGTTTTTTTATTAATTGACCTCGTGATATGTTTCTAACATAGGAATGATATGGGTTTTTCTATCAATTGAACTCGTGATATGTTTCTAACATAGGAATGATATGGGTTTTCTATCAATTGAACTCGTAATATGTTTCTAACATAGGAATGATATGAGTTTTTCTATCAATTGACCTCGTGATATGTTTCTAATATAGGAATGATATGAGTTTTTATCAAATGACCTCGTGATATGTTTCTAAAAAAGGAATGATATGGGGTTTTCTATCAATTGACCTCGTGATATCTTTCTAACATAGGAATGATATGGGTTTTTTATTAATTGATCTCGTGATATGTTTCTAACATAGGAATGATATGGGGTTTTCTATCAATTGACCTTGTGATATGTTTCTAACGTAGGAATGATATGGGGTTTTCTATCAATTGACCTCGTGATATGTTTCTAACATCGGAATGATATGGGGTTTTCTATCAATTGACCTCGTGATATGTTTCTAACATAGGAATGATATGTTTTTTTTATTAATTGATCTCGTGATATGTTTCTAACGTAGGAATGATATGGGGTTTTCTATCAATTGACCTCGTGATATGTTTCTAACATAGGAATGATATAGGGTTTTCTATCAATTGACCACGTGATATGTTTCTAACATAGGAATGATATGGTTTTTTTAATATTAATTGATCTCGTGATATGTTTCTAACATAGGAAGGATATGGGGTTTTCTATCAATTGACCTTGTGATATGTTTCTAACGTAGGAATGATATGGGGTTTTCTATCAATTGACCTCGTGATATGTTTCTAACATAGGAATGATATGGGGTTTTCTATCAATTGACCTCGTGATATGTTTCTAACATAGGAATGATATGGGTTTTTATCAATTGACCTTGTGATATGTTTCTAACATAGGCATGATATGGGTTTTTTTATTAATTGATCTCGTGATATGTTTCTAACATTGAAATTATATGGGTTTTTTTATTATTAATTGACCTCGTGATATGTTTCTAACATAGGAATGATATGGGTTTTTCTATCAATTGACCTCGTGATATGTTTCTAACATAGGAATGATATGGGTTTTTATCAATTGACCTTGTGATATGTTTCTAACATAGGAATGATATGGTTTTTTTTTATTAATTGATCTCGTTATATGTTTCTAACATTGGAATTATATGGGTTTTTTTATTAATTGACCTCGTGATATGTTTCTAACATAGGAATGATATGGGTTTTTTTATTAATTGATCTCGTGATATGTTTCTAACATTGAAATTATATGGGTTTTTTTATTATTAATTGACCTCGTGATATGTTTCTAACATAGGAATGATATGGGTTTTTCTATCAATTGACCTCGTGATATGTTTCTAACATAGGAATGATATGGGTTTTCTATCAATTGACCTCGTGATATGTTTCTAACATAGGAATGATATGGGTTTTCTATCAATTGAACTCGTGATATGTTTAGAATATAGGAATGATATGAGTTTTTATCAAATGACCTCGTGATATGTTTCTAATATAGGAATGATATGAGTTTTTATCAAATGACCTCGTGATATGTTTCTAAAAAAGGAATGATATGGGGTTTTCTATCAATTGACCTCGTGATATCTTTCTATGATAGGAATGATATGGTTTTTTTATTAATTGATCTCGTGATATGTTTCTAACATAGGAATGATATGGGGTTTTCTATCAATTGACCTTGTGATATGTTTCTAACGTAGGAATGATATGGGGTTTTCTATCAATTGACCTCGTGATATGTTTCTAACATAGGAATGATATGGGGTTTTCTATCAATTTACCTCGTGATATGTTTCTAACATAGGAATGATATGGGTTTTTATCAATTGACCTTGTGATATGTTTCTAACATAGGAATGATATGGGTTTTCTATCAATTGACCTCGTGATATGTTTCTAACATAGGAATGATATGGGGTTTTCTATCAATTGACCTCGTGATATGTTTCTAACATAGGAATGATATGGTTTTTGTTATTAATTGACCTCGTGATATGTTTCTAACATAGGAATGATATGGGTTTTTCTATCAATTGAACTCGTGATATGTTTCTAACATAGGAATGATATGGGTTTTCTATCAATTGAACTCGTAATATGTTTCTAACATAGAAATGATATGCGTTTTTCTATCAATTGACCTGGTGATATGTTTCTAATATAGGAATGATATGAGTTTTTATCAAATGACCTCGTGATATGTTTCTAAAAAAGGAATGATATGGGGTTTTCTATCAATTGACCTCGTGATATCTTTCTAACATAGGAATGATATGGGTTTTTTATTAATTGATCTCGTGATATGTTTCTAACATAGGAATGATATGGGGTTTTCTATCAATTGACCTTGTGATATGTTTCTAACGTAGGAATGATATGGGGTTTTCTATCAATTGACCTCGTGATATGTTTCTAACATCGGAATGATATGGGGTTTTCTATCAATTGACCTCGTGATATGTTTCTAACATAGGAATGATATGTTTTTTTTATTAATTGATCTCGTGATATGTTTCTAACATAGGAATGATATTGGGTTTCCTATCAATTGACCTTGTGATATGTTTCTAACGTAGGAATGATATGGGGTTTTCTATCAATTGACCTCGTGATATGTTTCTAACATAGGAATGATATAGGGTTTTCTATCAATTGACCACGTGATATGTTTCTAACATAGGAATGATATGGTTTTTTTTATATTAATTGATCTCGTGATATGTTTCTAACATAGGAAGGATATGGGGTTTTCTATCAATTGACCTTGTGATATGTTTCTAACGTAGGAATGATATGGGGTTTTCTATCAATTGACCTCGTGATATGTTTCTAACATAGGAATGATATGGGGTTTTCTATCAATTGACCTCGTGATATGTTTCTAACATAGGAATGATATGGGTTTTTATCAATTGACCTTGTGATATGTTTCTAACATAGGAATGATATGGTTTTTTTTATTAATTGATCTCGTTATATGTTTCTAACATTGGAATTATATGGGGTTTTTTTATTAATTGACCTCGTGATATGTTTCTAACATAGTAATGATATGGGTTTTTATCAATTGACCTTGTGATATGTTTCTAACATAGGAATGATATGGTTTTTTTTATTAATTGATCTCGTTATATGTTTCTAACATTGGAATTATATGGGTTTTTTTATTAATTGACCTCGTGATATGTTTCTAACATAGGAATGATATTGGGTTTCCTAACAATTTACCTTGTGATATGTTTCTAACGTAGGAATGATATGGGGTTTTCTATCAATTGACCTCGTGATATGTTTCTAACATAGGAATGATATAGGGTTTTCTATCAATTGACCACGTGATATGTTTCTAACATAGGAATGATATGGTTTTTTTATATTAATTGATCTCGTGATATGTTTCTAACATTGGAATTATATGGTTTTTTTTATTAATTGACCTCGTGATATGTTTCTAACATAGGAATTATATGGGTTTTCTATCAATTGACCTCGTGATATGTTTCTAACATAGGAATGATATGGGTTTTTCTATCAATTGACCTCGTGATATGTTTCTAACATAGGAATGATATGGGTTTTCTATCAATTGACCTCGTGATATGTTTCTAACATAGGAATGATATGGGGTTTTCTATCAATTGACCTCGTGATATGTTTCTAACATAAGAATGATATGGGTTTTTATCAATTGACCTCGTGATATATTTCTAACATAGGAATGATATGGGTTTTCTATCAATTGAACTCGTAATATGTTTCTAACATAGGAATGATATGAGTTTTTCTATCAATTGACCTCGTGATATGTTTCTAATATAGGAATGATATGAGTTTTTATCAAATGACCTCGTGATATGTTTCTAAAAAGGAATGATATGGGGTTTTCTATCAATTGACCTCGTGATATCTTTCTAACATAGGAATGATATGGGTTTTTTATTAATTGATCTCGTGATATGTTTCTAACATAGGAATGATATGGGGTTTTCTATCAATTGACCTTGTGATATGTTTCTAACGTAGGAATGATATGGGGTTTTCTATCAATTGACCTCGTGATATGTTTCTAACATCGGAATGATATGGGGTTTTCTATCAATTGACCTCGTGATATGTTTCTAACATAGGAATGATATGTTTTTTTTATTAATTGATCTCGTGATATGTTTCTAACATAGGAATGATATTGGGTTTCCTATCAATTGACCTTGTGATATGTTTCTAACGTAGGAATGATATGGGGTTTTCTATCAATTGACCTCGTGATATGTTTCTAACATAGGAATGATATAGGGTTTTCTATCAATTGACCACGTGATATGTTTCTAACATAGGAATGATATGGTTTTTTTTATATTAATTGATCTCGTGATATGTTTCTAACATAGGAAGGATATGGGGTTTTCTATCAATTGACCTTGTGATATGTTTCTAACGTAGGAATGATATGGGGTTTTCTATCAATTGACCTCGTGATATGTTTCTAACATAGGAATGATATGGGGTTTTCTATCAATTGACCTCGTGATATGTTTCTAACATAGGAATGATATGGGTTTTTATCAATTGACCTTGTGATATGTTTCTAACATAGGAATGATATGGTTTTTTTTATTAATTGATCTCGTTATATGTTTCTAACATTGGAATTATATGGTTTTTTTATTAATTGACCTCGTGATATGTTTCTAACATAGGAATGATATGGTTTTTTTTATTAATTGATCTCGTGATATGTTTCTAACATTGGAATTATATGGGTTTTTTTTATTAATTGACCTCGTGATATGTTTCTAACATAGGAATTATATGGGTTTTCTATCAATTGACCTCGTGATATGTTTCTAACATAGGAATGATATGGGGTTTTCTATCAATTGACCTCGTGATATGTTTCTAACATAGGAATGATATGGGGTTTTCTATCAATTGACCTCGTGATATGTTTCTAACATAAGAATGATATGGGTTTTTATCAATTGACCTCGTGATATATTTCTAACATAGGAATGATATGGGTTTTCTATCAATTGAACTCGTAATATGTTTCTAACATAGGAATGATATGAGTTTTTCTATCAATTGACCTCGTGATATGTTTCTAATATAGGAATGATATGAGTTTTTATCAATTGACCTCGTGATATGTTTCTAACATAGGAATGATATGGGGTTTTCTATCAATTGACCTCGTGATATGTTTCTAACATAGGAATGTTATGAGTTTTTATCAATTGACCTCGTGATATGTTTCTAACATAGGAATGATATGGGGTTTTTATCAATTGACCTCGTGATATGTTTCTAACATAGGAATGATATGGGGTTTTCTATCAATTGACCTCGTGATATGTTTCTAACATAGGAATGATATGGGGTTTTCTATCAATTGACCTCGTGATATGTTTCTAACATAGGAATGATATGGGGTTTTCTATCAATTGACCTCGTGATATGTTTCTAACATAGGAATTATATGGGTTTTTTATTAATTGACCTCGTGATATGTTTCTAACATAGGAATGATATGGGTTTTTCTATCAATTGAACTCGTGATATGTTTCTAACATAGGAATGATATGGGTTTTCTATCAATTGAACTCGTAATATGTTTCTAACATAGGAATGATATGAGTTTTTCTATCAATTGACCTCGTGATATGTTTCTAATATAGGAATGATATGAGTTTTTATCAATTGACCTCGTGATATGTTTCTAACATAGGAATGATATGGGGTTTTCTATCAATTGACCTCGTGATATCTTTCTAACATAGGAATGATATGGGTTTTTTATTAATTGATCTCGTGATATGTTTCTAACATAGGAATGATATGGGGTTTTCTATCAATTGACCTTGTGATATGTTTCTAACGTAGGAATGATATGGGGTTTTCTATCAATTGACCTCGTGATATGTTTCTAACATCGGAATGATATGGGGTTTTCTATCAATTGACCTCGTGATATGTTTCTAACATAGGAATGATATGTTTTTTTTATTAATTGATCTCGTGATATGTTTCTAACATAGGAATGATATGGGGTTTCCTATCAATTGACCTTGTGATATGTTTCTAACGTAGGAATGATATGGGGTTTTCTATCAATTGACCTCGTGATATGTTTCTAACATAGGAATGATATAGGGTTTTCTATCAATTGACCACGTGATATGTTTCTAACATAGGAATGATATGGTTTTTTTTATATTAATTGATCTCGTGATATGTTTCTAACATAGGAAGGATATGGGGTTTTCTATCAATTGACCTTGTGATATGTTTCTAACGTAGGAATGATATGGGGTTTTCTATCAATTGACCTCGTGATATGTTTCTAACATAGGAATGATATGGGGTTTTCTATCAATTGACCTCGTGATATGTTTCTAACATAGGAATGATATGGGTTTTTATCAATTGACCTTGTGATATGTTTCTAACATAGGAATGATATGGGTTTTTTTATTAATTGATCTCGTTATATGTTTCTAACATTGGAATTATATGGGTTTTTTTTATTAATTGACCTCGTGATATGTTTCTAACATAGGAATGATATGGTTTTTTTTTATTAATTGATCTCGTGATATGTTTCTAACATTGGAATTATATGGTTTTTTTTTTTATTAATTGACCTCGTGATATGTTTCTAACATAGGAATTATATGGGTTTTCTATCAATTGACCTCGTGATATGTTTCTAACATAGGAATGATATGGGTTTTTCTATCAATTGACCTCGTGATATGTTTCTAACATAGGAATGATATGGGTTTTCTATCAATTGACCTCGTGATATGTTTCTAACATAGGAATGATATGGGGTTTTCTATCAATTGACCTCGTGATATGTTTCTAACATAAGAATGATATGGGTTTTTATCAATTGACCTCGTGATATATTTCTAACATAGGAATGATATGGGTTTTCTATCAATTGAACTCGTAATATGTTTCTAACCTAGGAATGATATGAGTTTTTCTATCAATTGACCTCGTGATATGTTTCTAATATAGGAATGATATGAGTTTTTATCAATTGACCTCGTGATATGTTTCTAACATAGGAATGATATGGGTTTTTTATCAATTGATCCCGTGATATGTTTCTAACATAGGAATTATATGGGGTTTTCTATCAATTGACCTCGTGATATGTTTCTAACATAGGAATGATATGGGGTTTTCTATCAATTGACCTCGTGATATGTTTCTAACATAGGAATGATATGGGGTTTTCTATCAATTGACCTCGTGATATGTTTCTAACATAGGAATTATATGGGTTTTTTATTAATTGACCTCGTGATATGTTTCTAACATAGGAATGATATGGGTTTTTCTATCAATTGAACTCGTGATATGTTTCTAACATAGGAATGATATGGGTTTTCTATCAATTGAACTCGTAATATGTTTCTAACATAGGAATGATATGAGTTTTTCTATCAATTGACCTCGTGATATGTTTCTAATATAGGAATGATATGAGTTTTTATCAATTGACCTCGTGATATGTTTCTAACATAGGAATGATATGGGGTTTTCTATCAATTGACCTCGTGATATGTTTCTAACATAGGAATGATATGGGGTTTTCTATCAATTGACCTCGTGATATGTTTCTAACATAGGAATGATATGGTTTTTTTTTTATTAATTGACCTCGTGATAGGTTTCTAACATAGGAATGATATGGGTTTTTCTATCAATTGAACTCGTGATATGTTTCTAACATAGGAATGATATGGGTTTTCTATCAATTGAACTCGTAATATGTTTCTAACATAGAAATGATATTATTAGTTATCCACTGTTTGATAACGCAATACGGGAAGATACCTATGGTTGGGTGCCATATCACATGAGGCCGTTATCACTTAGGTAATCTCCAATATATCCTGTGCATGTATGTGCTACCAGGACGATATATCCTGTATTGCGTTGTTGGCAGATTGCTACCAGGACGATATATCCTGTATTGCGTTGTTGGCAGAATAACAGCTCTGATTGGTTAAATAGAGATTTGGGTTGATCCATTATCATTTTCAGGGGTTGGTGGTAGTGGTGATGGGTGGATAGGGTAGCGGTAAATTTTGGATTATGGGTTGGAATGGGGGTTAACATGCCTTTTTGGTGGTTCCAGTGTAATGTTGGTGGTTCCCAGTGTTTTGGGCTCCATGTTGTTTAAGTGTTCAAAAAATATATGTTGGGAGGGGTATATGGTGAATAAGGAGGGGGTTGAAAAGTTCTCTTTTTTGGTGGTTCCTAGTGTTATTTTGGTGGTTCCCAGTGTTTGGGGTTCCAAGTTGTTTAAGTGTTCAAGAAATATATGTTGGTTGGAGGTTTATGATGAAATAGGAGGGGGGTAGATAATTTTTGTTTGTTTTTTTGGTGGTTCCCAGTGTTTCGGATTCCGAGTTGTTTAAGTACCCAATAACATAGTCTTGGGTTGTGCTAGGATGTGGTGTATTAGGAAGTTGGGTTGAATAAATTATATTTGGTATTGCGTAGTAGCTTCTGATTGGATTAATCAAGTTTTTGATTGATCCATTATCTTTTGAGGGGTTAAAACCATAAGATTTTTTAGGAGTTGGCATTTGTGGATGGGTACACATGTGGTTATTGGTGTTGGGTTATGGAAGGGCGGTAGGAGATGGAGGATTGACAAATATTATATTTTGGTGGATCCCAGTGTCATTTTGGTTGTTCCCAGTGTCTCAAACACTAGGAACCACCAAGATGTCACTGGGAACCATCACAAAACGCTATTTTGTCAACAACCCCCTTTTTATTCACCACAACCCCCCTATATATTGATTAAGCACTTAAACAACTCGGAACCCAAAACACTGAGAACCACCAAAATGGGCCATTTTGACAATCTATCCCCTCCTCATTCACCACATCCCAGCCCAATCCAACAAATATATTTATTGAGCACTTACACAACTTGGAACCCAAAACACTGGGAACCACCAAAATAACATGGGAACCACCTAAAAACTTGTTGTCAACCCATCCCTTCCTTATTCACTATCGACCCTAGCACAACTCCTAACATATATTTATTGAGCACTTAAACATCCTGGAACCCAAAACACTGGGAACCCCCAACAAGACACTGGGAACCACCAAAACAAGGCCATTTTGTCAACTCACCCCCTTCCTTATTCACCACACCCCAGCCCAACCCCCTAAACATATTTATTGAGCACTAAAAACAAATCAGAACCCAAAACACTGGGAACCACCAAAATGACAACTGGAACCACCAAAAAGACAGGTCAACCCCCACATCCCCTACCCCCACCCCCTTCCCCTCGCACCCATGATAACCCAACACCTACGGCCACCCTATCCATCACCACCACCACCACCAACCCCTAAAAATGATAATGGATCAACCCAAATCTTTTATTTAACCAATCAGAGCTGTTATTCAACCAACAACGCAATACCAAATATATTGCGTTGTTGGAACAGCTGATTACAACGCAATACGCTTATATATTGCGTGGTTGCTAAATGGCTATGTACCAATCAGATTACAGCATTTGTATCTATTTATAGCTACTAAGTGATAAGAGTTTTTCTATTAATTGACCTCGTGATATGTTTCTAACATAGGAATGATATGGGGTTTTCTATCAATTGACCTCGTGATATGTTTCTAACAAAGGAATGATATGGGTTTTTAATTAATTGACCTCGTGATATGTTTCTAACATAGGAATGATATGGGGTTTTCTATCAATTGACCTCGTGATATGTTTCTAACATAGGAATGATATGGGTTTTTAATTAATTGACCTCGTGATATGTTTCTAACATAGGAATAAATTAAAGCAAAACTGCAAGTCTCAACATATGGTGAGTGGGTAAAAGAAGGGGGAAAAGATCTGGTCGACGTTTCAACTGGATATACCAGTCTTTATCAAGATTAGGTAGAGCAAGACAGTAATTGCTAATAAGCAAACTACAAGGCAAGCTCATAAAAGTCAGTGTGTATACAAGTATGTAAAACACACTAGGGCAGTTGTTGTTCCCTTGAGATAGAGAGGCATACTGCGAAGAGGGAACAAGGGAACAACAACTGCCCTAGTGTGTTTTACATACTTGTATACACACTGACTTTTATGAGCTTGCCTTGTATTTTGCTTATTAGCAATTACTGTCTTGCTCTACCTAATCTTGATAAAGACTGGTATATCCAGTTGAAACGTCGACCAGATCTTTTCCCCCTTCTTTTACCCACTCACCATATGTTGAGACTTGCAGTTTTGCTTTTATTTATTTACCTTGTTTGTTTGTCTCTATTGAATTCTACGGGATCCATATCGTGTGCCCTGCTGGACAGTTGGAACTGTCGTTTTGCATTTATTCTCTAACATAGGAATGATATGGTGTTTTTTTATCAATTGACCTCGTGATATGTTTCTAACATAGGAATGATATGGGTTTTTAATTAATTGACCTCGTGATATGTTTCTAACATAGGAATGATATGGGTTTTTAATTAATTGACATCGTGATATGTTTCTAACATAGGAATGATATAGTTTTTCTATCAATTGACCTCGTGATATGTTTCTAACATATATAGGAATGATATGGTTTTTTTATCAATTGAACTCGTGATATGTTTCTAACATAGGAATGATATGGGCTTTCTATCAATTGACCTTGTGATATGTTTCTGACATAGGAATGATATGGGTTTTTTCTATCAATTGACCTCGTGATATGTTTCTAACCTAGGAATGATATGGGGTTTTCTATCAATTGACCTCGTGATATGTTTCTAACATAGGAATTATATGGGTTTTTCTATCAATTGAACTCGTGATATGTTTCTAACATAGGAATGATATGGTTTTTTTCTATCAATTGACCTCGTGATATGTTTCTAACATAGGAATAATATGGTGTTTGTCTATCAATTGAACTCTTGGTATGATAAAACCTAACGACACTGACACTTTCATTTATGGCAGTATAGATCTATGTGATTTCCCCGGGTAACCAACCAGTAGTTCTATTTAAGGAAACGGCCTTGGGGTTTGTTAATAGTCCCTGTCGTTTTAATTGTAATAACAGACAAAGGATCTTGACTGATGCCATACTAACTGGAAAATAAAGAACCAGTACACATACAATATACAGGTGTCATGAATATTACATCGAAAACGACGTAAACAATTTCATCGAAAACGACGAAACCACGTCAAGACCACGACACGCAAGAAAGCTACTCCTCTTCAGTCTTTCTTCTTCATAATCAGAGTTTATCTCGACATGGCTGAGTCAGACCCTCTTTTGGATAGCAATAGGCCTGTAGACGAAGATACAGAGGTAAGTTTTCGAATTTCGTATAGGCCTAGACCTACTAGGCCTATATACAGTATAAGCATGCTATAAGCTAATGATAGCCCTGTATGGTGAAATTACTATCATTGGCCGTTGCAGTGAATGATCATTGATTGAGAACCAAAATACGGAATGTTCCCGAATACTGTTTTCGTCGTCATGATTTTGAGCGGTCTATTTTGGTGTGTTTTGGCCGTATGTTGTGTAATGACGAATCAGTTACTGCTTTATAGCGTGGTTTCATTGTGTAGCGCATATTTTGAAAAGTAAGGGTTTTGGTTAGGCGAAAGTGGGATATGTTGTGTATTATATTCAGAGGACTGCATGGGCATATTTTTTGTCAAAAACATTAAAAAAGAAGGCGGTGCTAAGGTGTTTTGGGGCTCGTAACCATGGCACGTTTCTGATCCACATTAAGTCTCACGCTAAGCCATGGCGGTGTAGAAATTTAGGCCCTGTGTTTACGCTCCTAGGGCTTTAATATATATACCGTTTGATATTGCGTAATGTGTTCTAGGAGCATAATTGGAGGCCAGATTGTCGTGCTTACGCCACGTGCCACGTATCTGTTTCATTTCACATTAGGAATGGATCAAAATGATCAATGATAGGGATAGGGCTTTTTAAATGAGTAATTTCCACCACAAAGTTGAGTGAGCCGACAAAAGTGATGTAGAGGGAATGGCAGCTCTTGGCTACACACAGGTTTTTGCACAATCCATCAATGCTGAATGAATATGTTGGTTAACCCTCGTCCTCATAGGGGGTGGGTGGGGGGCCCCCACATCCTAAGAATTGCATGCGTAGGATGTTTGTACTTGTTTTGGTATGTATACCATAGTGCCCAAATAAACATACTCTGCATCTCGGTTTGGATTTTGTTAGGGGTGGGGTGGTAACCCGGGATACTTTATTTTAAGAAAGGACGAACATGACTGGGTTGGTAAATCATGCTAAACAGCAGATAATTTACTAAATAATGACCGATGTGCTTAAATATTGATCGTGCCGTTTTTAAAAAAAAGGATTCAATAACTAGTTGATAAATGGTCGTCGGATATTTTTGTTGTTGCTATTTCATAATGCAGTGACTCGGACTCTAGACCGGTTTCGAGTCCCTATTTTGAATGACTCGGACTCGGAGGTGAATGACTCGGACTCGGATTCAGGCACTAATGACTCGGGAATTGTGCCTGAGTCCTAGTCCAAGTCAATGGTGAAGTAAATATTGGCTTATTTTATAAATAGTGATTTAATTCTTAAAATGTAGTCATCCAATCTTCAATAGTTCAGAAATAATGTCATATATCATCGTAAATACATGCATCGCTGAACAGTTAAAATATATTATTGAAAACACCTATCAAACCACACATCAGCGTTAAAACACAATAAGCCTGTAAATAATGCAAAGTGATTAATCTTTTGCAAAGATCAACAAAAAGCAAGAATCCCATCTTTGAAGGTTTCATAATATTTTGGTTTGTTGTGTTTAGTACTGCAAAACAAGCTTACAAAGAAAAGTTTCTAGAATAAACAAAACTCAGCACTTTTCTGTTTTATTTTATTAATGCAAATTTTGAGTTGTCAATGAATATCTTAGACAATAAAAATTATGTAGAAATACTTCGCCAATTGAACCATTATCTCAAGTTAACGTAAAAAGCCAATGGAGTATCAATTTCAATCAATTACTTTCTAAAGATTGCCAATAATGTTAATAAACTGAAAGAAGAGGGGCAAAACCAGATATAATAATACGGTATATCAAGAGATATCACTGAAAGACAAAGATCCCATTAAAGAATATTCTGATCAAAAGTATAACTTTTGAAAATTTAAAGTAATTTTGAAGAAAAAATAGCTCATAATACAGCTAAATTTAAAATAATATCTCCCAACGGATGGATGGCTTTCAACGCCTAAATAAACAAAACAAAAACAATAAAACAGTGTTTCCTTCTTTCTATATTTGTAACTACATACAAAAACATTCTCAAACTAAAGTAAGTACAAACATGTGTCAGAATGATCACTTTCATTTTTTTAGTGTTATTGATTTAAATGAGATTTCAAGACATTGCTTGTTTAATATAGGTTTTCCCAGTTAGTTTAACACTTTTTTCCTTATATTTCATATCTCGTTAAGTTAGAATTCGTCCCCAAAATCTGACTTACGCATTTTGTTAAATAAATTTCGTCAATGAGCATTATATTTCAAAGTATGACCATTTCATTTAATTCATTGGTCATTTCTTTTCGTCAAGGAAAGATTGGATTCGTATCACCTGATGGGTAGCGGGTCTATGCACAAATATAATTCGTCTTTGTTCATTATTTTTAATACTTTTATCACATATATTCGTCAGGTGTTAGAAGAATAGGCCTACATTGCAGGTTAGATATAGGTCTATATTGAAACAAAACTGAAAACGTGGATATTGTTTTTGCATGGTTTTACCATCTAAAGATACCACACCAAAGTGCAAACAACTTGCACAAAGTCCCATTAAGTCATTCAAGAAAGTTGGTGATATAAATCATATGAAAAAAATGAAAAAAGAACGAACAAGAAAGAAAGAAAGAAAGAAAGAAAGAAAGAAAAAAAATATATATATACATATATATATAAAACGTATAGGCCTATAGCTGGATTTTACATGCTTCTAGGCAGGACGTTCCACATGGGACGAAATAAAGTGAACTGAATATGAAACTATTTGATCAAAGACGAAATAAATGTATACATTAGTAGGTTACCGCTGTATCAGACGAAATGGAAGTGTGGTAGGGCGAAATAAAATGAACATTAAATGAAATTCATTGCGCAAAATATGAATATACTTGACCAAAGACGAAATTTACTTTAACAAATGCAACCTTCAAAATTTTGGGACGAATTCAAACTTAACGAGATATGAAATATAATGAATAAAGTGTTAAACTAACTGGGAAAACCTATAGTAACAAACCAAAAGACCTGAGAGTAAGTAATTTGAAGGTAAAATAGCTGATAAATACATTTTGTTTGCCTTGTAAGCACCTTTACATGTAGTACTATGCAATTATTTGGATCATGTATCATTTAGGCAGGGCAGAAAATAATATTATCTCAGCTAGTAAATAATTTATTAATGATCGATTTTCTGCGAGAAAACAGGATGAGTCAGAATTATTGGGAATCACGACTGTGTATTCTATTTGAGTGTTTAGTACCATACGCTTCCATTGGAATGTGTTAGATGAGTTAGATGCGCCATTTTCAACAAAATTGCTGGGTTTTTTCTTCTTTTCAGTTTACAAATAGAATTCGTTTACCACTTAGTTTAATGGGTTGATAGCTATATACAAATGTGTCAGTTATCGCAACTGATAGATTTTTAAATTTGCTGTTACACCGAATGATTCAGGGGCAATGTTGATATTTGATTGAGGTGCATCATCCCCGGGTATTATCGGTACACAAATCAGACATTTCATTACAGGACAAACTTGATTTAAAGTCCTTGCCCTAATATTAAGGGTTCAACAATGCACACTGCAAAAATGTTGAGTAAAATGTTACTCAACATTTTACTCAACGTTGCAACAGTTCAACAGTTCAAATGCCCAATACCGTTGGCTAAAATGGTTTATCAACAGTTGGGCAAACATTATTACTCAAAAGTTGCACAATTTTTAATTACACAACAGTTGGGTATTATTAATTAACCATTTGTTGGGCATTTTAATACCAACTGTTGCTTAATTTGTGAATTGTTTTCATTATATATTGAGCATTTTTGTATAGCAACTGTTGCTTAATTTATCAAATGTATCCATATGTTGGGTGTTAAAATGTGTTTTAATGCCAATTGTTGCTTATTTGTGACATGATGAAATAAGCTTATTCCCATGGACGACCACAAATATTTAGACCGATATATCACATCATCTTCTTGACAGACCAAACTTCAAACATTCAAATCAAAACCGGACTCACAAAACGCCTGTCACAAACTCTGATGTTGATGCGGATTCACTGTTTTATTTACCAGACTATTTATCCAGATCCAGCTGATTTATATGCAGCTCATAATGTTAAATCATATTAAAAAAATCAAATCGGGACACATTTTATAGTGTCCGTCATTTTTTTCTTTTTGCGATTTAAACGCGAACGTCATTTGTTCCGTCAAATATGTTGCGGTTTGACCGGTTCATTACATCAACCTTATACGCAGCTCAAAATATGAAATCACATCCAACAAATCAAATCGGATCACATTTCAAGGTATAAGCTTACTTAAAAAAACATCTTGTCGTCTAATTTGAAATGCGAACGTCATTTGTTCCGTCAAATGTGTTGCAATTTGATCAATTTGTTACACAGACTTTATACGTAGCTCAAAATTTGAAATCATATTCAAAAAACCAAATCGGGACACATTTTAGGTATCCGTCATTTTTTAAGCTAAATCCCTGGCAATCTTTTTTCTTGCAATTTCAATGCGAACGTCATTTGTTCCGTCAAATGTGTTGCGGTTTGACCGGTTAGCTACACAGACTGTATACGTCCACCCGGGATTCAAAAGCGTGTTTCGTGATCAGCTTCAAAAATGTAATAATTTATAGCATATATGAAGAGCTGTTTTGCAAAAGGGCCTACATCCACTTCTGCCTTTTTACTCATTTTGCATTATTAAATTGATGGCTATTCGTTATGTGGAATGTGGCTTGTATTGTTGGTGCCTCAATTGGCGTGCATGGATGCACTAATCCAAGTCATAAAAACAGTAATGAACACAGCCAAACAATAATTTGATTAATTCCAATACAAATTCACTAATGCAAATTGAGTAACATGTCGGGGTGGTCTGGTGGCCCTTTTGCAACAAAGCTCTTCATATTAAAAGGGTCGATGTCAGCAGTGATGACGTAGCCAGCTTCTTGAAACAGGGGTGGGGGAGGGGGGGGGGGGCATAAGGACGTAGTTGTACCGACGAAAGGCATGATGTACTGACAACAACAAAAGTAACAGGTTGGGGGGGGGGGGGGGGGTAACAAGGAAAAAACCTTAGAGGAATAAACAATGTCATTAAAATATATTATCAAGAGCAGTGGGCCTAAAATTGAGCCTTGTGGGACCCCACAAGTTTAATTAATGGAAGATTACTTATTAAAAGAAACAAATTGGGAAGGGTTCCTTGAATAGTTCTTGAACCACTCGAAGGTGATGCCACGAATACCATAGTGAGAAAGTTTATCAAGAAGAATGTCATGGTTTATTGTGTCGAACGCCTTCGAGAGGTCCAGGAAAATACCAACGGTATGGTTATTGCTATCAAGATCGGTTACAATTTTACTGTAAGCTTCCATAAGGGCCATGTAAGAAGAGCGCTTAGAACGAAATCCGAACTGAGAACTGTGCAGTTAATTTAATTTAGAAATAAAATCATCATATAGTCTATTGTGAACAATTCGTTCAATGATTTTGGAGAAAACGGGAAGAACAGATATGGGCCTTTAATTGGAAACTGTATGATGATCATTAGCTTTATAAATGGGAATAACTTTTGTAATTTTAAGTTTGGTGGGTACAAACCCGGAAGCAAGAGACAAATTAATAATGTAGGTGAGGGGTGCCGCAGTAATATTATGAACTGATTTAGTTCTTGCATGGTTCCATATCTCGAGACACTCACTATTGAATCACTTTCCGAGACCACTCGATCAGCTAGGTTATAACGTGGCACGCTAACATATCAAGCAGCAGCTACGCAATTTTACTGCCGTTTTACACTGATGCATAAGAGCTGCTGCTAATCATTTTGGGTAAAGCGCTACGATTGTCCCTGGTATTACACAGCTGCAAAAACTCGAGGTCAGTCGAAGCAAAGATGTCTAGAAAATTACCCTGAATTCCCGCCTAAATTACCCATGAAAGCCCCATGAAATGTCATTCTATATTTAATTTTCAAAGTTTGTGTTGAGTTCCGCCGTGGAGGTAGAAACGTGACGTTAATTCTGCTGAACAAAACAAATTATCATAAATACTGGAGGGCAAAATTATGAAATTATCAACTTTCTTGCCGAAATATTTTTAAACACCAATTATATAGGTATAGCGTAAAGTGTGATTCACGTGAACGTGATTTATAAACACCAATAGCGTGAAGTGTAATTCACGTGAACGTGATAAACACCAATTACGTGATTTATAAACACCAACTTGAAGTGTGATTAATACCAATAGCGTGAAGTGTGAAGTGTGATACGTGACGTGACGTGACGTGACGTGACGTGTCGTGACGTGAGTATACGTGAGCATTTAACAAATATACAGTTCCAATTGCAAGGTGTCGCCGCGTCTCATACGTTTTTGAGCATTTATTTCACATAGACATGTACAGTATAAAGCAAAATGTGTATGCACAACTTTCGAATTGAGCATTTGTTGAGAGTCGGTTAACCAGGCGTCATGCGCCCGTTCACAGCCCGTCGCTGAGAAGGTCGACGTCCACCACCGTCCATCACCGCCCTGCGAACGGGCGCGAAACGTTTGCAGTGTTTGCAGTGCACCTTTTGAATTTGTTTTCTTTTTGATTATTTCCAGGAAAGACTCCCCGAATTTGAGATCATACATGATGCTACAGGAATATACGAAGACTGTCCAACATATATCAACCAGCCATTCAATACCGGTGTCTTAATGGTTCTGACATCGATTACTATTGTTATTACACTGGTGCTTACACCAGTACTGTTGGAAAATAGCAATTATTTGAGAAACACGATTGTCAAGGCACTGTTTGCTGCTGAGGCAACAATTGCCATTTGTATGGTGTTTGTGTCAGGCCGGATGATCTATCGCCGTAACAGCATTACATTACGCCGAAACGACCACTCCTCAACGAACGATAATTCCAAGTCATTAATACGAACACTAGCGACGTTTGGTGCAGGTTCTTTGGTATATTGTATTATACCAAACTTATGTCAACCGAACGGTATTATAATCCTCGAAACCATTTCCCATGCTATATTTGTACTGAGTCTTGTTACGTTCTTCTTATCGTTCAGGCCAGGACATACGACCTTTAAGAACTTACCTATTGTACATTTTTCTTTCACTTCACTAGTCATTTGTACAACCTGGATATGGATAGGAATAGTTATAGCTCCCATGATGTTGATCGAACCAGACTTATATGAGACAAACATCACAAATGAGCATCGATGTAATGTAACGCCTATCATCATACCAGAAAAAGACAGCAATGCGACATGTTCCATCTCAGAATTATTCTCTGATTTTTTTGAACCTTTTTTTATCGAATTTCCCACAATTGCCGTACTGATTCTTATTCATCTTTGGATTAAAACAATTTCACGTCCCCAGAACCGCCCTTTAATGCGCTACAACTTCATTGCATGGTGTGCACCCTCGAACTCCGAAAGCAGACGCATATGCGGTACAATAACTGCTAGTGTCTTATCAATCGTTGCCGTTTCTCTCTATTTGGGGGTGCTCCGTATTTCTCAATTCGTTACATATCACGATGAATCCTACAGTGAATTGTAGCGTTAATGTACCGATTTATTGTCCTCGTTCCAATGCTGGTGATAGAGTGGAAGTCTAAATCTTGGAGACATTCGGAAAACATGCCACTGAGTGCCAGTGAAGTGGTTCTCATGCTTACTACCTGCAGCGATGTGCTATGGTTCATGTTTAGACTTATCTCGTCTGCCGCATGCCTTCATTTAGACAACAGCGTTTCTGCTGAAGCAAGTACCATTATGCTGTTTTCAATTCTATCGATCGTGCAGCCCGTCCTACAAACTAAACTGTTCATCGATCTGCGTCGCAAAAGAAAACCTCTTTACGCCAAGTACTGTCTGATATTCTTCGCTGCGTGTAATTTTTCCTTGTGGTTGGACCGAAGCCTTGATCATGGCATAAGTACACGGAGATCGCTTGTGATAACTCCTTTGATAAATGCTTTGTTTGGTCAGTATATAACCCGTATGATTTTACTGTTAATTTTGCCAATTATGACTCTGTTTCGATTTCATGCCGGTATGGTTGCCCTTGAGCTCATACAGCAAAAAAATGAGTTGCGAATGGGACCGTCGCTGGAGGAAAGAAACCGTTCCGGAAGTTTGGGTTCTCTTTGAGGGATTCTAAGATCTATGTATTAAGTGTATTCATGTTATTTGAAGTAAGATGACGCTTGAATATTAACACCACAATCGATTTCGCGTCATGCCATATTGATGGCAACAGATAAGAGTTTGAGTGAAGAAAACACACTATGAGCGTGTTTCTACATGGGGAACTAACAATAACATTAATTACCGATAAGTAATTTTTCGGTGCTAGGTGTACATGTATGCCTACAGTGATAATGAAGAAATAATTAATACTATAGGCCTAACTCAGAATATGTAAACAATAACGGACTTATAATATATCGGCCGATAAACTGCCTGGTTTATCAGTCGACAAACCAGGTTTTTCAAAACCTTGCTTTTCGGATTTGATAAACCTGGTTTTTCGACCGACAAACCAGGTTTATTGATCGAAAAACCAGGTTTATCGACAACGAAAACCTTGCGTCTCGAATCGATAAACCTAGTTTTTCGATTTGATAAACCTGGTTTATCAAATTCGATAAGCAAAGTTTTCGAAAAACCAGGTTTTATCGACCGACGGATAACCAGGTTTATCCCGGGGCGGGGGGGGGGGGGGTTCTCACAATGATATGGTCATACGTATATGTGCCTGCCTTTTGGGGTGCTTTTTCGCGAAAATTGGTATAGCGATGGGGTGGTTTTCATCACAGACCAAAGCGCCCAATTGGCATAAATTGGGTGTATTTTGAGGCATTTTTTGTAAAAAGCGCCCAATTTGTGCAAAATTGGGTGCTTTTCTGACAAAATTGGTATGGAAATTGGCCAAAAAAAAGGTATAGAGAAAGTCACATTTTTGAAGTCAAGCAGGCACACCCACGTACAATTTTGGTGAAAGTGACCCTAGAATCTATAAATGATGACCACCTATTGTGGGAATATTGTAAGGTACGGTCCAAATAAGAGAATTCTCTGTTAGATATTGTATGACAAAACAGCAACAAAAACGGCTGGTTGAGAAGAATTTAGTGTCTTATTTAAAAGATCTAAATGCTATCCGTTTTCTCAATGTAAGTGTTGTAAATAAAATTGATAGAGTAAACGGTATACTTAATAATTAATAACAAGATGTATGAAAATACAGTGGAAGGGCAAATAGCGAGATCTCGAACAAGATGGTACAGGGTGACCCAGAAAATGTTGAACCCAAAAATCACAAACTTAAAAAAAAAAAAAAAAAATGAAAATAAATAAATATGGCATTCTGTTTTCTGCAATTATGTAAACAATTTATTCAGCTTTCTGGAGAACTTTAGATCATGTAAATTGGCCTTACCAAACTAAATATACACTTGATTGTGTGACAGGGGGTGTTTTCGCCCTTTTGTAAAAGTGAAAAAATTGTAACTTGGTTCAGATATGAAACTTAATTCTGTTCTAAGTACGGTGAGTTAAGTAATATTTTCTTTTGATCTGTATTTATCAAATTAACATTTTCAAATGAAGTCAAGGGGACTTCAGTTTTTGTTTTCAAAGTCTCTTATATGATAATAATATTGATTTACATAATAAATGAATATTGATGAGATACTGTGCAGAAATGGTTTAAAACAGGCACTTGTTCTGCTCATGTAGCATGAAACCATTTTTTTTGCACTTCACTTAAACTACAAAACAACACTTCTTACAAAATTACACGTATTTTAAGTTTCGTGTGGCCTATTTTTATGATCTAAAATGTTTCAGAAAGTTAAATGTATGGTGCACATAGCTGGTGAACGAGTTATGCAATATTTTGTTATTTTAATGGTAAACAAAAATATTGAATTTTGTGATTTTTGGGTTCAACATTTTCTGGGTCACCCTGTACGACGAAGTAATAAAAACAGTGCGTATGATTTTCTTGGTCTCGAAAAATGTCACACAATAAAAAAGTCTATCACAGAACTCAAACTTCCTGACGATTCCTTGCTTACTAAGCAATCAGACATTATGAACATTATGAAGGAAGAGGGTACCAATCTCTATACAAGTGCTACTGTTGATAGTGATACTCGCTCGTCACCCACTATTGATACATTCAAACGCAGCCTCAAAACTCCTATTGCTGATGTTGTATTATTAAAAATTAATGTTTGCTTTTGTATTATTGTTATCCGTTATATATTTAATTGTTGTAAAGCGCAAAGATCATTTTTTTTGGAATTGCGCTATATAAGGACTGTTTATTATTATTAATATTAAAGGGTATCTGAATAGTACAACATTTCCTGAGATTTTAACCGAAGAGGAACAAGGTAAATGTGAAGGTTTATTGACGCATAATGAATGTAAAGAAGCAGTATATATCAACTAATACTGGGTAAAAGTCCATGTTGCGATGGTATTCCAGCAGAATGTTATAAAAGTACGGTGTACTAATGCCGCCAACACACACACAAGCAATTTACACACACAAGTGAATTATTTACGTACACAAGTGAATTAATTACACACACAGGTGAATTGATTTACGCACACAAGTGAATTAATTTACGCACACAAGTGAATTAATTTACACACACAAGTGAATTAATTTACGTGCACAAGTGAATTAATTTTCACACACAAGCGAATTAATTTACACACTCAAGCGAATTAATTTACGTGCACAAGTGAATTAATATACACACACAATCGAATTAAATTACACGCACAAGTGAATTAATTTACACGCACAAGTGAATTAATTTACACGCACCGAAGTAATTTACGCACCCCAGAAAAAATCTATTACACATACAAGCTACATAATTTACGCACGAGCGGCGGTTTTGATACTTCCACCTCGGGGGGGGGGGGGGGGGGGTAAATTAATTCGCTCGCGTGTTTATTACATTATTTTGTTAATTTAATACACCCACGAGCGAATTAATTTACCCGCGAGGTGGAAGTGTCAAAATCGCCGCTCGTGCGTAATTTAATTTGCTCGTGCGTGTAAATTAATTCACTTGTACACACGCATTTATTGGGGTGTGTGTGCGTAAATTAATTCGCTTGTGTGTGTAAATTAATTCACTTGTGCACGTAAATTAATTCACTTGTGCACATAAGTTAATTCACTTGTGTGCGTTAATTAATTCGCTTGTGTGTGTAAATCAATTCACTTGTGCACGTTAATTACGTGAATTGTATAGTATAGTTGTTTTAGGGACCGTTCATTATTTCTACCGGAGGGGGGAGGGGCGCCATCACTTGTTTTTGTATGCTGAAAGGGGGGGGGGGGCATAACATTTTTAGGTGGTGATAACTTTTTGTACTCATATTTCAAACCATTATTTCTTTATGATATTAATTTTATTATACACCCATGGTCCCCTTAACCCTAAGTCTATCCCCACTTTTGGTATGGTAGGGTTAGGGTTAACGATAACATTCTGAACACTGACAATAGGAATGTGTTGCCTTTCTAGGCTGAGAACATGCCCATGCTGACAGCATGCCCATACATACACTGTCTGAAATTATACACTTTACTCAACAAATATCACAAGTGTGTATAATAATATAAATGTTGTATCTTTTTTGTGTATATATATTTGAGAATAGTGTTCTCAAAAATTCATAATTTAGGGGTGGGTGCAATAAAGTGCTAAGTTTAAGTGCTAAGTTATTTCACACACCCCTTCAATCGTGTATGCTTATTGTATTTGTAGGCTTATATGTGTGTAAAAGAATGGGGGGGGGGACCGATTTTTTTTTTACATTCCAGAAGGGTCATGGTTTTTTGTTTTTTGCTTTCTTCCAGCTACCGGCCCACCCTCCGGTAGAAATAATGAAGCAGAGTTGACGCACCCTTAAGCAGAGTTAAAACTTATTAAATTGCTGCTTCGCAAAAGGTCACATGTCACCCACTCCAAGAAGAGCAATTATTAGTTTAATTTACAAAAAAAGGAGACAGACTGCAATTCCAAAACGGGCGTCCAATAAATATATCGAACACTGATTACATAATCATGTCAGTGGTATTGGCGAATCATTTGAAGAAAGTTATCAGTAAAATCATACATACATATCAAATTGGTTATATAGAAGGTAGATATATTGGTACACATGAAAGCTTAATTGATGATGTTATTAATATATAAATGAGAATAAATCGGCTGCTATTTTGTTTTAGATTTTGAAAAAGTTTTCGACACAGTGGAATAGAATTTTGTAGTTCAAACACTTTAGAAGTTTAATTTTGGGCCATCACACTTAACTGCAAAAGGTTGCTTAAAATACGTTGCTAAAAGTACTTTTATCATCCGTTGGTTGACGTGTTGATTAAAATTCATTCAATGTAGAAAGTTAGGCGTTGTATAAAAGTAAAAAATCCCCAGCGTTGATCAATTCGTCGAAAACAATGTCCTTAAAATGTTGGTGGAAACTGTTTCTGTTGCTAAAATATGTTGCGTAAACATATTCCACTTTGGCAACTGTTGCATGACCATTGAGGACAATCACGCAACAGTTGATGCAAGTTACGCACATGTGAATTTTAGGCAACTGTTGTCCAAAAAAGCCAATTTCGTGAGCTGTTGCATACTTGAACAACTGTTGAGTGAATATAATTGCCTAACTTTTGAGTAACTAGAATTGTTCAACTGTTGGTGAAAACATGTTATCAAATTTTACTTAACAGTTAAGCGGTTGCATACTTGAACAACGTTGTGTAAAATGTTGAGTAAATATTTAAGCAACCTTTTTGCAGCGCTGGGACCACAATTAGATTTATTCTGTCTTGGCATCCAAGACAGAAAAAAACGGAATACACTGACAAATAGTTTAAAATTGCCATCCTTGTTTGACATATATTTGTTTATGAATATCATTTCAACGGTGTTATAGCGACGTCACTAGCGATGAATATTGAATAGTCGATTTTTATAGCCAAAAAATACACGACATGGACATATACTGAATAGTTCATGTCATGTGATCTATTTTGCACCAAAGAATCACATAAATATGTTTATGTATTATATAATATGGACTATTTATACCTTCATACCCAGATGGCAAGACTACGTTTGGCAAACGTTCACAGTAAAAACACCATTGATAAGAGATGTAAGATATTATGTATAAGCCTATAGTTTAATAACATGTTAAAATAAATTACAGATTCACTACCGAACGGGAATAGTGTATGTAGCTCTGCTGCATCGCCTAGAATTCCCATTACAAGTTACCGGTTCACTACCGGGAGGAAGTGATGTATGTAGCTCTGCTACATCGCCCAGAATTCACATTATTTTGCCTACCGCGTGTTGCTATACAAAAATGCTCAATATATAATAAAAACTTGGCACAAATAAAATATCCAACATATGGCTATATTTGATAAATTAAGCAACAGTTGCTATACAAAAATGCTCAATATATAATGAAAACAATCCACAAATTAAGCAACAGTCACAAAATGCCCAACAAATGGTTAATTAATAATACCCAACTGTTGTGTAATTAAAATTGTGCAACTGCTGAGTAACTGGAATTGTTCAACTGTAGGTGAAAACATGTTATCCAACGGTGTTGGGTAAATTGTACGCAACTGTTAAGCGGTTGCATACTTCAACAACGTTGTGTAAAATGTTGAGTAAATATTTAAGCAACCTTTTTGCAGTGCACTTATCAATTGGATTACTGTAATGTATAATAATATTGAGAGTTCTTTCTTAAATCTTGGTTGGAAATCATAGTTCTTTAGATTGAGCAGTTTGCGTCAGGGCTGCATATGGGCGGCCAAATACGCCAAAAGGGTACAAAATGTGATGAAAGGTAGTGTAGAAATGCAAAAGGTAGTGTAGAAATGTAAAAGGTAGTGTACCTTTAGGTAATAAAGTAATAACACCAATCCTTTGTGTTACTGACAATTGACCCTTGTCATATCCATAGTTGATGGATCTCAATAGATACTAAGACAAGTCGGTAAAGAAAATTGTGTAAAATTCATAGCTAAAGCCAGGTGATTTGTCAATTTTGCTATTTTTCAGAGTACATTTAAGTTTATCATAAGTTATCAACCCTTCATCATAAGTTATCAATCCTTTATTATTATTATTATTGTTACCGTTACCTTCTTCACCTCGTCATGCTCGTGCCACGATGGCGATTGAAGGGTATGGGCTCGTTCACGAATATTCCAGGTTAAATTATACGTACGAGGTTACGTTATTAACCGAATGAGATGAAAGGTAAATGAAAGAAGAAAAATATCCAAAAAAATGATACTTATTACACTGAAGATGATTTTTCAAACTCTAGCGGTATTTTTAGGATGACATAATTTATGTGTGCGACATTATGAATTGTCTGGAATCATGTAATCAAATTCCATTTTACAATTAAACCAACGGAGATTCAAAATGTAATGGGGCCCTCACATGTATCCGTGTGAGCTGAGCGGCCCCTTACCGTGTAATGGGTGCAGACGGCGGCACACACGGTGGGCCGTTTCCCGTCCGTTGAACACGTTCAGGGGACTTTGCCGGCCACCGGAGTTTTAAACATGCTCAAAACTCCGGGCGGGTGAGTAAAAGCGGCGGCGAACGATGAGAGCCCGGTATGAAGACGGTATAAGGACGGCGCACCCGTTCACATCCGTTTCGCACCCGTTTCGCACCCGTTTCGAACCCGTTTCGCGCCCATTCGCAGGGCGGTGATTGACGGTGGTGGACGTCAACCATCTTAGCGACGGACTGCGGATGGCCGCATGCAGCCTAGTAACCGTTCGCGGAACGGACTCTCAGCAGGCATGTTGCAACTCTCTATAAATGTAAAAGAGCTAAAACTCACTCTTTCGAGAGCTCTAGGAGGAACAGATTTTTTTTGGAGTGAAGTTCACTCTTAAAAGAGCGATTTTTACTCTAAAAAGAGTTAAAATCACTCTAAAAAGAGTTAAAATCACTCTGAAAAGAGTGGAAATCACTCTTAAAAGAGTCACAAATCCCTCTGAAAAGAGTGAACTTCACTTCTTAGAAGAGCCGTGCCTCCTAAAGCTCTCGAAAGAGTGAGGTTTAGCTCTTTTACATTTAGAGAGTTTTATAATGTGGTTCGTACGAATTCCGGAATACAAATGAAGCGGCGAGCTTGAGCGCTCAGCTTGAAAAGGGCGAGTTGATGATGTAATCAGACGTTTCGGCCGGTACCCAGGCGTTTCGACCAGTTAGGAACCGGTATGGAGGTGGTATGCACACGATGAGGACACGGTGAGAACGGTAAGCTAGAACTGTATGAGGCCGGTGATCCCGAGACAAGGCCGGTGAGAACCCGGGACAGACCCGGTGTAGAACGGTATGGACCGAGGACCCGGTGAGGAGGTGTTATGCACCCGGTGAGAACGGTAAGCTAGAAATGTATGAGGACGGTGAGCCCGGTACACGGCCGGTGAGGACCCGGTAACGACCCTGTATATAACGTTATAGACCCGGTGGCCACAACAAAAAATTAATGCGCCCGTTGACATTTTTAGTGATTGTTTGGACTCTGTTGTTTTTCTATTAGACGGTAAGGTGGCCGCCTACCATTACCGCCCTAGTGCGAACGGGCGCGAAACGGGTGTGCCGTTTTTATACCGTCCTCAAACCGGGCTCTTACCGTTTGCCGCCGCTTTTGCTCACCCGGCAGGACCCGGCAGGAGTTTTGAGCATGTTCAAAATTCCTGCCGGGTCCTGCCGGGCGCGGATGGCCGTCAATGTCCACGGCAACGTGTTCAACGGAAGGGAAACGGCCCACCGTGTGACATCACCGTGTGCCGCCGTCTGCACTAATTTGTCACACGGTAATGGGCCGGCCAGCTCACACGGATACATGTGATGGCAAATGTATTTTACAGAGATTCCCGGAATGTGAGCGAAGCGGCGAGCTTGAGCGCTCAGCTTATACAGGGTAGTTTGATGACGTTATCAAGGCGGTTCGGTCGGTACCCAAGCGTTTCGGCCGGTGAGGACCTGGTGGGGAGGTGTTATGAGCCCGGTTCCAGGCCGATAAGGACCCGGTATAGAATAGTATGAACCCGGTGACAAAAAAAAAATGCGGCCGTTGCATTTTTTTGCTGATTGTTCACCGTGTTGGACTCTGTTGTTTTTCTATAAGACGGTAAGGGGCCGCCCAGCTCACACGGATACATGTGAGGGCCCCATAACAGTCAATAGTTAGGTCACCCAAGCCCTATATGAAAGCTATGAAGATTGTTAAACGGGGTCAGTCGTCACAAACATGCACAAACACAATAGTCAAACGACCTTGCTATTGTCATGCTATTGTCAACAGTCCCTACACAGAGGTCTGCAGTGCAAATCTGTACGATTTTCGCCATGTAATCTCTATGGCGGATTTCATTCCGTTGTATGAAGCTATGATGTTTGCGTGGTCTTCGCTATCTCTTAGTAGATAGAGCAATACGTACATGGACTTTTTTGTAGACGAGGGTTAATTTCATGATTTGGTGAGGTTTAGAATGAGTTAGGATTCCTGTAATTTTGAAGACCACGGATTGTCAAAACGTGAATTTCCCGACATTGTACGACATAAATTTGGTCACTAAACGTGTTTAAAACTATTCATTTTATCGTTCTGCAGATGTTATTGACACTCCTCTAAAATTCTACATGATTTTTAACACGTTTCTTAGTATTTGAGATGCCCAAATAGACCATTTTCCGAAGCTATTTCTAGCAAATATTGCAGTCACTAAGATTCCATTGTTTTCTTGCGTATAACAAAATATGACATGCAGCGTGACCTCCCTACTGGCTGATAAGGCCAATCGTGACCACCGTCGTCTGCTGTAGATGATAATATAGTAGTCTGCCCTCAGTACAACTATATCATACACACTCTTCTCTAGATAGAGGGCACTGTGTCGAAATCTGCAGTTGTGGTACTTCAGGGTGTGCGCGATGCTCCGTCCTGGAAACATGTTTAGTTTAGATTCCACACCACTAAAATGGTTTCTTGATACGTTTACATGTTACAGGGGTGTTTCAAAAAGCTCATTTTCTCGCTTATAAAGCGACTGGAATTTTCGATTTGACATTTTCCTTAAATGTCATGATATTTTTGATCATTTAATCAACACACATTACATATGGTTACCCTGAAAGTTCCGAGAAATGAACTGAATGTTAATCTCAACGCTTCCTTCAGAAGCCAAACGAGATGATCTGTTGTTAGCCATACGAACATATTGCATATAGTATTATAGTATAATTCAAGTCGATTTTTCAGTTGGTGTATAAGTGATGCTTACTATTAAGATCATTGCATTTCTCTTAACACTTACGTATGCTTATAATAAATTGTCTATTCAAAATATGCTAAACTTGACCAGTTACCTCATCATCCCCCAATCTTCCTTTATATCATTATTATCAGGTAATCAATATTTATACATATCGACTTAATGACACTTGATGCCTGTCAGCATCAATGGTTTTTCATTATCTGTAACATCGTAAGTCCATCATAACATTCATTCCAAGTTGCAAACTGTCTATCGTGCTCATTATCTCTCTACGCATCCGTGATTACAAATTTAAGTCCATCATAAAACAGACTGAATGCGTTCAATCCAAGTTGCAAACTGTCTATTGTGCTGATTTTCTCACGTAATCTGTGAAAACAATTTTTATATGGTTAGTCACTACAACGTGTATTGCAATTGTTTTGGGCCTAACCGCTTTATTGTACGAGCCATCTACAAACTTTATTTAAACCCACTTAAGTTTGGGTGGTTCGACCATTATATTTTTGTTGTTGTCAGTGTTTATTCATGTCTTCTTGTTGTTCAGTGTGTATCAAGCATGTAAAAAAAAATCATAGGAAGTTGCAATGTACGTTATGTAATAAATACGTTCATAAGTGTTGTAGTAATTTGACAAATAAGGAATTTAAGAAAAATAATGTATCTATGTATTGGTATTGTATTTCTTGTAATGACAATATAAACTTGCCGTTCAATCATATAATTGATGAAAGGGGATTTTTACTTGGGTTATTCAAAATGTATGAAGACAATAATGTACTAATTGAATACAGCTCAAATAATTTTGAGCACTTACTGTTTGACCCAACTGAGCTTCAATACGATATAGAAGAAGGTAATATGAATAGCTTTTCATCATATTATACTGATGATAAGTTAAAAACTCTACAGGATATATCTGACACTAATTTATCACTCTTAAATATTAACATTAGAAGTCTCTACCGAAACAATGAAACCTTAACAGACTTCTTACACGGCTGTAACACTAACTTTCAGATTGTTGGTCTGGTTGAAACCTGGCTGAGGGACACGCCTGAAGAATATTTTCACTTAAGTGGGTATAATCTTGAGTTCAAAAATAGAACAAGAAAAAGAGGTGGTGGAGTGTGTTTGTATATAAAGGAAAATATGAAATATAAACTACGTAATGATCTGATCGAAAAAGGTAAATGTCCAGATAGTATTGATAGTTTGTTTATTGAAATAGAAAGAAGTGGATCTAAAAATATAATTGTTGGTATTGTGTACAGACCGCCGGATGAGGATGTAAATGAATTTAATCTATTTGCTGATCATTTACTTTCAAACATCACAAAAAATGAAAATAAACTTGTGTATATAATGGGTGATTTTAATATCAATCTCTTGAATGAAGATGTTCACACTCCGACAAACGAGTTTGTAAACATCCTTACATCGCATTCATTGTATCCCAGCATCAATAAACCAACTAGAATCACATCTACATCGGCAACCCTGTTATAAAATGTCAGAAATAAAAGGCATATTCCATGCGTGTATCCGACGATGAGGGCGCTGGACGAGTGAGATCTTGGTTCAGCCAGTGTCGGTCAGACGGGTGATATCCTTGCGCTCAGGCCTGCGAAGATGGGATAAGTTGTGATACCGTAAAGAAAGTCCTGGTACCATTCCAGTCTGCATAAAATAGTTGTAGTGCCAACAACTTCATTTACAAACTCCTTGGCTCATCAAACTTCCGGTATCATAATGACAGATATCAGTGATCACATGCCAATATTTATTACTACTGATTTAAAAGTGTATAACAGAACCTATTCTATTCCAATCCAACTCAAAGAGATGTACGCCAGTATAGTGATGACAATATTGAGCTTCTTAAAACAGAAATGAGCAAAGTCGACTGGGATACTGTTTGTTCCTCTGATGACCCAAACAAAGCATATGCCAAATTTATTGAAAAATTCAACAGTTTGCATGACAAATGTATTCCGACAAAAAAGGTTACACCTCGTAGCAAAAAGTTAAAACCCAAATCGCCTTGGATTACAATTGGGCTCTTAAAATCGATTAGAAGAAAGAATATACTGTATAAGAAATCAATAAAGAAACCTACTGGAGCAAATATTGACAAGTACAAAAGTTATCGTAATAAACTTATTAACTCTACTTTACGATTTGCAAAACAAAGCTATTTTTGCGATTTGCTAGAAAAGGAAAAATACAACATGAGGAATACATGGAAGGTTTTAAATTCAATTATATATTAAAAAAAGAAAAACAAAGACCCCCCAATCTTTCGTATCCGGAAACGAAACTTACACCAGTCCTAATGATATTGCAATGCAATTCAACAAATACTTTGCGAATATAGGATCATCCTTAGCTTCAAGTATCAGCCACACTGGAAACGATTACTCTTCTTATCTTAATGAGAACATTAGTTCAACCTGCTTTTTCAAACCAACAAATGATGATGAAATAATAACACTAATAACTAAACTTGGTAGTAACAAGAGCGCGGGTCATGATAATATTAAATTAGATCTAATAAAAAAGATATCAACGGAAATAGCTCATCCGCTAACGCTATTATTCAATATATCGTTAAGTAGTGGTGTAGTGCCTGATGATTTAAAAATAGCTAAAGTTGTACCTATTTATAAGAAAGATGATCCTCAAATATTTGGAAATTATAGACCTGTATCTGTATTACCCTGTTTATCAAAGATTTTGGAGCGTATTGTGTATAATCGCTGCTATGATTTTCTATGTAAACATAATATTTTGTATGATCAACAATATGGATTCCGTCAAAAACATTCTACTTATATGGCAGTTCTAGATGTTGTTAATGATTTGACTAAGAAAATAGACGAGGGAATGTATAATGTTGGCATTTTCATGGATCTATCTAAAGCGTTCGATACCATTGACCATACCATTCTATTGCATAAACTATCTCACTATGGTTTCAGAGGTGTTGCTTATAATTGGTTTTCTAATTACCTTTACAATAGAAAACAGTATGTGTATTATAATGGTATAGAATATTGTAAATTAAATATATCTTGCGGTGTACCCCAAGGGTCAATTCTTGGACCACTTTTATTTATAATATATATGAATGATATTTGTAACACATCCACACTTTTATCTTTTATACTATTTGCTGATGACACCACCGTACTCTATAGTCATAATGATCTGTCAGTTTTATGTGACACTTTAAATATCGAGCTCCGTGAGGTATGCAACTGGTTCAAAGCAAATAAGCTGTCACTCAATGCTAAAAAGACCAATCAAATGTACTTTGGGACATCTTATCAAACAAGGAATATAAGTGATCAACACAACATTTACCTTGATGGAACAAAACTTGTTCGTGCGCGTGAAGCTGAGACCATAATAACTAAATAGTTTAGTTATTATGGTCTCAGGCGTGAAGCAAAGTTTTTAGGTATTACAATTGATGAAAATCTTACATGAAAAAAAAACAGATTAATAATACGTGTAGATCATGCATGCTCTAGAAACATAGGGGTCTTAAACAAAGTCAAATACTTTTTACCAAAACATGTATTGTATCAGTTGTATTGCTCAATGGTCTTGTGCTATCTCAATACGGTATATTATTATGGGGAAATGCTCCTCAAGAGTATTTAAACAAAGCTTTTCGTTTGCAAAAAAGGGCACTAAGAATTATATCAAATAGCTCCTACCTAAGCGCATCAAAACCTTTATTTGAAAAATATAACACATTAAATGTTTTCAACATGTATAAGAAAGAAGTAACTATTTTTATGTATAAGTACAAACATGGAATGCTACCAAAATCATTCGCCGGTATTTTTACGAACCACAAAGATGTACATACTTACAACACAAGAAATAAAGATAACTATCAATTAGGCATACATAAGACAAAAGGGCTATTAATCACAGGACCAAAGGTGTGGAATAGTTTGCCAAATGATATCAAAGATGCTACATTACAAGCATTAGCCAATTAAAAAGAAAAATCACAACCTACTTGCAGCCTTAATTATGTTGTCGCGTGTTCATAAGTTGTACATTCACCAGTAAATAGTATTACACGTTTGTACTCTTGAGCTGGGTGTATATTGTTATTACTATCTATATTATTATTTATACATTAATACACGCTTTTCGTATTTGTAATACCATAAATTAATTAATTAATTAATATATTGATTAATTAGTTAATTAATAGACCGACAGATAATTCAGTAGAATATATTGTATACAGCATACTATTTTAAATATTTCATATCCCTTTTTATCAGTAGTATAACATTCCTTCAGGATCCGTACTGTAATGGTATCTTGAGAACCTGTGTACAACACTGTATCAATGCTATACTTAAAAAACAATCAAGAGCACATACTTTATCAAACTAAACCAATATTATGTCAAGTAACTTAAATCTTAAATCAATAACAAACAACAAAACAATCACGTTGCTGCTTCCACGTGGGATATAATGTATATCCATTGCTTGTTTACTTTTTCGTTGTCTTTTTTTTGTTGCTGTTGTTGTTGATTTTTTTTCTTCTTTTCTGTTATGTTAACTTATAATTTCTGTAATTGTATATTTTGTATATTTTTCTGTATTTGTAGAATGTAAGCTTTGTTTAAGGGGGTGCAACAACGTCAGGCTTTTGCTTTTAGTTGTTCCTCCTCCATCATATTATTTGTTAATCTGTCATTGTATTTTGTCTTTGTTGATATGATGAAAAATAAATATTGAATTTGAAAAAATTTAATTTGAATTAGACTTGCGTTAGTGCTTCGTTACGTCTGATGAAATCAGCAACGTCGGTCTTGAATGTTTCAGGATTATCGATGTTTACAGTCTGCGGCGCCGATTTAAGTGTAGCGGGTGGTAGCATGAATAAATCAATAGGGCGATCGAAATTCAAGCCAGTATTTCTTTGAAATAGTTGCTGGTTGAGATATTTAACCAATGTATAAATATTACTTCAACATTAAACATGATATCTGAAGCAAAGGTTTGACTAATTTTATTCAAAAAAGGTGGAAAAATATTGATGAAAATATCCGACCATCGGCAATGTAGACTCATTATGTTAAGGATAATAGACGAGTATCACGACATTCGTGGAAAAGAATTGTCCGAGGCCGCAGGCCGAGGACAATTCTTTTCCACGAATGGCGTGAATACGAGGCCATTATCCGACTTAACGCACATCTAGGACGTCATACAATTGTTTTTGATTTCTCAGGATAATTTTGCATGAGCTGCTGACATGATTTGCATTGTCCTTACGAATGTAGTGAAAACACACCAATACCCTTACGAATGTAGTGAAAAACACGCCAATACATTATTGACCCTTGAAGGGCAATGACATTATAGCCAATGCATTATAGGCCCTTGAAAAGAGGCAATTACATTTGCATAACCACATATTAAGGGAAGTATATGATAAGTGTTGTAACTTAAAAGAAACTTGAAAGATATAAATTGATCATGTAGTCATATTCATTGATAAATTACGTAATTTTAAAGAGACGATAGTGAAATTATTCTTGAAGATATTATAAACTCATTCTGACTCTGGGTATTGACTAGTAAAGATGGCAAGCGAAAGCGACTCCGATATATTTCTGACTCAAAATTCGTTTCGAAATGAAATGAATGATAGTGATGGAAATGATGAAATAAATTATGATGATGTGTTTCCTAATGAAAACGTGGAAAAAGAAACCGAGAAATTCTATCCAGCGGTTTCCGATATATCGGATGATGAATTGATCGCGGCAAGCCTGGCTATGGAGGAGAAAGACAAGATTGCTACGGTTCCGTCGGGACCTTCTCGATTCGACAAACCAGTCAATGACGAAGAAATGGCCAACATTTCTAGACGAAGGTACATTATTAATTTATTTTAGAATACTATTAT
Source organism: Ophiura sarsii (assembly GCA_035610835.1). NCBI lineage: Eukaryota > Metazoa > Echinodermata > Ophiuroidea > Amphilepidida > Ophiuridae > Ophiura > Ophiura sarsii. Next base: position 26,199,246 of record CM069456.1, read on the forward strand.
AAATCTGACAATATTCACTTACTCTCTTTAGTCAATTTGTAAGGGTGATGGTCTTCTATAAAGACGGTTTGTACGATAACGAATCAACATGTTGTAAAATCATATTAAGATCATGACAATAAACATGATAAATCACAAACGAGGCATGTTTTGGAAAGAAACCTCAAAATGAAAATGAACACAAAATATGAAAAGCTCTATTCCAAAAGCAAAGGGATTTACTCCACCTTTTGTCGAAATTGAGTTAGGTGCAGAACATGAAAGAGAGTTCCGAAATACATATGTTACACTTTGATCTAATTTCAGGAAATGTCCGGTAATTTCCGGAAATTTGAATATAATTCACTATTTAGTAAGCCAAAATGGTAGAAATATGGTTCTTTTATCATGGTAAAACATCGATAAGAATGTCCTTAATGAAATGCAATGAAGAAAACGTAAAATGTATGGGATAATTGTTAATAAAATTGCACACAAACAGAAGTGTTTTTATTTCAAAAATGTGCCAAATTGTCAAAGTTTTCAGTTTTTTTCCAAGAAAAAGCAAAATGTCATACTTTAAAAAAAGGTATTTGAATTCGGATTTCTGTTTTCAATGTGATTTGATAATGTCTTTCAGGTGTTCCTTAATTGAAAATAACGATTGTTTAGTAAAGTGGTTTTTTTTACAAATTGGTCGAAACATTTATGCTCCAAAAGGGATCAACTCCACTAGTTTCCGAAAATAAAGAATGACATAAGAAATACGGTGAAAATTAAACAAATGAAATCAAACCATTTTTAAGCTTACACGTATTATAATAGTAGCCTATCTTTCATATGGCAGAAAATTAGCATAATCAAAGAAGTGCAACATCCTTAATTTCACTTATATGGAGTTGATCCCTTTTGGAACATAGCTCTTCATATATATTTTCATAATTATAGTGCCACACAAAGACACCACCTAAATATATTTTGTCGTACTATTTACACTACTTGCGTTTCAGTTTCTTGTTATTGTAAGAACATTTTCTTGGTGCTATATAGTTACAGTTATTTCCTGGGTTTTTTCGTTTATGCAGATTATCTGATAGTACAGAGAGGAAAATCCGTTGGGCTGTCAACCTCTTTAACCAGTGGCAAAAAGAGAGAAACATACAAGCTTCATCGAACCCATCCCTCAACATAAGTTCCATCAATGTACATCTCGACAATATGACGAAAGACGAATTGAATTATTCAATATCTAGGTTTCTTTGTGAGGTAAAAAAGCATAATGGTGAACATTACCCTGGAAACACACTTCACGAGATGGTTATTTGTTTCCAGCTGCATTTCGAACTGAAGGGAATAGCCTACAAGTTCCTGAATGATCCTGCTTTTCTGGAACTTAAAAACACACTGGACAGAAAAATGCAGGAGCGTGCCCAGTCTGGTATAGGGGCACATACAAAACAAGCCCAAGTTATCACAGTGGACGAGGAGGACATGCTATGGAAAAGTGAAATCCTTGGATCATCAAATCCTACCCAACTTCTTAACACCCTGGTTTACATGGTTGGGTTAAATTTCGCATTGCGTGGTGGCCAGGAGCACAGGAGTTTAAGATGGAAAGAGCCCCAGCTTGAACTCTTAACAGACAGTACAGGAAACAATTTCCTCCGATACTCAGAGGATTGCTCTAAGACCAATCAGGGCGGTTTGAAGCATCGCAAAATTAAGCCGAAGGTAGTTGATGCATATGAGAATAAGAAAGACAGAAAACGTTGCCTTGTTACTCTCTTTAAGAAATACACGTACCACTGCCCGGAAAACAAACCAAATGGGTTTTATCTACGACCCCTCGCCAAGCCTAAGGGCGCAATCTGGTATGCAGCAACACCAATTGGCAGACACAAGCTTTCCCAGGTTGTCTCAGAACTGTGCAAAAAGGGAGGCCTATCTGGACATCGTACAAACCATTCTCTACGCGCTACTGCTGCATCAAGGCTCTATGATGAGCAAATTGATGAACAATTAATATGTGAAGTCACTGGACACAGATCCAATGCAGTCCGGAATTACAAGCGCACAACCGACACCTTAAAGCGCAAGGTAAACGCCGTCGTCCAAGGACTAACAGTAGCTAATCCAAGCACAAGCGGTAGCAGTAATGTAAGTAATGAACCGGATGAAGATACTAATCAAGCACGTCATCAGTCTGTTTCAAGTGTCATTGAAAATACAGGTCTTCCTGGTGCTACCAAGCACATTTCACTAACACTGAACTTTAATTTATAAATTGAACTGGAAAACGTTAGAAAACGTATGAAAAATATTGAAATGAAATTAAGAGAATGTGATAGCATCACAGAGAATATTAATTCGTCAAAAAGGGGTCTTATTTGACAAATTAAAAACTTGTCATCCAAAATGGCAGGTTTGTTTGAAATATTCTGTAATGGTGTACATTTATTTGTGATGCTAAAAGAACAATTTAGAGTGTTTCTAGGGAATTTTCATCGTAACAAACATTTGCTTGACTGAAATATATTTAACTTTTAATGAATGAATGAATGACAAATTAAATGACAAATTAAAATTACTTATCATCAATAAAATTACAAATTAAAATTACTTATCATCAATAAAATTACAAATTAAGATTAGTCATTTAATTTGTCATTCATATTAAATGACTAATTATTGATTAAAAAATATTCTTTTAATTTGTCATTTAATTTGTCATTCATTTGTCATTCATTCATTTGTCATTGAAAATCAAATATTTATGAGTCGTGAAAATATTTGCTATGTTGAAAATTCAATTAAAAATACTACTAATTGGTAAATTATCATTAAAAATAATTGTTTAGCATTACAAAATATTGTTTAACTGACGAACCTTTCATGACAAATGTTTAATTTGTCAAATAAGACCCCTTTTTTGACGAATTAATATTCTCTGTGTATACGACTATGATAAAATGTACAGTGAATTAAAGATTCGCTTTGATATTAAACGCATTGTTTTCAATAATCAATTCCCGATCAGGATTGAATGAGTCTAAATCATTATATCAGTAACTGTAAAATACAAATAAGGGGGAACATCATTTATGATTATGAAGTTTGGTGGTTTATGACCGTGCCATATCCTACTGTGCATTTGATTTTGTCGCAATATTATTTACTGGAAAATTACTTCAACTGATCATAAATGAAGAAATATTATGTGTTTATATGACTTAATGATACAAAAGATGTTATTATTTATGTGATATTAACAAGGGTTCTAGTAAAACAGTCTTTGAAAATAAAGATTGAAAAATATAAGTGTATAAAATGCTCATAATATGCGTGTGTACAATAACAAACGTACATGTATATTTGTTATAAATTGGATACATTTTGCTTCAATTACGATTAATAAATGTACAAAATATTGACTTGATTTGATAGTAATGGTGTTGTTTGATTGTATTGTACGAAGAAAGAGAGTTTTGATATCCAAATGTTCAAAATATTGACTTGAAAGCAATGGTATTGTGCAACGACAGAATGAATGTTGATACATTTTCATGGTATTTCGACTTGAAGGCAATGGTATTGTATTTGTATTGTATAAAATAAATGTTTCGAGCTAAAATACGATTAATTTAATTATGGTATTCTGGAAAAAGGAGTTCACTTCTGTGTGTGTGTGTCTGTAATCAATTATTGTTGTATTTATTTCTGTAGGGGTGAGAGATATCTAAGGAGAGAAAAACAACTCTCCATGGCTCTCGATTTACGAATGGAGGGATGTTGTTCTCTAAACAATAACTCTCCATTCTTAACAATAACTCTCCATTCTTAACAATAACTCTCCATTCGTAAATTTACGAATGGCGTGTTATTGTTCTATCTCTCCATTCTTGGAAAATAATGGAGTGAGAAAACAATGTCATGACGTCATAGGTGTGCGTTAATTATTATTATCATCTCATATAATTTTCATTCCATAGCTCTCATCCAGAGTGAGAGCGAGGATACAGACCAACCTTTTTGGGTAGCTTTCTTACCCAACCTACCTATTTGTACTGCTAGGTCAAAGGATCTAAACAAAAATCAAGGCCCCAAAGCCTACTAGTACTACTACTACGGGCCTAGGACGTATATTAATAATAAAGCCTATAAAATAAAGGCGAGGTAGAAATGCAAGGCTTTTTTAAGAAGTCAATTGTCAGATCAAAAAGGGGTTTAACCGTTAAATTAGTTCAAATTCCAGTTATATGCATTTTTACTCACCTGCTGTTATGTTGTCAAGCTAATCTACTGCAAGTCCTAGTATTTCTGGCAGTTTTCTAGCCTGGATATTTCGTCAGTATTTCAATTTCGACCGAAAACTGCCGCCGCAAGATACTACTGACAGCTCGTGATTGTGATCGCCTACATACAGCCCGTGTACAACCGAGGAGGTGTGGAAAGGTCACCTTTTCTCCGATATGCATCGCCTTTCGCATCCACCTTTTCACTGCTTTAGCGCCCGGGAATATTGGCCAGTCTGGTGGAGAAATGAGCCATCGGAGTTGGACAACTGGTGTAGCGCCCTCATTTATCAGAAAAAGTTGAGAAATGTTGCCAGAACATTTACAATCAAAATTCATCCAAAAAACCTACACAATTCATTGAAAATATTTCTTTTTTGCATTGTGGTACAAGATAATATATAGTCCTAGAATCTGGATTAAATTATAACTTTAATCAAATTTAAGGGCAATAAGTACCTTTCTTGATTACTTAATATTATCATTGGGCCACAGGTTCCTGCGTGACAAAAAAAAGGTATAATCCCCATTTGACATTACATTGCAATGAACATGATGAAAGGTATATAATGTTATGAATCGAGGGTCTTCAAGAAAATCCTGCTGCAATTACAGGTAGTACAATTGATGTGGCTTCAATTCAGTAGTCTCTTGTTTTTCTTAACTAGCAATGACATATATATAGGCACGTTTTATTTGGGATTCAACTTGTGTTTTTTTAATTAATATCTGTACCGTGTAGAGTGGAAAACAGACGACCTCCAATTTGCCACATGTTTTGCCCTGGGTTTTTTTTGGGGGGGGGGGGGGTCGATCTTAGGGGAAACCCCTTGGTTCTTGTTATTGTCTGTCATTTTATTGCTATATCGAAACCGTAATTGTAAACAATAGACAAGGAAACTCATAATATATTGCATTAAACACGGGCAATTTCGTCTGTACAAAGAGCCAGTACAATGAATGATTATGCAAAGGTACTCACCTGCAGTATAATTGTGATAACTGGTGTACCGCCTTGCACGAAGTGAAACACGAATTGATTCAAAACCGGAAGAGGACGCAGTATAATTCAAGTATAGGCGTCATCCAGAGTATACGATAGGCATATGTACTAACACCGACGACGAAACACGGCAAGAACACGACACGCATACTTACTCCTCTTCCATTCTGCCTGATACACAGAGATTATCTCGACATGTCTGAGTCGGATCCTCTTTTGGATATTAATAGACCTCCAGATGAAGATACAGAGGTAAGTTTATACATCTAGCGGCTAATGTTCACCATATATACGGTTTATATAATATATGTAAACGGTAAAATTACTATCACAACATGTTCATTCGTTACACGTGTCTGATCATCAATTGCGACCAAAATACGGAGCTATACGGGGTGGTTCGGGATTCTTTGCCCAAGAAATAATGGATCAAAATGAATCAATGATATTTTTTAATTACTTTTTGCATTTGTTTTACTTCATACTGGGTCGAACCTTGACATGTTTCTTGACGTACAGGGTGTCTCAAAAAAAACCGTGCACGTGTTTACCCAACCTATTGACCATGAACTTCTAGAATTTGGTGTAACAATTGTATACATATTGATGGACCAAACACTTAGCTTTCATATGCCGTTTATTTCATCTAATTTGGTTTTGTCAATTCTGAGATATGATCGATTAACTAAAGCTACCTAAAATCGAAGTTGTGCCACTTTTAAGGAAAGAATGCTTAAGATAAGCATTAAAACCCTCGTCCTCTTAAGGGAGGGTGGTCGCCGATAGCGCTAGAATGCAAACAACAGTGACCTAGGGCGTCTAGGTGATCGCTTTTACATTCACTGCGCTCATTTTGACGAAAACAAATTGAGGCTGCCACCTTACCCGGGGGTAGGGTAAGCCGTCAAAGCCCGATAGTAGGGGGGTGGTTGCCATCTTTCAATTTTTTTTAAATCGCCATTTTGAAAAATATTTTTATTGTGTGTTCCTGAAACATTTTAGCATGGGCCTATGTTAGAAACACCATTTCCATCACTTACAAGCAAAAAACCGGGTGAAATTCTGATATTTAGAACTTTTTTGGCGAAGATTTCTATGAAATTTCACTGTCCAGCGAATACGGCGGGATTTTGAGGTCGGCCACGTTTGGTGACGTCATTGTGACGTCATGCGTGGGATGTTTGTACTTGTTTTAGTATGTATAGATAGAGGGAACCTCTAGCTATAACATGGTACCCAAATAAGCATACTCTGCATTTCGGATTGGATTTTTTTAGAGGGTGGTAACCCCGATGGTAACAACCCCCCCTTTCCGGAGTAACCCATTCTATTCATTGCAAACTGTAAAGTGGCACAACGTCGACTTTAGGTAGCTTTAGTTAATTGGTCATATCTCAAGATTGACAAAACCAAATCAGATGAAATAAACGGAATATGAAAGCTAACCGTTATGGCTATCAATATGTATACAATTGTTACACCAAATTCTATAAGTTCACGGTCATTAAGCTAGGTAAACACGTGCACGGTTTTTTTTGAGACACCCTGTATAGACGTATAATGCGGTGTTTGCAGTGCACCTTTTGAATACAAACATTAATTTATTTGGTTTTCTTTTTTTATTATTTCCAGAATAGACTCCCCGGTTTTGAGATCTTACATCATGCTACAGGAACATACGATGACTGTCCAGCATATATCAACCAGCCATTCAATACCGGTGTTTTAATTGCTCTGACATCTATCACTATTGGTACTGCACTTATGCTTACACCAGTACTGTTGGAAAATAGCAGTCATTTGCAACTCACCATTACAGAGTCACTTTGTGCAGTAAAAGTAATAATTGCAATTTGTACGGTTTTTGTGTCAGGCTGGATGCTCTATCACCGCAACAGCATTACATTACGCCGAAACGACCTCTCCTTTAGGAACGACGACTCTAAGCCTTTAGTACGAATGCTAGCGACGTTTGGTGCAGGTTCTTTGGTACATTGTGTTTTGGAAACAATCTGTCATCTGGATATACTCGTTCGTTTCCAATACATTTCCCATGCTATATTTCTTCTGTGTCTTCTTCCGTTCTTCTTATCGTTTAGGCCAGAACGTACGACCTTTAGGAACTTAAGTATTGTACATTTTTCTTTCACTTTTTTGATCATTGTTACAACCTGGACATGGATAGAAATAGCGATAACTCCCATGATGTTGATAGAGCCATACTTAAATGAGACATACATCACACCATGTAATGTAACGCCCATACAAGACAAATACAGCAATCGGAACAGCAATGCGACATGTTCCGTCTTCATTAGTGTACTCCAAACATTTGTTGACCCTTTTTATATCGAATTTCCCACTATTGCCGTACTGGTTTTCATTGGTCTTTGGACAACGACAATTTCACGTCCCCACAATCACCCTTTGATTCCCTACGTCTTTATCGCGTGGCGTACACCTTCGACCTCCAAAAGCAGACGCTTATTCAGAACAATGATTGCTAGCCTCATATCAATCGTTGCCGTTTCTCTCTTTGTGGGAGCGTTTCGTATTTCTCAATTCATATCAAATCACGATCAAGTATACATTAAATTGTATACTTTTGTGAAATTGATATACCGAATTATAATCCTCGGCCCTGTGATGGTGATAGCATGGAAGCTTAAATCTTGGAGAAATTCTGAAAACTTTCCACTGAGTGCCAGCGAAACGGTTCTCATGCTCACTAGCTGCAGCGATGTGCTATGGTTCATGTTTAGATTGATCTCGTCTGTCGCTTGCCTTCATTTAGACAACAGCGTTACCACTGAAGCAAGTACATGTATGATGTATGCAATTCTATCGATCTTGCAACCCGTGGTACAAACTAAACTTTTTATCGATCTGCGTCGCAAAAGAAAACCTCTCTACGCCAAGAACTTTCTGATATTCTTCGCTGCATGTAATTTTTCCGAATGGTTGAACCGAAGCCTTGATGATGGCATAAGTCGATTTGGACCGCTTGTGATAACGCCTTTTGTTAATGCATTCTTTGGGCAGTATACAACTCGTATGATTTTACTGTTAATTTTACCATTTATGAATCTGTTTCGATTCCATGCCGGTATGGTTGCCGTTGAGCTCATGCAGCAAAAAAATGAGGTCCGAATGGACGGATGATGGAAAAAAGGAAACATTCCGAAATGGCCTATTGCTTAAAAAATAAGTTTGAGGGATTCTTAAGACCTCTTTAAGTGGAGTTTGTTATTCATGTTATTAGAGGTAAAAAGAACGCTTAAACATCAACGCCACAACCGTTTTCTGCCATCATTCATACATCATCATCAACGCATGTGCAATGCAATGATTTTGCTATTAATATCTCATGAAACGAAACATTTACCATGTTTATTGACTTATATACAATTATCGCGTAGCTAAGTACACGGAATAACGGGAATATGTTCTCCGCATGATAGATAGCACTCTTCAAATTCAACTTCAGTTACATCTTAGATATTGGCTTTCAACATCATATTTATAATATAATATTATTATATTGTAACTAAATAATCGTTTTGTCTAAATAATAAAGCTTATTGCCCAACGATTAACAAATATGGTTATGTAAACTTGTGACAGAGTAGAAACACCGGTTACATGGAATTGGACAGGAATAGATAGATGGCGCTGTAACAAAGACGATGGAGCAGAATAATCATTTAATAACAACAATTACACGTTTCCCATGATCCTCGGCTAGAAGCTGATGTGGTTACTAGGACAGAAACATGAATGACAATGACATTAGCAGTATGATTTAGGACAAATTTCCACCAAGATCATATAAAAAGGAGTTTTTCTTAATCTTCTGAGAGAAAAAAGGTTTGTTCGAAAGTTAGACGCATGGTGAAGCCATTCTGAATGTAAACAAACATGAATGGATAGATGTTCTACGGGCAGCGACGCGAAGGACAACGGGATTACCAGTCTAATATTAAGGAGAGATTGTCACAACGAGCATGCAATATTCAAATGAGTAATGTTTCTCAAGTGATCATGTTTTTGATCCATATTTTAAAATGAAGATAGTTCAGTTCAGTTCAGATCAGTTTTTATTCATCACAAATGAGATACATACAATGAAAATGTAAAAATGCAGAATTGCATTCCTCGTACGGTTTCCGCTGTTACCCAGAAATCATCAAGATATACAACTGTGTTTTCATATCCTCGTTTAGCCATCATAAGCTTTACAGATTGAGTTAGGCGATGGAATATTTCAAGAGCATTTTTATCATAGCACCAAAACTAAGTTTTGTGTCAACCATGTAGTCTACTTGTAAGTTGTGTTAGCATTGCCTTCAAATTTGCAATTGTAGCCCTAATGCGTTATAGCTAGCTGGGTTAACATTAACTGATCGGTATGCTGCTGACAGATCAATTTTTGCCATAAATGAATTGGGTTTTACTAATTTGATTGCATCATCCAATGTTTGGAATTTAAACTTTTCAGTATGAACATAATCATACACCCTTACATTTAGGAATGGAACAATCATGAATGATGCGCACATTTTGTGAACTAGGTTTCGGTATATGCACCTAATGCGCTTTATAATTAATAATAGTTGGTTTTTCATGAACTATTTGATAATTTCCTAATGCAATTTCTGATTTGATCGTTTCCTCAACCTTCCCCCTATTTGCCTTTGTAGCTGATTTATAATTAGGCATAAATGCTGGTTGCAATTCTGTGGCTTGAGGGACAAATTAAGACAACTATAAATACCATCTTGCGAAACATATCATTGCTATTGGCACTAGGTTGGGACTGACTATATTGTGTACTCACCCGGGTACCTATATTGCACATCGTGCATATGTGCCGGATGCTTGTGACACTACATTTGTGAATGTAGGAACACCCCCTTGGCCAGATCATGTACACCCCTAGATAGTTATACATCCGGCAAATAGGCTTACCTGTTGGTGGGCGCTTGCTCTTTTGGCGGGTAATTGCCTTATGCTGGTGAAGATGAAGAGGGGACACTATGAACTGTCTATCATCTTCCCATGTAAGAAGTCTTCTAGCCTGTTTGTGGCGAAATGCCTGGTCGTATTTTAAAACATTCTTCCATAGGAATTGGCCTGCATATTCTATAATTCTTACAGTATGAGTTATGATGACCTCAGTGCTCAGTCATGAGCTAATTTTCCACCAGGCACCATCCACCAAAAAATACATGATGCAAATGTGTGCAACATTCCATTCAGAAATGGACACTGAGTCTAGTGCTTTGGGGTCTTTTGCTTCATCTGCCACCCAGTTTTAAAATTTCGAATGTCCACAATTCGTAGTGGGTCCTTACCAGTACGTTGCTGTAATTGAGTAGTCTGGAGTTGTGCGCCAACATGCCCAATCCGAAACAAGTTCCATGGGTTGCATAAAGTCACGTGGTTGGGCGTGTGTTTGATCCTGCTGATCCCATTGCTCATGTTGTTGCTGTAACCAGGTAACTCTAGTCTGAGTTTGGCGTTTTTGTAAGAGTTCCAAATGCATCTGTTCATTTTCCTCCTCAAGGCGTCGTCGTTCCAGGCTTAGTGGTGACTCTGGCTGGAAATGTTTCAAATGGTCATCATCATGATCATTGTCCTCCTCCTCGGAGGGACAGGCACAGGCTGGGCGGTTGGAACAATGTGGCGGCGTAATATGACTCTCATATCAGGCCGGCTAATCATTCATGAGCGGGGATGAAAACCAATTTTCTGATGGCGTCTTCTTCCTGTACTTCTGAGGGTGGGAAGGGCAGACTGAGGTCCTTTGCATGAACCGCCTGCTGGACCAACCAATACTTCTTTTTGGCAGCTGGCAAGCTGTAACCTGGGCATGTTTTTGCCTTTGGAGCCATGTTGATTGGTTAAGTTCTATTTCCAAATTTTAGCCCGTCATAGTTTGGGTATAATACTGATGACTTTTGGATATTAATTCCAAATGTATTATTAAGTGTGGATGTATTAGTAGTAGTATACACATGTACCATTACGTAGCCGGTTTTGGGGCACGTTTTGGGGGCAATTTGGGCACTTTTAGGGGCAGGGGCAGAGGTCATATAAGATCAAGGTCAAGTCAACATTCAACGTCAAGTCAACAAATACTCTTCCAACTATATTTTACAGCACACACACCTCACACTCAACACCCGCTGACATCTCTAACCAATTTAATTCTTTCTTCACAGGTATTGGTCCTTCTCTCGCTAACAAAATTCCTAGTAGCACAATTACACCTACCCACTGCCTCAAAAATCATCTCAAACTCTATCTTTCTTGCACCAGTGACACCAAAAGAAATTCTTAACCTTACAAAATTACTCAAAGATGGCAAGAGTGCTGGACCAGACGACATCGATCCCGGTATTGCCAAGCACACACTTCAAATCATTGAAAAACCTCTCTCTCACATCTTTAATCTCTCTATTACTTCAGGCATTGTTCCTACCACACTCAAACAAGCAAAGGTCATTCCAATTCACAAAAGCAACGATCCTTCATAATTCACTAACTATCGCCTCATATCTCAAAGTTTCTCGAAAAAATAATGTATAATCGTGTCACATCCTTCATTAGCAAGCACAACATTCTTACAAATTCACAGTATGGTTTTCGTACAAAACACACAACACATATGGCTCTCATTGATCTCTTAACCAAAATCAACGATGCACTGATCAAAAAGCACCACACCTTAGATATTTTCTTGGACCTGTCCAAAGCTTTCGATACCATGATCAATCACAATATACTAATCTCGAAATTAGAACACTATGGTATACGAGGCATTGCTCTCGAATGGTTCAGACACTACTTCACAGATATACATCAATTATTTGTTTACGTCCACTCCACGAAATCATCGCTTCAGCAACTAACATGTGGGGTTCCACAAGGTTCCATCCTCGGCCCTCTCCTCTTTCTACTCTACATTAACGACATTACGCACGTCAGCACCGCTCTCTCGTACATCATCTTCGCAGATGACACAAACTTACTTCTTTCACACCCAGATTACCATGAACTTCAAAACATCACTAACAACGAACTGGCTAAAGTATCTAACTGGTTCAAAGCTAATAAACTGTCCTTAAATATTACAACTTCATGACTTTTTCACGTGAAAAACACAAGCGCATGCTCAGAGATCATCTTATCTCAGCGTACTAGTCCACTCACAACTTTTTGTTGAGATGTTTTACATTACTTTTGTTCCTAGTTTATATTACTTTTTCCTTTGATATTATTTTCATCTTACTCCTTTCCAGCTACTTCTCTTTTTCGGTTTCACTTTGGTTTCGATCATTTTGGTTTCTTGAGCAACCAGTTTGTCCATATTTGTTTAAAATTGTTTTGCTGTCTTGCGCAATGTATGTGTGTCTGTCTGTGTGTCAGTCTGTGTGTCTGTCTTTGTGTTGGTCTGTCTTCTGTCTGTCTGTCATGTATGTCTGTCTCTAAGTCGGTCTGTGTATGCACACCAACCAAGTTTTAAAAGATTACTTTATACTTTCATAATATTTATTTAATCTTCCTGTTATATTGATTTATCTTTGTAACATAATTGCTTATTTTGTATTACCTCATCCATTACCATCTTTCCAAAGGGGTCGTTGACCCGTGTTAGCTCTTTGTGAGTTTTTTCAACGACGCCTTGCATTATGCTATTGTTTTGTAATTTTTTTTGCTCTGACTTTGTATTGATATGTTGTATATGGTCATGTGTTTTAAGGGGGATGTGCACCTTCGCATAGCCTCCGTAAAACTGCCGTAACTTCTTCATTATTCATTTAATCTTAATAAAAGTATACATTTTTTTGCAGGAAAGGGTTCAATGAATCCAGCTATGATCATGAAATTGACCATTTTGGAGAAAATTATAAAAAACATGTTTTTTGACCCATTTTAGGTTTGGAAAAGATAACTCAAAATATATTTTGTTAAATTTTGTCATACTAGTTTTATTATATTCCTCATGCAATTCCCTAGGAATCGTTTTTTTTATTTAATTTTTACTTTATTATTTTTTGAATTACAGACCAAAAAGTGCCAAAAAACCTGTTTTTTAACCTCCAAAATCGTGAAAATCACGTTTTTTGGTAAAAAATCATATTTTTTGGCCCTTTTTGTTCGATAATTCAAAAAATAATAAAGTAAAAATTAATAAAAAAAAACTATTCCTAGGGAATTGCATGAGGAAACTAGTATGATCAAATTTAACAAAATATATTTTGAGTTATCTTTTCCAAACCTAAAATGGGTCAAAAAACGTGTTTTTTATAATTTTCTCCCAAAATGGTCAATTTCATGATCATGGTTGGATTCATTGAACCCTTTTCTGCAAGAAAATGTATACTTTTATATAGATTTAATGAATAATAAAGAAGTTACGGCAGTTTTACGGAGGCTGTACCTGGAGGTGCACAGCCCCCTTAAGCTCGCCTCCTTTCGTGTTACACACGGATTTTGGCTTTCGCGACATGATTTTAACTTTACACATTTATATTTGCTTGTATACCCCCTGAGGTAGTAAAAGTATACATTTTCTGAAGGGAAATTGCATGAGGAAACCAAATATGCCATTAAAATTATAGTACGACCAAGAACTAAAATGGTATGATCGGAAATGTTCGGGAAAATATCAGAGTTTTTTAATTTTTAATTTGAGATCCATATATTTTTTATACCTACCCCTCTCATTATTTACTTTACATATTTGAATTCCTCATGAAATTACCCATTAGATGATCTATAATTGTCAAAGTTCCTATGTCGGTATGGTAATTATACCGGCTAGTGAATATCTCCAATTTTTATTTTATATATTTTTAGAATTTTCAGAAATATTTGTTAAGGATGAACCCTTCCCTGATATAAACTGCATTTCTGAATTCCTCTAGTTACAAGCTTTCCAAAAATGTATACTTTTGCTATCATAGGTTGAAAACTTTTTCTGTTATAGTCATTTTTATAAATCCGGTAAATTGAGGCTGATTATTCATGTTGACTGTGTAGCGAATAGGAAGAAAGCTGGTGATCATGGTCTTATCCATAATTAATTAGTTGTTACAAATAGTTGACAAGTCTGTTAAACCGCATACTTAAAGACTACTAAATATCCTTTAAAATGGGACCAGAATGGTGTTTGTAACATTGTGGGATGACTAGTTATTGTAAAAAGAACAAAGATTATCGCCATTATTGGATTATCCCCATTGAGTTTGTACAGGCGGCATCCCTTCCAGCACCACCCCTGGTCTCCAAACATCAAACAGCTGTATCTCCCCTTCTGTATTAGCTATACCAATGCCATTTTGCAGGCAGATAGCTTGTTATTAGGGCTTTAAAATGATACCAAATTTGTTGAGATAGCTTTTGTGGTTTTGAAAATATTTGAGGGAAAATGACAGCATAAAACTAAAAAATGTAACGGCACCACCTTATTGGGAGGCGAGTTCATAACGCGTGACCATATACGAAATAAATAAACCTGTAAACCTGTAAACATTTAACATGTTTAAAGGGGCATTTAGAGATGTAGTGGAGGCAGCGCCCTCAATTACAAAAATATATGAAACAACTGGGATTTGTATATTTTTACAATTGTATTACATGTATGAACAAAACGTTGATTCAAAAATGCTGGTAGAGCCGCAACCAGCATTTTACATGGTAAAGGGTGGTATTCCAACATATTTAAAACATTGCTTTAATCAAGTTTTGCTGGGTGTTTTTTTAGTAGAAACAACAATTAATGATGGCAATTTTTTAATGTTCATCTTGAATTCAGAAGTAAATTAATTAAAATAAAATAAATCAACATGACATTGTGTCCCTTTAAGGTCAGGTTTTAATAAGTTCAATACCACTCAGAAATCAATTTATATTAGAAGTCATTATATCGAGATTTCTTTTTCTTTTTTCGTAAAACGTATTTATGCTTGCTGATCAATGGGTTTTCCCAACAAGTTATTTTGTATAGCCTTCAGTATTGCGCTTTTTAGGATCTATGGTTTTCCCCAAATTATTTTTAGCAACAGTGACACGTGATATGAATCTCCCAATCAAATGATTAGGCAGTCAGACGACCTGCATGTTGCAGCTGATGATTACTTAGTCACATGAGTCAAGCATTGCTGGACTGCACAATAAATCTTCCTTGGTTATGGTTGCAGCCTGTCATTTCTATTGTTAAAACTATCCGTTTCTATTGTTAAAACTATCAGGTATTTCGAAATCGCAATTGTAAACAAACTTGGAATTGAAAGAAACTCGTGATTGCTTTATTTTACAAAGAGCCAGTACAATTCAAGCATGATTCAACCACAGATAATATGCCTATGTACTAACACTGACGACGAAACACGGCAAGAATACGACACGCATACTTATTCCTCTGTTATTCTGCCTGATATTAACAGAGATTAGGTCGACATGTCTGAGTCGGATCCTCTTTTGGATATTAATAGACCTACTGCTTCCGGTAGGCCTCCAGATGAAGATACAGAGGTAAGTGTATACAGAGTCGTGTGCCTTTAATAAGTTGGGACCCCTTTGTGTGACATGTACGAAAAATGGAAAAATGACATGGGTTTTGCTTAAAACGTGTTAACCATGAAAACTATACATAGGAATATAAGGAAAGTATACATTTCCTAAAAGCCTACACATTTTTAAATCTCACAAAGTCAATATCAAAGTCATTGTAAGGGGTGTGTAGAAAATATACACCCCTTAAAGGAAGGTGTTGCGATTTCTGGCCCGTTTTTCAACTTGATGTTTTCTATTCTAAATGAAGGGTCATCCTTAAAATAGTCATATTCCAAAGTTTAAGTTGCCTCGGGGGCGTGCCGCCCCCTCGGGGCAATCCCTTGGTACCAAAACAAAGTCAGCGATTTCAAACAAGAACCTTAGAATAGTCCGTACGCAGTCACCAACCTTAAAATAATACACATCTAGTAGCTCTAAGATAGCAGTAATAAGAGAGATCGTGACAGCCATTTTGTATTGATGTAATCATAACACATTTTCTCGCGCTACACACGCATTTTTTGGGTCGGAAAATCATGTCGGTTCAGTTTTATATCTTGCCTACCCAATGAAAAACTCCTTGTTGTATTACAACATGTCAATGCATTCCAAGTGTTCCGTTGATGTTCTGTATGTGTTCAAGAGCTTCTGATATACCACTACGTTTTCTTCATGTATGCAATGGTAACTTGTAATATACATGAATTAAGAGCACGTCTGGAATGCCCAGGAATATGTTCAAAATCGATTACAATTTAAACACATTAGGTGACTTGTTGACATTTTCTTCACATTTATACACATGGAAAAAAGTATCGCACCACTGTTTTTTTGTTGAAAAGTGCAAATGTGGCCTCGAATTTTGCCACCATGGTGTGATATTAAGGATCATTTGTTTGCGTAAGCTGTCAAACAAAATGCTATGCAATAAAAGGGCCACATTTTAGTTTGTGACGTAATCAATGTAAAAATTTGATAAAGAATCCGATGGTGATATCAATGTGATACCAAATAAACTAAATTTTGAGAAATGAACCAAAAAGCGATTTTTAAAATAAAAAAATTACCCCACATTTTTCAGACAGCATAACTATAAAATAAAAAATGGTAATTTGTTCTAATATACATTTTTGTAAACAAGACAATTTTGTCTAGGAAGCAATTTTTTTTTCTCCAAAATAAGGCTTAGTTTTGGAAATATTGCTAAAAACATCGGAAAAGTGTAAAAGTCGTGTATTTTTGTATACATTTCGCTAGAAATGGATGCATATCTCGAGTTTAAAACCCATAATCGAAAAAAATTAAAAAATTGCCTCCTAGCGCTGAAAGTCCTCTACACAGTGGTAATAAAAGCTTACCTGATAGTTTGATATTTTTTTAGTTTTTAGTTATGTTGTCTGAAAATTCGTAAAATTCCTTCAAATTTGAACTTCTAGAAAACATCGATTTAGTAAAAATATTGAAATTTTCTACCATTTAAAGATAAATGTTCACGGAATACACGGGCGTGTGACCTAAAAAGCGAGTAATTATGAACAATCAAAATAAACTATCAGATTCAATTTATATTGTCACAATGTGAAGAAATTGGAAGAAAACTGAAATTTAAATGATCGTAAGATTGGCCTTTGTTTACATGTTTAGACATTGTTTTGCGCTCTTTTGTTTTCCGCGTCTACGTCGCGGATATTAAGCGGCGCGTCTAGTATTACGCGCGGGAAGTTTCAGCGCGCGACGCAATGATCGAACAGCTGTCGCAGCATTTGAAAAGCGCGGAACTCCGCTTAAATTCCCGCCAAATAACCATGCGCCTTTACCAAAACCACAGTTTAAAATCACCCAAAAGAACAGGAAATAATCGCTTCCGATTAGTAACTTATGATGGTAATGATAGAATACATATAAAAGTATAAAATAATAGAGAAATATGAAATTCAATTTTTGAAACAAGTGCCGGGTTGACACTGCCCTTAAAATAGTAATTATATTAGTTCTGTATTTGGCGCAAGGAATGTTCCATTTAGACGTTATAGGCTACAATGCAGTGAATGAGTCCAAACATGTTGCTCATAAATTCAGCATATACGAAGAGGTCACCGTTTATTTTTTAATATTTTTTATTAGACCTAGGTCTTCCGTAATATTGCTTTGTCATTTTAAATTTGACCTATTTTGACCTTTGACCCCATAACCGTTGGGCGTACGAAAAAGGGAGTTTTTTCATGTTTGAGGACAATCGGGCAACTTTTGAAATTTGACCCCAGATGACCTTTGACCTTGGAAGACTTGAATGTGTTACCAAGGATTACAACTATAGAGATGAATCATTCACTTTCAAAAGTCACATTTTCAACGCACGCAAGCCGAGAAAATGCTGTGCGTGGCACTTTGAATGGCCTGGAATGAAATGGATATTGATCACACAGTACAGTGGGGATGCGTTGGGTTGTGCCTGAGCGAGCGGGCTATTTGATTATGAACAGGTAACATGTGGTCTTTTCTTCCCGCGTAGTGTATTGAAAATGTGACTTTTGAAAAGTGACTAATTTTCTTTAAATGGTGCTAATTATAGTTTATCTTTGTTGTTAGGGGAGCAAATTTGGTATCAAATTATGCCTAAAATATTCATCTAAATGCCTATTTAGCCTGTTTGGTCAAAAAAATGAATGTTACTCAAAATGACATTAACAAAGTGGTATACTTTCTTCATATGAACAAGTTTACCCCTGAAATGGACATTAAATCAATTACCTATACAGCGAGTCAATACACAAGGTAATTGACCTTTGTCAAGGATGAACGCGCCCAACCTACACACAGTACATGCAATCACTGTTATTGTATACAAACTTGGTATATCACTGTATCGATTAATATCGAGACGATTGGGTCACCGGAAGTTCATTTTCAGTAAAAAGACGCATGATTTTATGGCCAAATG
Organism: Ophiura sarsii; assembly: GCA_035610835.1. Taxonomy (NCBI): domain Eukaryota; kingdom Metazoa; phylum Echinodermata; class Ophiuroidea; order Amphilepidida; family Ophiuridae; genus Ophiura; species Ophiura sarsii. The sequence goes on from CM069456.1 coordinate 26,218,024, forward strand.
TCAAGCTTTTTCCCATGAACCAATCATATCAAGCCTTATATCATTTTGTTGCTAAACACTTGAATATTTAATATCCATCCGAGACAGAAAAAATAAGAAAAACAGTCTACCGACGTCGTTAATTCTAGTGTTGAACTCCGTAAAAAATGGTGCTGACCTACATTGAAAAAGCGATATTTTGATTGATTTTCCACTTTTATGGGATTTATAAAATGAAATATTTATATGAAAGAGGAAACCATGTATATTTAAAATCCGTCCGAGACAGTAGGTTTGATTGTCACACGTTCCAGTGGGGTGGCCCGGAGTGTTGTTTTGGCTAAAAGTGGTAGTTGATTTCCCATTTTAAATGGAGAGTCATGTACTGTGTGGAGCAGATGTCCGCTAGTTGTTCATATGTTGTTGAACCTTTTACAAGGCACACGTTTGATATAACCCTTACACTTTAATGTCAGCTCCCCCTTAAAACAACACACTCATACTCATAATAAACGAGTTACAAACGAGTTGCTCTCGTTTTACATGTTTACGTTTAGACATGTTCGCAGAGCACTTCTTGAATACAAAACATAATTATGATATTGTTTTTCTTTTTTATTATTTCCAGGAAAGACTCCCTGAATTTGAGATTATACATCATGCTACAGGAACATACGATGACTGTCCAGCATACATCAACCAGCCATTCAATACCGGTGTTTTAATTGCTCTGACAGCTATTACTATTGGTATTGCACTGACGCTTACACCAGTACTGTTGTTGGGAAATAGCAGTTATTCACGTCAGTTGGTAGACGTCTTTATAACGTCGCTTTGTGCTGAAAAGGTGATAATTGCCATTTCTACGTTTTTTGTGTCAGGCTGGATGATCTATCACCGCAACAGCATTACATTGCGCCGAAACGACCACTCCTCAACGAACGATGATTCCAAGCCTTTGATACGAACGCTAGTGACATTTGGCACTGGTTCTTTGGTATATTGTATTTGTGAACCACTACTACATCTTCATGTGGATATTCTCATTATTTTCCAATACATTGCCCATGCTATATTTGTACTGTGTCTTCTTCTGCTCTTCTTATCATTCAGGCCAGAACACACGACCTTTAAAAACTTACCTATTGTACATTTTTCTTTCACTTTTTTGATTAGTGTTACAACCTGGACATGGATAGAAATAGCGACAACTCCCTTACGCGAGATGTTGATCGATAAATACAACTATGAGCCATACACCATTTACACAAAAGTTATTGAGCCTTTTTATATTGAATTTCTCACAATTGCTGTACTGGTATTGATTGGTCTTTGGACAACGACAATTTCACGTCCCACAAATCACTTGAAGCCCCACGACGTCATCGCGTGGTCTGCACCCTCGACATCCGAAATACGCGGTACAATAACTGCTAGTCTCAAATCAATCGCTGTCGTTTCTCTGTATGTGGTAGCGCTCCTTATTTCTCACGTCTTCTACATGAACGATATACCTTATGAGAATGAGATATATAGGGAAGTGTATACTATTGTGACACTGATATACACCATTATTATCCTCGGCCCTATGATGGTGTTTGCATGGAAGCTTAAATCTTGGAGAGATTCTGAAAACTGTCCACTAAGTGCCAGTGAATCGGTTCTCATGCTCACAGCCTGCAGCGATGTGCTATTGTCCATGTTTACATTTATCTCGTTTGCAGCATGCCTCTATTTAGACCAGATCAAAATCACGGAAGCAAGCACCCATATGTTGTATGCAATTCTATCGATCGTGCAACCCGTGGTACAAACTAAACTTTTTATCGATCTGCGTCGCAAAGGAAAACCTCTTTACGCCAAGAAGTTCCTGATATTCTTCACTGCATATAATTTTTCTGAATGGTTGAACCTTCGACTGCTTATTCCATACCTTTTGTTTGACCAACCTTGGCAATGGAGCCCGCGCACTCCTTGTGTAGAAGATATCTTCGGTAATTATATAACCTTTATAATGTCTGAATTGGTGATTATGCCATTTAGGAATCTGTTTCGATTTCATGCCGGTATGATTGCCGTTGAGCTCATACAACAAAAGAATATGACGAAAACAGGAAGAAAGAAACATTCTCGAAGACTGCGTTCAAAATCACTTTGACCTCTAAAGTTCAGTCCATTCCAGTTATTTGAAGTAAAAGGATGGGTAAATATCAACGCACCATGTAATCCCGTATGGCATATATCATGGCAATAGAGTGGGTGAGTAGAGCTTAAGCGAAGGGAAGACATTGCATGACATGCACGCACGCCAATTGCAAAATCTTGAAACAATTATCATGTGGGGCGGCGTTTACTCGATGTCCTAAGCTGAAATATAACTATTGGAATGACTGTTAGACGTTGATGGTAAGGATGATGACGACGAAGACACGCCGTGTCGACGACAAACATTTTGTTGTATTCCCATCTAAACTGCTCACAAATAGTATCGAAACACTTAGAAATGATCCAATACATAACGGCTCGAAAGAGTATGCATTAATCGAAGCAAATAATCAAGTGCATAATTTTGTTCTGCGTATTTTGACACCTCGATCGTTGAGATACGATGCTGCGGAGCGGAGTTATTGTCATTTCAATGATCGTGGGTACAGTTTCAAAAGTGACACTCAACCCTATTGAAAAGCACGAATCTGATCATTCTAAACAGTAATGCAAACCTCTTTCTATAGGATGAAAACAAAGCGCGGTTGTGGAGGTGCATCAAGTCTAAAGAAAAGACCAATTGATGTTTTGATTACCCCAATATTAGCAACTGAACGTCACCAACAACAAACTATTGACACGTAAAATTCCGTTATCTCATCGATCAAATAAACTGCGAACGAAGTTTGCTGCCTGAACTCACGGTCATTCAAGAATAAAACCACTCATGTCTGCGATCTTATAATATCATCAAAACTTGATATTTTGGTTATTGTAGAAAGTTGGCAAACAGGCGATGACAGAGATAATCATGCACTTGCCGATATCAACGCTACTCTTCTTGGATACAAGATCTTCTCCGCACCAAGAATTGGCAGAAGAGGTGGCGGTATTTCTATCATCCATCGAAAAGAATTTAACATCAAAGTCAATGATATTTTTGACTCAAAATGTATCACTAATGGGGCCCTCACATGTATCAACACGAGTCCAACACGGTGAACAATCAGCAAAACATGTCAACGGCCGCATTGATTTTTATTTTGTCACCGGGTTCATACTGTTCTATACCGGGTCCTTATCGGCCTGGAACCGGGCTCATACCACCTCCTCACCAGGTCCTCACCGGCCGAAACGCTTGGGTACCGACCGAACCGCCTTGATAACGTCATCAAACTGCCTTGTATAAGCTGAGCGGCTCATTACCGTGTGACAAATTGGTGCAGACGGTGGCACACGGTGATGTCACACGGTGGGCCGTTTACCGTCCGTTGAACACGTTGCCGAGGACATTGCCGGCCATCCGCGCCCGGCAGGAAGTTTGAGCATGCTCAAAACTCCTGCCGTTTCCTGCCGGGTGAGTAAAAGCGGCGGCAAACGGTGAGAGCCCGGTTTGAGTACGGTATACAGACGGCGCACCCGTTTCGCGCCCGTTCGCAGGGCGGTAATGGTAGGCGGCCACCTTACCGTCTAATAGAAAAACAACAGAGTCCAAACAATCAGTAAAAAGTGTCAACGGGCGCATTCATCTTTTGTTGTGGCTACCGGGTCCATAACGTTATATACAGGGTCTATACCGGGTCCTCACCGGTCGGGTACCGGGCTCACCGGGCTCACCGTCCTCATACATTTCTAGCTTACCGTTCTTACCGGGTGCATAACACCTCCTCACCGGGTCCTCGGTCCACACCGTTCTACAACGGGTCTGTCCCGGGATCACCGGCTTCATACAGTTCTAGCTTACCGTTCTCACCGTGTCCTCACCGTGTGCATACCACCTCCATACCGGTTCCTAACCGGTCGAAACGCCTGGGTACCGGCCGAAACGTCTTGATTACATCATCAAACCGCCCTTTTCAAGCTGAGCGCTCAAGTCGCCGCATCATTTGCATTCCGGAATTCGTACGACCAACATCTATAATACTCTCTAAATGTAAAAGAGCTAAACCTCACTCTTTCGAGAGCTTTTGGAGGGACGGCTCTTTTAAGAAGTGACGTTCACTCTTTTTAGAGTGATTTGTCACTCTTTTAAGAGTGATTTCCACTTTTCAGAGTGATTTTAACTCTTTTTAGAGTGAAAATCGCTCTTTTAAGAGTGAACTTCACTCCAAAAGAAAGAGCTGTTCCTCCTAGAGCTCTCGAAAGAGTGAGTTTTAGCTCTTTTACATTTAAAGAGTTGCAACATGCCTGCTGAGAGTCCGTTCCGCGAACGGTTACTAGGCTGCATGCGGCCATTCGCAGTCCATCGCTAAGATGGTCGACGTCCACCACCGTCCATCACCGCCCTGCGAATGGGCGCGAAACGGGTGCGATACGGGTGCGAAACGGGTGCGAACGGGTGCGCCGTCCTTATACCGTCTTCATACCGGGCTCTCATCGTTCGCCGCCGCTTTTACTCACCCGCCAGGAGTTTTGAGCATGTTCAAAACTCCGGTGGCCGGCAAAGTCCCCTGAACGTGTTCAACGGACGGGAAACGGCCCACCGTGTGTGCCGCCTTCCGCACCCATTTTTCACACGGTAAGGGGCCGCTCAGCTCACACGGATACATGTGAGGGCCCCATAACAGACCGCTCGCAGTTTAGACTGATCTCAGTTTATCGCCCACCACCAGTTTTTCATAAAGTTTTCATCATTGCAGGAGATTTGATTTTCCATGTGGATAACAATTATGACCGTGATGCATCGAGGATGCGCAAGCCCTTTACATCTGCGGGACAGAAACAACATACAGCGTGTCCCAAAAAAAACTGGGTTCAAAAGTTTGCGAGCTTATAACTAAATAAGTAGGAAACATGGATAGTTTATATTTGAGGATATCAAACAAAATATACCTGACCTTAACTGGCTTAATTCGGAGACCAATCTAATATTGACTTTTTGAAATACAAAGTTTTGAATAGAGCGTGGTCAGAACCCCATTTGTCCCGATTTAAGGAATAAACCATCCGTGCGTTGCATAAAACTGTGCGCTCTACAAAATCTACAAAATGCATTGAAATTGGTTTTTTTGCACTGTTTTACTAGGTAATGGTACTTAAATCAAAATTCAGTTACAATTTTAATCATTTGGGAGATAAGTACCTTTCCTGACTACATTTTATTATTAGTGGGCCACAGTGCTGAAACCTTATTAGAAAAGGCTGATTGTCGTAATATTGCTGGCGTGGTATCATGTGGGGCGGCGTTTACTCGATGTTCTAAGGGACGCACCATTTGACTTCAAGGGGGGGGGGGGGGTAGAAAGTTTTGTAAAAAAACCACTTAACCCATTACCAGGCTAAAAAAACTTCACCCACTGACGAGCAAAAAAACAAAACAAAACTGTATATGTAAAAAAACACTTCGCCGCCTCGGTAGCAACAAAAAAAACACCTGCCACCTTCGGCGGCGAAAATCCACCTGACCTCAACTTCCTACCCCCCCCCCCCCCCCCCCCCCCCCCCTTGAAGTATAATGGTGCGTCCCTAAGCTAAAACATAACTCTTGGAATTACTTGTAGACAATGATGGCAAATATAATGACGACGAAGATGCGCCGACGACAAGTGTATTATCAAAGACAGGTATATTATGATTGCAACATTTGGTATTTCCTATATTTTGTATTATGGCGTACTTGTGGGATTACATTTGGTCATCCAAGTTTAGGTGGTGGTTTTGTACATTACACCCGCATCCGCAGTGCCATAAGAACAATACATACACTCTTGGTAATCAATAAGAAATCTGAAAGCAAGACATTAAAGAACTTATACACGGATTGTATTGCAATTGATAGCTTTGCAATCTGCGTTCACGCTGATTATTGCTGCGAATATTATATCATTGAACGTGTTATCGTTTTGTTTATAAAATAACTATTAATAAAAGTAAGATATACATGTATGTTCAAAAGTGTATTTTCTTTGTATAGTATTAAAGATATAATCATATATATTGAGTCGCCACCAACAACCTTTGGCCAGATTCCATGACAATGACAATGTTACAATATGACACGAACAGTTATTTCTTAGGTTGGTCAGGAGGGGCATGAATACATATCTGTGTACTATTTCGCTAAATAATGATATTTAAATAACACCTACACTGTAAAAAGAAACGTTTATATTTCTGATAACACTTAATAAACACTTAAACACGTTTATTTTTGTGTTTTACGTGTAAAGGTATAGGAGGCATTTCTACGATAAACGTTTGCATAAACACTACAACACGTTTATAGAGGTATTTGTTGTATAATTATTAACACCCCAACATGTTTATATTGCTGATATCGTAGAAATGCCTCCTATACCTTTACACGTAAAACACAAAAATAAACGTGTTTAAGTGTTTATTAAGTGTTATCAGAAATATAAACGTTTCTTTTTACAGTGTATATAACATGACTGTATGCAAATGTGTGAAATATAGGTCAATAAATGCTTATGTGTTGTTTCTAGAGAAATTAAACAAATCAATGCACGCGCGCTGATGTTGACGTGTGAATAATGGCACGACCCCGCATGGTGAGTCCTATTGTGAACATATCAACATTCGCGCAAGTGCATTGATTTTTCTAATTTATCGAGAAACAAAACATACGCACGTATGACCTAATTCATGCACGACACTATAAAAATCAATTAATAGTTTTGATCTATGTTAAAACGAATGAAAACATGTTAACAAGTCTGCTAACACCCGCAGTCATGGCAGTGACAATCGGCGAACCCCGATTCCTGAACAACGAATCAAAATAAAGCGAGTGGTTTGCGCATTGAACGGCGCACACGCTTAGGCGTGACACTTTTGTGCATTGATTTTTCTAGAATCTCGTGAATCGACCCATACATTTTTCATGGTTCTGCTAAGTAAACGGAATCACGATAACAATCGTTCTCGACATGACAGATAGCTCAAGAATAACTGCATTATTCAAAGTTCAACTACATCTTAAATATTGTCTTTCTGCATCCGTTCTATGTAAATATCGTATCTAAATGATTAAAAAGTGGATGAAGTGTGCGGGATTTGTTATAAACATTTATGAATTGATAATGAACAAAACCTGTTGCCTAGCAAATGCATAAACTAAAACACTTTCTTACTTTTTACCCTCTAAAGGCCACTTAAAAAAAGTCCGTCTCGCATACATTCGGGGAAATGAAATATCGAGGGTCACGCATAATGTGGCGATCATCGGAGCCCATAGACATTTCTTACCGGTCGATGGTGCCAGTATTGTTATTGTAAACATATTTGTATCTTCCCCGACCGAGTTTCGGTCCCACTTTGGCAAATCACCACAGACAGACAGACAGTACAGAGTTAACATTGAATTGTAACCTTGTCAAATTCCCAAGAGAACTAGATGTGGCTAGGAACCTGGAGTGGTAGCTGGCCTTTAAATTTCTCGCTGTTCGTATTGGAATAGACCGTGATCATCAACAAGCTGTATTAGACATTTCTTCAATAGACACCGTCATTACGCGCGCGGCGGGTCCCCCCAACTATATATGTTTTGGTGATACTTTTTAACGGTATAAACGTGGTAAACGTGGTAATTCATACTACGAAACTTTGTCGAGTGACTAGTCCCAATCGGTACCGTAGTGCAAGTGTATCTTTGATACACGGTACCACCGCCCTCCATAGATTCACCCGTCGCGAAATTCACATTGAGTGTCAGCACTGCCGATTTTCAATTTAAATAAGATTGAACATATCAAACTTTTGGATTGAATTTTCAATCTTTTGTTAGATTGAAACTCTTCAATCCAAAAAAAGATTGAATGTCGATCTTAAAGGTTTGTTCCCTCACGGCAATCTATGAAAGATTGAGAGTCAATCTTTTAGATTGAATTTTCAATCTTTTTTAGATTGAAACTCTTCAATCCAAAAAAGATTGAATGTCAATACTAAAAGTTTGTTCTCTCACGGCAATCTATGAAAGACTTTTCAATCTTTTAGATTGAATTTTCAATCTTTGGAATTAAGAGAGTAACATGAGGGCTCCCGTCTATAACTCACTGAAAACTAGAATGATGAATCATGATATGGTTGGTTTTTTCTCAATTGAACTCTTGATGATATGGGGTTTTCTATCAATTGAATTCAAGATGTTTCTAATATAGGAATGATATGGGTTTTTTATTAATTGACCTCGTGATATGTTTCTAACATAGGAATGATGTGGGTTTTTTTATCAATTGACCTCGTGATATGTTTCTAACATAGGAATGATATGGTTTTTCTATCAATTGACCTCGTGATATGTTTCTAACATAGGAATGATGTGGTTTTTTTTTATTAATTGACCTCGTGATATGTTTCTAACATAGGAATAATATGGGTTTTTTTATTAATTGACCTCGTGATATGTTTCTAACATAGGAATGATATGGGTTTTTTTATCAATTGACCTCGTGATATGTTTCTAACATAGGAATGATATGGGTTTTTTTATCAATTGACCTCGTGATATGTTTCTAACATAGGAATGATATGGGTTTTTTTATCAATTGACCTCGTGATATGTTTCTAACATAGGAATGATATGGGTTTTTTTACAGTAGCACAGTAGTGTATACAAACACGAAATGATATAAACACAGAATGATATCAACACAAAACGATCGACAAAAACTTACCTTGCCAAAGAGGTCAAAATCCACGTGACTAGAGTTACGAGCTGTAAATAACAGCAGTCCGCAAAATCACAGAATTTAAATTATGTGGGGAAAATATTTTGAGTTGAATAAGCCTACGTTTGTGAACCAAAATGGCGAGGTGGAGTAGCGGTAGACCAGATAGGCGGTGCAACCATGTGAATTTTGTGATAGGAGTTTGGTGTGAGGTGGGTAGGGAGGGTGTTTGTGATGTGATGGGGATGGTGTTTGTGGTTGGGAGGGGGTTAGTGATGGGGAGGGTATTTGTGGTTGGGGAGGGGGTTAGTGGTGGGGTGGGGTTGTGGTGGAGGGCAAGGGTTTGTGGTGGGGAAGGGGATGGTGGCGTGGATGCATAGGGTGGGGAAGGGTTAGCCTAGGGGTGAGGTGGGAAGAGTGTTTGTGGTGGGGAGCGGTTTTGTGGTGGAAGGTTTTTGTGAATGGGAGGGGAGGGGTTGTGGTGGGGAGGGGGTTGTGGTGGGGGAAGGGGTGTGGTCGGGAGGTAATGCCTATGGGTGGGGTGGGTAGAGTGTTTGTGGTTGGAGAGGGGTTTTGTGTTGGGGAGGGTTTGTGGTGGGGAAGGGGGTGGTGGCGTGGATTTATTGGGTGGGGAAGGGTTGGCCTAGGGGTGTGGTGGAAAGGGTGTTTGTGGTGGGGGAGGGGTTTTGTGGTGAAAGGTTTTTGTGAATGGGAGGGGAGGGGGTTGTGGTGGGGATGGGGTTGTAGTGGGGAAGGGGTGGGGGATTGTGAATTGGAGGGGAGGGGTTTGTGGTGGAGATGGGGAGGGGAGGGGGTTTTGGGTGGGGGATTGCGATGGGGAGGATGGTTGTGGTGGCGTGGATGCATGGGTGGGGAGGGTAGAGTGTTTGTGGTTGGAGAGGGGTTTTGTGTTGGGGAGGCGTTTTGTGAATTGGAGGGGAGGGTTTGTAGTGGGGATGGGAAGGGGATAGCTTTGTGGTGGAGATGGGAAGGGGAGAGGGTTTGTGGTAGGAATGGGAAGGGGATGGTTTTTTGGTGGGGATGGGGTGGGGATTGTGATGGTAAAGGGGTTATGGGGGTAGGGGTGGGTGGGGAGGGTAGGGGTGGGTGGGGAGGGTAGGGGTGGGTGGGGAGGATAGGGATGGCGAGGGTGTTTGTGGTTGGGAGGAGTTTTGTGGTGGGGAGGGGAGGTGGTAGGGTTGGTGGTGGTTTGGGTGGGGAGGGGGTGTACAGGGGGCAAGGTGGGGATATGGAGTGGGTTTCTGGTGGGGTGGGATGGTAGGGATTTGTGATGAGGGTGGTAGAGGTTTGTGGTGGGGAAGGGGATTATGTGCTTGGATGGGGGTTTTTTGGCCAAACATTACTGACATTTAATCTATTTTCCAATAAAAACATTTTAAAATATTATAGATCCCCTCCAAAAGTTAGATTTTTTTTCTTCACATTAAATTAAAACGATTTCTTTAATTCACTTAAGATGTGAATGGGGATGTTTGATTATTAAATCACTTCATGACAGTTTCAAAATATGTTATTGTATTTCCGAAAAGCAGTGTGGGGGGGGGGGGTGTTCATCAAATTTGTCAGCAAAACCTGGCCCATTAATCAAATCTGTCGGCAAAATCATGGTACACATGAGCTTCCCTCGGTCCATTTGCGATTTTGACCATGCAATCTTTTCGGCAGGTTTTGAGGAAAACGTCATCGCTATAATACCCCCGCCCCTGTTTTTTGTTTGGGGTCTGTAAAAAAAATTGTCGGTGGGGTGCTTGTCGATAATCAGGACCTCTACTGTACATTTCACATTTTATATGAAACTAAATCTTATAAGTTAAAGAGAAATACGTTTCCTAATTACTTCAAAATCAGATTTTGAAATAAGTTGTCCTGGTACGTATAGTGTATAGTGTTTCCGGTTACGATCGCAACTCTACACAACCAAGTGAACACTAGAATTGGAATCGGTCACTCACGGCCTGAGACTAGTATACAATCTAGTCTCAGCTCACGGCCAGTAGTAGTTCGTACACTGATTTCGAACAGCGTAGCAAGGCAAACTGAAACGGGACTTCGGCCCGTCCCCTTCGCGTCTGCCGATATCAGCGACCGATGTCAGTAGTGAACACACCCCCACCATGCCCACGGAATGTTTTATGATGAAAATCGAAACCAATAGTTGACATATTCCTAATTCCTTAAATTAGAAGCAGATTTCCAATATGATTCAGTAAAGTTCTGTGATGGTTTTTTTACGGAAAAATACAGTCAAAATAGTGATGTGCGTCCAGAAAAGAGAAAAATATGTGTAAAATTTAAAGAAGATCACATACTTTTGCTTTAATTCCAAAATCAACAGAATGCGGGCGAGTTAAAATCATCCACAATGTCAGGCTTGTTAAATTAATGTTGCTAAAGATAGCGTGGGATAGCTTAAATAGTCAGATGGTTTAGACTTATGATTATTGTCTGACCTTGATGACTAGAATGAACAACGTTAATAAACCTTGGCCTTGATTAAACCAATAACTAGCCTGGGCACCGTTTCGTTAACTAACCTAGTCACATGATTTCAGCAGACGATGCTGGACACGACCTGGCTTAATTTTTAATTCGTATTGGTTTAACACGTAAACGCGGATACCCATCGACAAATTCTAAATATCACATTCCTAGTTACAGGTACAACTAAATTTTATAATACAGAAACCAATGGAGTTGGATAGCCACCTCCAGTCTAATTGTCCTTTCTTTTCATTTTTGCAAGTTAAATAACAGTTCTTGCACATGGCCGGTATTTCTTTAATTAGTTATAGCTTAAAATTTCATATTATACATCTCAATTTTGATGCGAAATGGTAGAAAAGGGATAGCCTTATAATAATATTTGGCAATATTTTGGCCTTATAGTATAGTTTTATGATTATTGGGGAAATAACGACAATTTAAGAGTTTTAACAAATGCTGTGGGTTATTATTATTATTATTAAAATATGTTTTAGGTATTTATTAATTCTTTGCCACCGAAATTGTTAATTTCTTCGTTGGCCGAGTGGTTAAAGGTGTTGGCTTTTATCATACAATATTTTGACGCGAGAGTTCGAATCTCACTGGCGTCACTTTTCCTTTTGTCTTTATTTGTGGTATCAGTTAAACATTGGAATTTTTGATTTATACTATACAAATGCTCTCTGAAATACGACATTTGAAATTGAATTGCAATATAATACTTAAGCGAATATAAAGCTTTTCAAGAAGCACGGCGGCGGCGGATCCCGACGTGTTTTTTCTTCTTTTAGTTGCCGGTGTGTTTTTACGATACCAGCTACATGTAATGACCAGGGGTCTTGCTGCAATGATTTTGTCGTGACCGCCATCGTCTGGATTTCAGTAGACGACGGTGGGCACGCGAATCCTAAATTTTGAATTCGTATTGGAATAACACGTAATCGCGAATGTTAATCGTATCATTTTGAAATGTTCATCATTATTACACTGCAAAAAGGTTGCTTAAATATTTACTCAACATTTTACACAACGTTGTTGAAGTATGCAACCGCTCAACAGTTGCGTAATATTTACCCAATAACATGTTTTCACCAACAGTTGAACAATTCCAGTTACTCAGCAGTTGCACAATTTTAATTACACAACAGTTGGGTATTATTAATTAACCATTTGTTGGGCATTTTGTGACTGTTGCTTAATTTGTGAATTGTTTTCATTATATATTGAGTATTTTTGTATAGCAACTGTTGCTTAATTTATCAAATGTAGCCATATGTTGGGTATTTTATTTGTGACAAGTTTTATTATATATTGAGCATTTTTGTACAGCAACACGGGGTAGGCAAATAATGTGAATTCTGGGCGATGCAGCAGAGCTACATAAATCACCTCCTCCCGGTAGTGAACCGGTAACTTGTAATGGGAATTATAGGCGATGCAGCAGAGCTACATGCACTATTCCCTTTCGGTAGTGAATTTGTAATTTATTTTAACATGTTATTGAACTAGGCCTATACATATGATATCTGACATCTCTTATCAATGGTGTTATAATGATAATAATAATGTGGATTTATAATGCGCACTAATCCACCAAAAATGGTGCTCGAGGCGCGATACAAAAAATAACTTACAATAGACGAGTGACCTATGCACCAATTGTGTACTATAGGCATAGGACAACAGTTACTCTCAAATTCACTGTATCCGTACTTGAAATAACCGTAACCGTACTTGACTTGGCCAATATATAAATGTGACCCTTTGCAGTCAAACGAACGGATCTTCTTTAACAATAAATTGGCTACGTGCAAAAAGCTCAAATTCAAAGTACACCCTAATTTTTTAATAAGATCCAGATTCCTTGTTGAAAGTGAGACCTTTCATGTTGGACATTGCCAATTTTCATCCCCCAGACAAGCGTTGTGTTCTCTTGAGAACCCTTCTCAGAATACCTATTCTTTGATATGAGGTGACCATAGCCCAAGATAAAGCATTCCTATTTTACAATAATACCCCCATAGGTTAAAAAATGTATCTTTTCAGCAAACTTCCTCCACTCCTCTCCTGGGACAGTGTTTAGTTACCTTTTTGATGATATCAAACTTGTTTTGATCTCTTCCATGAAATCCGTCAAAGTGCATCATGATCATAAGCACACTAGCAGAGTCAAAATGCTCCATGGCGGTGTACTGCTTACCACGCTGCAGTCGAAGAACAAAAGCCTTGGCAACCTCAATATGACTTCTCCGAAGACACAATGGCCTGACATTACCCCATGGCATCTTGTCTTTTGCTGTTTGTGGGTAGTAAACATCTTCCACCGACTTTCCCCAAGCCACACAGTTTGAGCACGATGATGAAGATTTAGGCTTTTCGTTGTCTTTGCATTCTTGGAGATTTGACTAAACCCCCACCCTCCACTACATTACAACATACATACAACTTAATAGTATAATAATTATGTCAATCATTTACTGTAAACGTTTGCCAAACGTATTCTTGCTATCTGGGTATGAAGGTATAAATAGTCCATATTATATAATACATAAACATATTTATGTGATTCTTTTGGTGGAAAATAGATCACATGACATGAACTATTCAGTATAATGTATGTCCATGTCGTGTATTTTTTGGCTATAAAAATCGACTATTCAATATTCATCGCTAGCGACGTCGCAATAACACCTCTGAAATGATATTCATAAACAAATATATGTCAAACAAGGATGGCAATTTTAAAATATTTTGTCAGTGTTAGCGATTTATTCCGTTTCGAATGCCAAGACAGAATAAATCTAATTGTGGTCCTGCGCTGCAAAAAGGTTGCTTAAATATTTACTCAACATTTTACACAACGTTGTTCAAGTATGCAACCGCTCAACTGTTAAGTAAAATTTGCCGAACACCATTAGATAACATGTTTTCACCAACAGTTGAACAATTCTATTTACTCAAAAGTTAGGCAATTATATTCACTCAACAGTTGTTCAAGTATGCAACAGCTCACGAAATTAGCTTTTTTGGCAACAGTTGCCTAAAATTCACATGTGCGTAACTTGCATCAACTGTTGCGTGATTGTCCTCAATGCTCATGCAACAGTTGCCAAAGTGGAATATTTTACGCAACATATTTTAGCAACAGAAACAGTTTCCACCAACATTTTAAGGACATTGTTTTCGACGAATTGCTCAACGCTGGGGATTTTTTACTTTTATACAACGCCTAATTAACTTTCTACATATATTGAATGAATTTTAATCAACACGTCAACCAACGGATGATAAGAGTACTTTTAGCAACGTATTTTAAGCAACCTTTTTGCAGTGTAGATTTTTTTCCCAATCCAAAACCGTTGAATCGTAAATGCTATTTTTAAAATTATGTTCATCGTTAACCGGGCGATGACTGTTAACAATATTTCAATAAAGATGAAGTTGTTGTTCCAAAAGAGCCAATTTTGAATCCATTGAACACTCCTTGGAAGTGGTCGTATGTGTGAATGGGGAGAATGTACGGATTTATTCAATCCCGTTTTACAAAGGTTTAGAACAGCCCATAGGGGGCCGGAACGTCTAAGAACGAGCCTTATATGCCCTAAAGTTTAGCAAAATGAAAAGGAATAAAAACTAACAAGGTAATGCACTTATCAATTGCAGCCCCGGCCCCGGGGGACCCGGGGATAGCGGGGATTAGGGCCGGGACGTACAAATTGCCGATGTGACGTCCCGGCTACAGTCGTGTACGGTCCCCGCATGGCGGGGCACATATTTTTGTACGCCCCCGCTACAGTCCCGGCCCCCCTGGGCCGGGACAAAGTGTACGGTGGCGTACGATCCCGGCCCCCCTGGGCCGGGACAAAGTGTACGACGGCGTACTGTCCCGGCCCCCCCATAGCCGGGGTGTACAGTTTGTGTACCTTAGCGTACGTCCCCGCTATGTATGTGTACGCCCCGGGCATGCCGGGTGTACATTTGTGTACCCTAGCGTACGCCCCCGCTACAATGCCCGGCCATGCCCCGGCCTATTTTTTCAGTAATGTACGTCCCCGCTACACGCCCCGGCTAGCGGGGGCACGTTTTGTACGTCCCGGCTACACGCCCCCGCATAGCCGGGCAACGTTTTTTGTACGTTTGCGTACGGTCCCCGCATAGTCCCCGCCATGCCCCGGGTCCCCCGGGGCCGGGACTGCAATTGATAAGTGCATAAATCTGATAAATCACTGCTACAATGCCAAGCATCACTGCAACTTCCGGTTACATCATTGGGACACAGATGACGATATAGATAAAAGTGTCGTTAGATATGGTGAAAAGTCTTTAAAACAAAACATACTTTAATATATCTCGGCTTTGTGTGTGTGTGTGACTATGTTGCGTATAATTACTAACTTGTCAGAGAATTTGTAATGATAATCCGATTGAATAAAAACAAACTCAGTTGAAACGGTTCTGCTATGTTAGATATTAAATAGTAGACTGGTTTGCTATATCACCCAAAACTAATTGCCGGTGATAAAAGAATAATTATTACGATAATGCCTAGGGACCCGAAATTTTGCTTGCTGACCTGAGACCACTTTCAATCTGTGACGCGCTGCATTATGGGGTGTACATGTATATTATCGTCTGCTAATGGTCGATACTTAGAAAATACCCATTCCGTTAAGATCCGTTGTTTAAACACTTTGTTGAATTGTTGTAAACATTTTACCGGATGAAAACTGCATTATGTACATTTATTAAAGGCATATTATGCTATCTTTTCCATGGGACGCCCTCTATCCTTGCTGCTTTTTTTAAAGCAGATTTTCATGCAGATTTACATTTCCGATCATAAATCATGAATATATTCTGAGTTACCATGATTTTGAAGTGATTAGGAATCGTATCACCCTGTAACTCAGAATGTATTTATGATCAGAAATGTCAATCTGCAAGAAAATCTGCTTTAAAAAGAAGCAAAGATAGATGGCGTCCCATGGCAAAGATCGCATGATATGCCTTTAAAGGAAGGGTCCCGCAAACACAACATTTAGCAATAGTTGTTAGAAAAAATAATTATCGAACCGAAATTACGTAATTGTATAGAACAAAACACCATACTAGTCACAAAAATGAATAAAACCTGCCATCACTCAACATGCATTTTTTTAAATTCACGGCGATCGAAAGTTCTGGTGACGTCTGGATACGTCATGGGTATCGATTCGGTGCTCAAATTTGCGCATGTGCATTGTATAACTATGACATCATCGACATTGGGATTTTCGATCGCCGCGAATTTTAAAAAGTGCATGTTGTTTGAGAGATTGCGGTTTTTATTTGTTTTTATCATTAGTGTGGTGTTTTGTTCAATTTAATTACAAAAGTTGGGCTCGATAGTTATTTGTCTAACATATAGGCCTAATGCAAACTTTTATGCTTGCGTGACACCTCCTTTAAGTTTGTACAAAAGAACCATTGACAAAAGAACCTTGTCAATAAGTAAACATTACAGTTTGGCGATGTTTCCGTTGCGAAGAAGAGACTCATTTAGATGATGCGTTGTCAAATGCATCAGCAGACCATTTTTACACCTATACTTGGGTCGAATTCAGAAAACATGTTACATCTTATGAATCACAGCAAAAGGCTGAAGAGGCAGGGACACCTTTACAAATCGTGTTATGTGATTGTTTGATATCTGTTTTGCATCACAGCTACTCCATTTTACACGCCGTAACGCGCATACAAATTGACTGTTTCGAATAACCAAGCGTCACCATTGTTTAGCCCGTCAAAATGTGTAAGCGCAAGCGGGAATTTAAACAGGAGGGCTGGGTTGGGGATGAAAAAGGCGGACACTTCACACCAGATGTGGTTCCGATGTTACATTCGTACGCCACGTGTGCACTTTCATACATACGGCATGAATAAATAAATATTAACAAATAACAAAATAGAACCAGTGAACATTTTAATGAAGTGACAGCCAAATGGTTCATCAACAGTGTGCTTTCATGTGCTTTCCATGGAAAGTGGCATGTCATGTACGCATGCGTGAATAATTGATGTTACAAATCTGACAAGCGTTATTTTTCACAGTTTCACGTAACAAATGACTCAATCATGTCAATTTATAAATGCACACTCATAATTTATGTATCAGTTAAAGCGACAAATTTAATTCACTGTCAGGATTTTCTGGAAATATCTTGGTTTTCTCAGAGCGTGTTTCTACACGGATAAAACAAGTTTATCTATAAATTCCTTGTTGGTGTAATGGGTAAATAAAATATCCAACAACAAAAAGTCATACACTTTGTTTATGTCCTGTAGAAAAACTTCCAATTATTTTGTGATCAACAGACTAGATAGACATTTGGATGAATCTTTTTAGCTCAATTTGGTACCAACAAATCCCGGGGGTGGGGGCGGGGGTCTCACATTGACATGGTATACGTACATGTGCCTGCCTTTTGAGTGCTTTTTCGCAAAAATTGGTATAGCGATGGGGTGGTTTTATCACAGAACGAAGCGCCCAATTTGCATAAATTGGGTGTATTTTGAGGATTTTTTTCGTAAAAAGCATATTGATGGGTAGGAAATTGGCCAGAAAATAGGGAAGTAGAGTAAGTCCGGCAGGCACATCCACGTACGATTTTGGCTAAAGTAACCCCCCGTGTACCAAATGTGCCACAAAACAACAAAGATAAGCCATGATGTGCAGTGATATAGATGAGGTGACATTTGTTGACATTTAGGACGCCCTCTGTTGGTTTGAGACAAAACACACCGGGCAAGAGTTCCTATAGTTTACATAGGCCAGATCAGGTTTCTAACTAGATCGTGGTGTCACAGCAAATTGTTATCAAAACTGTCTTTAAACTTGCTTAGGAATGCTATAAGCTATCGCATTTCACACAAAAAACCGAAAACTAAATGAGTTTTACAATTCATTAGAAAGACATTTCACGTTGTCTTCATTAACTTTACTGTATATTCTGCCTGGAGGGAAACAACAGAGGGTGTCCCATTTGTAAATACATGTATCGAGCATAATGCACTTATCAATGGGGACCCGGGACTCGCGGAAATTTGGGCCGGGACATGCAAATTGCCAATGTGATGTCCCGGTACAGTTGTGTATGGTCCCCGCAGGGCTGGGTACCATTTTTGTACGTCCCCGCTTCAGTTGGGACATAGTGTATAGGGAAGAGCGGGGATTGTTCGCCCCATTTTCAAATGTTATATGTAAGATTGATTTCTTGGCTATATATACGACCATAATTGCAGTGCCCTAGGCCTAACTGTAAAGGCATAAGTAAAGAATAAAGACAGGTGTCTCAAAATAGTGAGCTTTCTCCATCTCAGGGCAGGTTCGCCCTGTAGGAAGTTCGCCATGGGCTCAGAGTTAGGCTTCATAAAATATTATTACAGATAGCCTATACACATTTGTGTGGTGGTATGGGAAAACCCGTCGGAAGTCGCTGATGTTAATATTGAGATATCTGGGTCATACCAAAATATTCCTAACAAAATGAGTTCCAAGTCAATTTTCCAACTTTGGTTCCAAGATAGAGATTATACCTTGAACTTTAGTCTCCATGAGATTTTATGCAAAATTCCAGATGTGAAGTTTATTTTAGTACTTTTCTGAACCTTGTTTATCAAATTTTATGTGTAAAATGCTATGTTTACGTAAAATGACATTGTTACCATGGTAACCACTTGTGAATTCCGACAATGCATTGTAAAGATTTTGAAAGTGAAGAACTTATAATTGTTATTAATATCGCAAAAACTAGGTTCATATCAAAAGTCCTTTTCATATGACAAGCTATTCTGTGTGATATAACAATGTAGTTTTATTATTATTAGAGCATTTAAAAGATTTTGTGTACACCTTTGAATTGTCAGTTTCAATTTTGAGTGTTGCGTTTAAACTTGCTGACTTTAAAATACTATAACTGTAGTTCTAGATGGAATTTCTGAAAAATTTAAACAGTCCTATACTCAGTAGAATATGAAGCTCTCTGCCAAATAAAAAAAACCAAGTTGCTAGAAAATGACCATGTGAAGGGTTTTCCCATGCCACCACACATTTATTATGCAATGTGATTTTCTTCCAAAATAACAATGGGGATCCAAAATTTTAAAATGATAATAAATACCACATTTTGTATACATTATCTGCTAATTTTAGTGCTACTCTATTCCAAACAGTTTTTTTTATAATTGCAAATTAAATAGGCTACAGGAGCAGAACTCTCAATTTGAAATTATACAAAATCTTAATCATGTAAATCCCCATGGGCGAAAATGCCCCTTCATCAAAAGGCGAATGTGCCCCATAGCGCAATAAGTTCATTGACCCAGTACCACGCGTGTCCCACATCTAATGACGGGTTTATAACTGTGTCAAATCCATAACCAATCCCATACCTATACATAACTGCCGAATAATGAGTTACATTAAAATCTTCTGTACGAATATCTTAATTAAGAAGAAAAAAATCAATATCAAAAATGGAAGAAAAATCACTGTTGTTATGTAAAACTGGTGTTTAGATGATCATTTGCCAAACAGTATACGAAGATCTGCCATGTTAATGTGGGAAGCTCGCAACAAACTGCTGAATATATTGCGTGTTCGTCGAATTCAACTAGTGGCCGCAATGATAATAATCACGATGAGAACCTGCCCGAGGGTGTACGCGCCCGCTCTCCCCTACGTCCGGCTACAGCCATTAGTAAGCGAAGAACATCGGAAAGAACCAAATCTTATTTTTCGAATAACCATTGTATTCAATTATACCCTTTGATCATAAATCCGATCTAGTACTAACTCACAATAATCGCCAGGTTAGAACTTCCCCGAGTCATCCAAATAAGCTAAATACAGTTCAACCAAATGTGATTTGTTCCTACTATGGTAGTGTTAAAAGTGAACATTCCGATCATTTTTTTTTCTTCATCAACATATTTTGATATCAGAAGAAACCACCATATTTTTCTCATATTTCTGTAAAACGTTTTGCTGCAAGATATGTTCCATTAGAACCTTTTAAAGTTCTTTATAGAACCTTTTAAAGTTCTTTATAGAACCTTACGAGCTCTTCGGGCTCTACATACAGGACAGAAAAAGGTTCTAAGTGGAACTTCTTTTTCTTTCTTAGAGTGTACATTACAGCTGCAACGAATGGATACAGATGGACGCGGGCGCAAGCGATGGCAACGAGCGTAATGCATCATATGCGTGACGCGTGCGAGCGGCCAAAACTGCGTGCGTTTGCGAATAATTGCTTATGTACGCTTGGATTATTTTTGCGCGCGGTGAGATAAAAACCAAATATTTCTCGCCACTTTGGAATAGTTATGTAGCATTCGTTCTACTCGATAGGAATACCGCTGATGGTAAACTATAATATGGCTGTGCTAATTACCCCTGTCAGTGTCACACTGTTACGAAAAGAGCTAAACGTGTGCACGACGTTTTTTGGAAATGTGGGTGTATGATCGTGTAAGTTGTAACAGAAACACTGGTCACGTGGAATTTGACAAAAATAGATAGATGGCGCTGTAACAATGCCATCAAGTAGGGTCATCAGAATAATAGGCCTATCAGTAAAAAATAACAACAATTACGTTTGCCTCGATCCTCAGCTAGAAGCTGATGTAATCAAAAGGAAAGCTCATACGGACAGAAATTGAATGACAACGAATCTAGCAAAATGACATTAAGGAGATGTTTCTACTAACAGAGTTAATTGTTTTCAATTGTAGGAGAAAAATGGTTGAATTTGTTCAAATGTCAGATGAAGCAAGGTGATGCCTTAATGAAAGTATACGAATAGGAATAGAAAGTTGTTCTCGATACGGGATTATGAAAGGGAGTATAGGGCTCGTTCACGAATATTCAAGATTAATTTATGCGTACCAGGTTAAGTTTTTAACAACCGAATGAGACGAACGGTTAATAAAGTTTGAGCAATATAATAGATCGAACTCTTTTACCCATTGGAGCGAAAATTGTTATTGTCAGGAATTGCGTTGGGCAACCATGGTTACCTCCGACCAATCACGTGTCACTTCCGGGTTGTTTTTCATACCCGCTCCATTTCGGTGCCCAACATCTCATTCGCATCTTTGTCTTTGTACCGAGAGGATATCAAAAATAAAAGACCTCTCCCTCCCACCCATATGAATGGTACATTGTATGTACCTGATCGATTGCACTTTGTGTTTTAAGGCATGTAATGCCAGTCACAAGCCCTCTGGGGTAGATAATCTCTTTCCGGTCTAACTATTTATTTAAATTATTTTTTCTAAATTTTTATTTATTTTTTCTATTTTTACTGTTCATTGGTTTTTTCTCTCCCTTTTCTAAATTGTCCAATCCTTTAAGTCATGTCATTCCTTTTTTCGTTCACTATTTTAGAATTTATTATAACTCATGTCAGCCATATTTTTTATTTTTTTTCCCCGTTGCCATGCTACCTGATGGTCTTGGCTTAGGCTCCCCGCTGCCATGTTCCTTGACGATCTTGGCGTAGGTTAGGTTCCCCGTTGCCATGTTCCTGGATGATCTTGGCGTAGGTTCCCTCTACCGTGTTCCTTGATGATCTCGGTCGGCCCCTCCCGTTTGAGACCATGTTCCTGGATGATCTTGGTCTCCCTTTAGTTCCCCTTTCTGCTACAGCAGCTAACACAATTTGTTTGTGCAAAAATATTAATTGTATTTGGGAGATAATTTGAAGACTCAGGGATTGAAATCCCATTTATTGACTGGTAAATATCAGAAATACTTATTATGTGGTCAAAGAAAATTTATTACTATTATTAAGTCAAACGAGAATTATTAATGTTTAGGTCTAATTGGTATTCTACTATTCTAGTATATAATTATGCCAACTTTTTCTGGCGTTAGTTGCCTGCCTCAAATTCCCAGAATTAATTTCAAAAAATGATAGACCTTTACAACTTTTTTCTGGCGTTGGTTGCCTGCCTCAAATTCCCAGAATTAATTTCAAAAAATGATAAGACCTTTACAATTGATTAACGCATACTATAAAAGTAAGCATTGATAAAAATTAAGCCAAGTTCAAAGGTCATGAGTGCCTTCCAATTTGATAGTTTCGTACTTTTGTCGGAAATTAACGTTTTTGTACTATTATCTAGAATGTCCGAATCCCAGGGCATATATCTTGGCTAAAATAAATGAATAATCAAATAATTTTCAATGCAATGTACATGTATTATAAACGTGCCGAATACTGGCCAAATTATTGATTGATCAATGTACATGTATTTTAAACGTGCCGAATACTGGCCAAATTATTGATTGATATATATTAAAATACTCTTGGTTCAAGACTAAGATGCTACTACTCTATTCCTGACTGATGGGCTCTTCAATTTTTGATATCTAAGGGTAATGAAAGATTATATTATTTGACAATTTTTTTTACTTACAGTGGATTTCATTTTTCTTAGGGGATGAAACGGTAATTAAGTTCCAACTATGATGAATCGTATTTTTTTTTAAAAATCCATTTTTACGTTGAAACCAGTTTGATACAAAATATACAGTTATTCGTATCCACCGTCGTCTGCCTCGTGCCCTTTTCCGTAACAGCGCCATCCTAGAGACACGGTTTATTCCGTGTACTACTTTCTGAGCAGCTTATGAACCATGCGTATCGGTAAGCATTGGTAAATGCAAGTTATTGGTTAGAAGCGGGTATACAACCAAATAACTTGTGATATCAAACCACAAATCATTCGATATTGCCGCTATTTCATTTATTTGATATAGGACATTGCACTTTTGATATTCATTACATTGTCACAAATAAATAGTTGATGATATTGAGGTAGGCGTCAAGTACGTTTACCCTTCGCTATTTTTCGAAACAAAACCCAGTGATTATGTCACTGCTGTATCACTGAAACGATGTACACGCGTAAGCATAGCGCTGTTGTATCTTATTGAAGTATTAATCCAAATTCATACACTCTATGTAGTGTTGAACCAATCAGGAAGCAGGAATTACAAATACGCGGAGTGCATTGAAAGTGTCCACTGCACTCCGCGTGTGCGCCGTTCAAATCACGCAGTGCGCGTTTTGTTTTGATTCGTTGTTCAAGATTCGTTGTTCAAGATTCGCGGGTTCGCCGATTTTCACTGCGGGTGTTAGCAAACTTGTTAAAGTGTTTTTAGTCGTTTTACATATATAGATCAAAATTATGCTTAAATTGTGAATTTTTATTTGTATAGTGTCGTGTATGAATTAGGTCAATGCATGCGTATGTTTTGTTTCTCAAAAAATTAGAAAAATCAATGCACTTGCGCAAATGTTGATATGCTCACAATAGCACTCCCCCTTCGGGGTCGTGCCATTATTCACACATCAACATCAGCGCGCGTGCATTAATTTGTCTTATTTCTCTCGAAACAACACATACGCATTTATTGACCTATAATCAAGCGGGTCCATAGAAATCTCATTTGCCTAACAAATACTTTTCTAAACCACTTATCATTAGAGTTATCTACACTGATATTACTGGAATTCTTAATCCAACTTCCAAGAGCGACTGTCATACAGATTATCCTTAAATATATGATCCATATTATACCACATTCAATCAGTGAATTTTCAATATGTTTAAACACTGGTGTAAACCACTTCCAAACAATTACTGTTAGACTTACACTTATAATTATATACAAGATGCATTTGATTAAAAACAATCACAGTAAGTTAAGTAGTAAATAGTTAATTCAAAAATAAATTTAAAATGTCGTCTATCACTACGAGATCTTTGTTCAGCAAATTTAAAAAGAAACTCCATTACTCTTTAAATGTAAAAGAGTGAAAAACTCATACTTTCAGAAGAGTGAGAAGAGTGCAAATCGCTCCAAAATGATTGAAATCACTTAAAGAGAGTAAACATCAGTCCCAAATGAGTGGAAATCACTCCCAAAGGAGTGCAAATAATATCCAAACAGAGTGACAATCACTCCAATTTAGGTGCCATAGAAGTAACCACTCTTTTTCGACTGAATAAAGTGTTATTTATAAATGGAGTTGCACTAAGCGGGCTGAAACCGTTGCATTCCTTGAAAGATTTTTTTCTTTCTCTATGCTTATTATTAAGGCAAAAAAAGAAGCAAGTTTGAGTCAGAAGAAACCTGAACAAATGCTATGCGAAATGCCATTTGTTTAAAGTGACTAAGAACGCTACGCGAAATGCGGCATTTTTTAACAAGAGACCGGCTTTGTGAAATGTATATTTTAAAGGTATAGATGTTTCGATTGCTGGCCCGATTTTCAAATCCATGTTTTCTATTGTACATGAAAGGTCATCCATAAAATATTCGTATTCCAAGGTTTAAATTTCATAACTCCAATGGTTCTTATCTCTTAGAAGCACATAGTAACATAACATTAGTACACAAACTGGTCGGGTGGTTAACCACCTTTGGCAGTCATTCACTGCATTTTGCCCTATAACTTCTAATGGAACATATCTTGCAGCAAAACGTTTTACAGAAATAATGAGGAAAATATGGTGGTTTCTTCTGATATCAAAATATGTTGATGAGGAAAACAGTGATCGGAATGTTCACTTTTAACACTACCATAGTAGGAACAAATCACATTTGGTTGAACTGTATTTAGGGAGCACGTCAAAACTCGACCGCCCAGCAACAGCCGGTTCCGTGGGGTTCCGTGCGGTTGCAGCCGGTTTCTATTGTTCTAAACAATGAGATGCGGTCCAACCGGGCGGGACCGGCGGTTGCCGCGCGGTCGAGTTTTGATGTGCTCCCTTAGCTTATTTGTATGTGGCAATTTACAATCATATGGAACAAAAGTTATGCGCTGAATATCGAATTTAAACAAATGCTACGCGCGCGGTCTTTTAAGACAAACTTGGTGTGTGTGTTTTTTTAATTTATCTTGTTGTATGATAGGAAATAGTGTACTCAGCCATGCTTCTAGTGTTTTACAAAATAAAGTGTGTTATATATTTACAATAATAAGGAACTTTATTCCACTGTTTAATTGATGCACGCTTGGGACCTAAACTACACTTTACTTTTCTTTTTTCGGTGAATTGGGATTAAACCATTTCGGGTGATCTGAACATCAAACATTAAAATTAACGTAACTCTGGTGCGAATTCTCGTTTCCCATTATCACATTGTGCAAATAATGATAGCTATGATATCATATTATTTCATATCTTAGGCGAGCATCGCCTTAAATACTGTATTGCTATAATTTCTTCTTATTTCTGGCAACAGCCCCATGTTAGCTCCGTAATTTTGAATTAAAACTTTCAACATTTTTTTTTTTTCTGTAAACTACAACATTATAGTCCATTATAGCTGGTTAGAAGGTTCGATTATGGTTGTGTTGACCTAGGTCAAGTTCAAAAATCGTATTCGCATCATTACCAAAACTTCGTCTCATTGGGCCGTATTCTCGAACGCAGTTTCAGCCTAAACCCGTCGTTAAGTATAAAACTCGTGTTGAAGTTTCGCAAATTTATCTTTTAGACAGGACGTTTAAAAACACGTTTTGAGTCACGATGAATATCCTCATCAGAAACGTTGTTGAAGCTATGCTGGTTCCCTGCATCAATGGGCTCCACACAACTTATCCATAGATGCAGGTACGCGCCGATTTCCACTCAAATCTGATTTGCTGGCATAAAGGTCATGCATATTCATGATTGACAAAAAATAGATCCACAAATAAATTCGATCAAGCCAGCTTCACGCTTAAAATGATAACAAATGTGCTGATTGGCACAAACTACACGTGTATCTGCGCTCACCACAGCGCCGAACTTCACACGCACATGCACGCATGTCATATCCGCGTTCCCCGTCGCGCCGTAGCTGCGACAATGCATTCAGCGTTCGATGCGGTATCTCAGCTACAGTGTGTTGATCGTTATTTACCTTATGCCAAACAGAGCGACAATGCAATGTGTTGAACTTACTGTTACGGACGGCAATTGATTTGCCTGTACCTGCACCTATGGATAAGTTGGGCCGGGGATCCAGGGTGCAGGGAACCAGCATATGCTGAAGCGTGCCAGAATTTAGGCAAAAGCCTGAAAATTTAGTGGTGCTCTTGGTGCAAATCATTAGTTAAACTACAGCAATTCGCACACTTTTCAGCGAGTTAGGCGCATGTTTAAGTTTAAATATTTTCAAGAATCGCGTTAGTTAACACGTTGTGGTTAAAGTCAAAGTAAAACGCGTGTTTAGCTTTAGCGTTTAAATACGTACGATAATACGAGCCAATTAAATTACCGGTATGTTTATAACTCGTAATTCGCATCATTAGATAATGATCGCTTAATAAGCGACAGGAGACTTACTACAAGGATATAAAAACCACAATTGTGTCTTATGCGGCAGTTATGTGATACCGTGTCCCGTGCACGTGAACCAGCTCTTATATTGATTGTATGTTGTTTTAGCAAACTTTTTCAGCAGTAATTATAATTTTAAGAATTCATCTTTTAATAATGTCTTGCCATATACAAACTTGCCATGCTTCGTTGAATATAGCTTACAACGTACTCTCGTCGCAGAATTAAAATTAATATTAACGCTTGAATAGGTCTCCGAGTATCTGTATTAATTGTATATGAATTATCATCATTAGATATCATAATATTCAATAAGGAACAGCTTCACTTATGCGCTGATCAATTGCAACCCGGCTCCGATCCGCGGGGACTCGGGACATAGCGGGGACCCTGCGGGGACTTTATAGCGGGGACGTAAACACAATGATGCCCGCATGTATACCGTGGACGTACAAGGTGTGCCCGCTAATAACCGGGGCATGTATTATAGCTGGGACATACATCACTAAAAAGATGACTCGGGGAAGTTCTAACCTGGCGATTATTGTGAGTTAGTACTAGATCGGATTTATGATCAAAGGGTATAATTGAATACAATGGTTATTCGAAAAATAAGATTTGGTTCTTTCCGATGTTCTTCGCTTACTAATGGCTGTAGCCGGACGTAGGGGAGAGCGGGCGCGTACACCCTCGGGCAGGTTCTCATCGTGATTATTATCATTGCGGCCACTAGTTGAATTCGACGAACACGCAATATATTCAGCAGTTTGTTGCGAGCTTCCCACATTAACATGGCAGAT
Source organism: Ophiura sarsii (assembly GCA_035610835.1). Classification (NCBI taxonomy): domain Eukaryota; kingdom Metazoa; phylum Echinodermata; class Ophiuroidea; order Amphilepidida; family Ophiuridae; genus Ophiura; species Ophiura sarsii. Next base: position 26,245,523 of record CM069456.1, read on the forward strand.
CTTCGTATACTGTTTGGCAAATGATCATCTAAACACCAGTTTTACATAACAACAGTGATTTTTCTTCCATTTTTGATATTGATTTTTTTCTTCTTAATTAAGATATTCGTACAGAAGATTTTAATGTAACTCATTATTCGGCAGTTATGGGGCCCTCACATGTATCCGTGTGAGCTGGGCGGCCCCTTACCGTCTTATAGAAAAACAACAGAGTCCAACACGGTGAACAATCAGCAAAAAATGTCAACGGCCGCATTTTTATTTTTTTTGTCACCGGGTTCATACTGTTCTATACCGGGTCCTTATCGGCCTGGAACCGGGCTCATATCACCTCCTCACCGGCCGAAACGCTTGGGTACCGACCGAACCGCCTTGATAACGTCATCAAACTGCCCTGTATAAGCTGAGCGCTCAAGCTCGCCGCTTCTCTCACATTCCTGGAATCTCTGTAAAATACATTTGCCCTCACATGTATCCGTGTGAGCTGGCCGGCTCATTACCGTGTGACAAATTGGTGCAGACGGCGGCACACGGTGATGTAACACGGTGGGCCGTTTCCCGTCCGTTGAACACGTTGCCGGGGACATTGACGGCCATCCGCGCCCGGCAGGACCCGGCAGGAATTTTGAACATGCTCAAAACTCTTGCCGGGTGAGCAAAAGCGGCGGCAAACGGTGAGAGCCCGGTTTGAGAACGGTATAAAGACGGCACACCCGTTTCGCGCCCGTCCGCTGGGCGGTAATGGTAGGCGGCCACCTTACCGTCTAATAGAAAAACAACAGAGTCCAAACAATCACTAAAAAATGTCAACGGGCGCATTAATTTTTTGTTGTGGCCACCGGGTCCATAACGTTATATACAGGGTCTTTACCGGGTCCTCACCGGCCGTGTACCGGGCTCACCGTCCTCATACATTTCTAGCTTACCGTTCTCACCGGGTGCATAACACCTCCTCACCGGGTCCTCGGTCCATACCGTTCTACACCGGGTCTGTCCCGGGTTCTCACCGGCCTTGTCCCAGGATGCATACCACCTCCATACCGGTTCCTAAACGGTCGAAACGCCTGGGTACCGGCCGAAACGTCTTGATTACATCATCAAACCGCCCTTTTCAAGCTGAGCGCTCAAGTTGCCGCTTCATTTGCATTCGGAATTCGTACGACCAACATCTATACTCTCTAAATGTAAAAGAGCTAAACCTCGAGAGCTTTAGGAGGGACGGCTCTTATAAGAAGTGAAGTTCACTCTTTTCAGAGTGATTTGTCACTCTTTTAAGAGTGATTTGTCACTCTTTTAAGAGTGATTTCCACTTTTTCAGAGTAATTTTAACTCTTTTTAGAGTGAAAATCGCTCTTTTAAGAGTGAACTTCACTCAAAAAAAAGAGCTGTTCCTCCTAGAGCTCTCGAAAGAGTGAGTTTTAGCTCTTTTACATTTAGAGAGTTGCAACATGCCTGCTGAGAGTCCGTTCCGCGAACGGTTAATAGGCTGCATGCGGCCATTCGCAGTCCGTCGCTAAGATGGTCGACGTCCACCACCGTCCATCACCGCCCTGCGAATGGGTGCGAAACGGGTGCGAACGGGTACGCCGTCCTTATACCGTCTTCATACCGGGCTCTCATCGTTCGCCGCCGCTTTTACTCACCCGCCAGGAGTTTTGAGCATGTTCAAAACTCCGGTGGCCGGCAAAGTCCCCTGAACGTGTTCAACGGACGGGAAACGGCCCACCGTGTGTGCCGCCGTCCGCACCCATTTTTCACACGGTAAGGGGCCGCTCAGCTCACACGGATACATGTGAGGGCCCCATTAGGTATAGGTATGGGATTGGTTATGGATTTGACACAGTTATAAACCCGTCATTAGATGTGGGACACGCGTGGTACTGGGTCAATGAACTTATTGCGCTATGGGGCACATTCGCCTTTTGATGAAGGGGCATTTTCGCCCATGGGGATTTACATGATTAAGATTTTGTATAATTTCAAATTGATAGTTCTGCTCCTGTAGCCTATTTAATTTGCAATTATAAAAAAAACTGTTTGGAATAGAGTAGCACTACAATTAGCAGATAATGTATACAAAATGTGGTATTTATTATCATTTTAAAATTTTGGATCCCCATTGTTATTTTGGAAGAAAATCACATTGCATAATAAAATAATGTGTAGGCTATCTGTAATAATATTTTATGAAGCCTAACTCTGAGCCCATGGCGAACTTCCTACAGGGCGAACCTGCCCTGAGATGGAGAAAGCTCACTATTTTGAGACACCTGTCTTTATTCTTTACTTATGCCTTTACAGTTAGGCCTAGGGCACTGCAATTATGGTCGTATATATAGCCAAGAAATCAATCTTACAACATTTGAAAATGGGGCGAACAATCCCCGCTCTTCCCTATACACTATGTCCCAACTGAAGCGGGGACGTACAAAAATGGTACCCAGCCCTGCGGGGACCATACACAACTGTACCGGGGACATCACATTGGCAATTTGCATGTCCCGGCCCAAATTTCCGCGAGTCCCGGGTCCCCATTGATAAGTGCATTATGCTCGATACATGTATTTACAAATGGGACACCCTCTGTTGTTTCCCTCCAGGCAGAATATACAGTAAAGTTAATGAAGACAACGTGAAATTTCTTTCTAATGAATTGTAAAACTCATTTAGTTTTAGGTTTTTTTTGTGAAATGCGATAGCTTATAGCATTCCTAAGCAAGTTTAAAGACAGTTTTGATAACAATTTGCTGTGACACCACAATCTAGTTAGAAACCTGATCTGGCCTATGTAAACTATAGGAACTCTTGCCCGGTGTGTTTTGTCTCAAACCAACAGAGGGCGTCCTAAATGTAAACAAATGTCACCTCATCTATATCACTGCACATCATGGCTTATCTTTGTTGTTTTGTGGCACATTTGGTACACGGGGGGTTACTTTAGCCAAAATCGTACGTGGATGTGCCTGCCGGACTTACTCTACTTACCTATTTTCTGGCCAATTTCCTACCCATCAATATGCTTTTTACGAAAAAATCCTCAAAATACACCCAATTTATGCAAATTGGGCGCTTCGTTCTGTGATAAAACCACCCCATCGCTATACCAATTTTTGCGAAAAAGCACCCAAAAGGCAGGCACATGTACGTATACCATGTCAATGTGAGACCCCCCGCCCCCACCCCCGGGATTTGTTGGTACCAAATTGAGCTAAAAAGATTCATCCAAATGTCTATCTAGCCTGTTGATCACAAAATAATTGGAAGTTTTTCTACAGGACATAAACAAAGTGTATGACTTTTTGTTGTTGGATATTTTATTTACCCATTACACCAACAAGGAATTTATAGATAAACTTGTTTTATCCGTGTAGAAACACGCTCTGAGAAAACCAAGATATTTCCAGAAAATCCTGACAAAAATTCCACAGTGAATTAAATTTGTCGCTTTAACTGATACATAAATTATGAGTGTGCATTTATAAATTGACATGATTGAGTCATTTGTTACGTGAAACTGTGAAAAATAACGCTTGTCAGATTTGTAACATCAATTATTCACGCATGCGTACATGACATGCCACTTTCCATGGAAAGCACATGAAAGCACACTGTTGATGAACCATTTGGCTGTCACTTCATTAAAATGTTCACTGGTTCTATTTTGTTATTTGTTAATATTTATTTATTCATGCCGTATGTATGAAAGTGCACACGTGGCGTACGAATGTAACATCGGAACCACATCTGGTGTGAAGTGTCCGCCTTTTTCATCCCCAACCCAGCCCTCCTGTTTAAATTCCCGCTTGCGCTTACACATTTTGACGGGTTTAACAATGGTGACGCTTGGTTATTCGAAACAGTCAATTTGTATGCGCGTTACGGCGTGTAAAATGGAGTAGCTGTGATGCAAAACAGATATCAAACAATCACATAACACGATTTGTAAAGGTGTCCCTGCCTCTTCGGCCTTTTGCTGTGATTCATAAGATGTAACATGTTTTCTGAATTCGACCCAAGTATAGGTGTAAAAATGGTCTGCTGATGCATTTGACAACGCATCATCTAAATGAGTCTCTTCTTCGCAACGGAAACATCGCCAAACTGTAATGTTTACTTATTGACAAGGTTCTTTTGTCAATGGTTCTTTATGCGATCTTTGCCATGGGACGCCCTCTATCCTTGATTTTTTTAAAGCAGATTTTTAAAGCAGATAAATCATAAATACATTCTGAGTTACAGGGTGATACGATTCCTAATCACTTCAAAATCATGGTTTAAGAGTGCCTTTAATAAATGTACATAATGCAGTTTTCATCCGGTAAAATGTTTACAACAATTCAACAAAGTGTTTAAACAACGGTTAAACGGAATGGGTATTTTCTAAGTATCGACCATTAGCAGACGATAATATACATGTACATACCCATAATGCAGCGCGTCACAGATTGAAAGTGGTCTCAGGTCAGCAAGCAAAATTTCGGGTCCCTAGGCATTATCGTAATAATTATTCTTTTATCACCGGCAATTAGTTTTGGCTGATATAGCAAACCAGTCTACTATTTAATATCTAACATAGCAGAACCGTTTCAACTGAGTTTGTTTTTATTCAATCGGATTATCATTACAAATTCTCTGACAAGTTAGTAATTATACGCAACATAGTCACACACACACACAAAGCCGAGATATATTGAAGTATGTTTTGTTTTAAAGACTTTTCACCATATCTAACGACTCCTTTATCGATTCGAATCTCATCGGCATCTGTGTCCAAATGATATAACCGGAAGTTGCAGTGATGCTTGGCATTTGTAGCAGTGATTTATCAGATTTACCATGCTAGTTTTTATTCCTTTTCATTTTGCTTATAACTTTAGGGCATGTAAGGCTCGTTCTTAGACGTTCCGGCTCCCTATACTATGGCTGTTCTAAGCTTTTGTAAAACTGGATTGAATACATCCGTACATTCCCCCCATTCACGCATACGGCCACCTCCAAGGAGTGTTCAATGGATTCAAAATTGGCTCTTTTAATACTTCATCTTCATTGAAATATTGTTAACAGTCATCGCCGGGTTAAAGGGACACTAAGAGATGTGTTGGAGACTGCGCCCTCAATTATGATAAAAACTGGGATTAGTATATTTTTATAATTGTATTACATGTATGAACTTACACCTATAAGGATTAAGAAAAATCAGCCCTCTTTGTACAAGAAAACGTCGATTCAAAACGAGCATTTTACGTCCGACAGTATTCCCCTGCAGTACGCGTGATACATAACGCGAACCATATTTGCATAGAGGGCGTTTTTCAATAAATAGCGATGATATTGTTTTAATCAAGTTTTGCTGTGTTTTTGTTAGTAGAAACAACAATAATGGCAATTTTTAATGTTCATCTTGAATTCTGAAGTAAACTTTTAAACATTTAAAATTTTCAACACCACTTAATGTCCCTTTAACGAGGAAAATAATTTTAAAAATAGCATTTACAATTCAACGGTTTTGGATTGGGAAAAAAATCTAATAATGATGAACATTTCAAAATGATAAGATTAACATTCGCGATTACGTGTTATTCCAATACGAATTCAAAATGTAGGATTCGCGTGCCCACCGTCGTCTACTGAAAAAACGATGGCGGTCACGGAAAAATCATGGCAGCAAGACCCCTGGTCACTAGCTGCTGGTAGTGGTATCGTAAGAACACACCGGCAACACGAAGAAAAAACCGTCGGGATCCACCGCCGAAGAGGAATCTTGCCTTGTTTACAACTGAGACTACTTTACGGAGTAAACGCATCAATACCAAATCTATCAAATTGTGTAGACTCGCCGCCTGCTTCTTGAAAAGCCTTATATTCGCTTATATTACATTGCAATTATATTTCAAATGTCGTATTTCAGAGAGAGAAAAAGCATTTGTATAGTATAAATCAAAATTCCAATGTTTAACTGATAAAACAAACGTCATTTGTTACACAAATAAAGACAAAAGAAAAAGTGACGCCAGTGAGATTCGAACTCTCGCGTCAAAAAATGTTTCGATATTAAAAGCCAACACCTTTAACCACTCGGCCAACGAAGTAATTAACAATTTCGGTAATATTAATAATAATAATACACATAGCATTTTTTAAAGCTCTTAAATTGTCGTTATTTCCCCAATAATCATAAAACTATACTATAAAGCCAGAATATAATAAGGTGTATAATATGAAATTTCAGGCTGTAACACGTGACTAATTTAAAACAATACCGGCCTTGTGCAAGAACTGTAACCTTGCAAAAATGAAAAGAAAGGATAATTAGACTGGAGGTGGAAATCCAACTCCATTGGTTTCTGTATTATTCAATTTAGTCGTACCTGTACCTAGGAATGTGATATTTATAATTTGTCGATGGGCACCCGCGTTTACTTGTTAAACCAATACGAATTAAACATTTAGGCAGATCGTGTCCAGTGTCGTCTGCTGAAATTATGTGACTATAGGTAATTTGACGAAACGGTGCCCAGGCTATAGTTATTGGTTTGATCAAGGCCAAGGTTTATTAACGTTGTTCATTCTAGTCATCAAGGTCAGACAATAATCATAAGTCTAAACCATCTGACTATTTAAGCTATCCCATGCTATCTTTAGCAACATTAATTTAACAAGCCTGACATTGTTGATGTTTTTAACTCGCCCGCATTCTGTTGATTTAGGAATTAAGGAATTTTAAAGCAATATTATGTGATCTTTTAATGATAAAGCATTCCGTGTGCATGGGGGAGGGGTGTTTTCACCAGAACTGACATCGATCGCTGATGTCGGCAGACGCGAAGGGGCCGGCCCAAGGCCCGTTTGCTGTTTGCCTTGCTACGCCGTTCGAAATCAGTGTACTATGAGACTAGATGGTATACTAGTCTTAGACCGTGAGTGACCGATTCCAGTTCTAGTGTTCACTTGTGTACAGCTTTCAAAGCTGATTTTGAAGTAATTAGGAAACGTATATCTCTTTAACTTATAAGATTTAGTTTCATGGTTATAAATGTCATTTCTAGGGAAAAAATCACTGTAGACAAATATCGCATAATATGCCTTTAAATGGACACATTTATCTGATCAAAGCCATCTCTTGGACCAGCAGGCAGGGGTGAATACACACCTGCCCAGACACCTGCAGCAACTGATCGTGTGTAAAAACGTGAAGCTGATAATATGGAGGAAAAAATGATTCATACTAACTTGATCTAAGACATTAATTATGTATCGGTATACAAACAAAAACGGATCCTTGTGGAACACCCCACACTGTTAGAAAATTTTCCGGTTTTTTACAGAAAAATTCCGGCAGCAAAATTTCCGGACTCTTTTTTTTTGCCCGTAAATTTACAGAAAGTTGAAATTTACGGAAAAGTTCCTCTAAAATATACCAAATTCCGTAAATTATAATTTGTGAAAATACAGATTCTATTTACGGACATTTTACAGAAACTTGACGTAAATTAACATAATTCCGTAAAAATAAATAACGGAACAAAAAAAATTGTCCGGAAATTTTGCTGCCGGAATTTTTTTTTAAATCCGTAATTTTACGGATTCCTTTTGCGTAACTTTTACAAAATTCCCATGTAAATTTACACATTTCCGTAAAAATAACAGATTACAGATCTTCTGTACAATTACGGACATCGTCTGTAAAATTTATCATTTATTTGACAGCTTGATCCTTAAAAGTACGGTCTTGTTCAGGATGGGCCGAAAATGGAATAGTATTTTCAATACAAATATGCATTCCATGGTGTTTTTTTTACTAACTGTTAATTTGTCCGTAAAACTACAGCTAATTTCCTGTAAATTTACAAGATGTACCGTAAACGTCTCCTTTCAATAATGATCTTCTGTACAATTACGGACATCGTCTGTAAAATTTATCATTTACCTGATTTTTCTGTAAACTTTACTAGTTTTCCGTAGAAATCCGTAAATTTACAATTTTATTCCGTATTTTACCATTTACGGAGGATTTCTGTTAAATTTTGTCCGTAACATTACGGCAATTTTTAACAGTGCATATAATATCAGGTTTGGGAACGGAATCACAGATCATACCTCATCAATGATCATTGACTGTTGTTGACGATGGCTGATGTATAATTTGAGCCAGCTCATAAATTCTACAGAAATGTGAGACTATTTTTGAGATGTTTACGAAGATCAGAATGTTTAAATGCATCTGTGCATCAACCTCGCTGATTAGTCGTTTAAGGACAAGCCCAACTCGTTGTATAACTGCTTCCTTTTGATTGTGATATTTGCGTGCTCTTTGATTATCCAATTTAAATATTATTCCAATCATAAAAATGCAACAATACGTATTGTTTGTTTTTCATACCCGTTTAAATTACAAAATTAAGCATCGAAAACACATCCATCCATCCATCATCGCATATGTCTAAATCCAGAAGTGTCTCTTTTCGTCTCATTCTTTTATTCGCGTTCTCTTTGACATACGGAGCCGACACAAAACTCCGCAGGTCAAAGGCCACGCTTGACTTTGTGACAAAGGCACCAAGTCGGGTCCAGAATATTAACAGTGGACAAGGCAGCCGGATGAAGAAGCGTCGTTCTCTTTTGTAGACTGTGGAGTCGATTTTGAATTCAATATCTCTATTTTATATTGGTTGTATAAAGTAATCCTTTATCTGCCTTGTTAAAAGGCCAAGTTCACGGTGAAGCGATCAAGCGTGTCGCGGTCATTACCATCAGTTGGTTGTTATAGTATAGGCCTTCATCGGCCTGTAAGCGAGTAAAATGAAAGCACGCGAGCTCATGTTGCTATATATGCAATTGCAATTATTGACAATGCTATATATAATGCATGTTTAATTATTGTTATTTGATTCATAATACCCATCTTTTCTAGGGTTTGTATATCAGTATCAGTGAACGGACCCGTAATGAAACTCAAACATTAAGTTAACAACGTTAATTTAGAAAATGAAATTGATCGGATTTAATGTTATTTTCCCTTTTCTTCAAAAATAATAGTTTCCAAATTCAAACAATAAACAAACTAATACTTATGCTTATGGTCTAACTTTACACAATATCATGCATAAGAACTATTTATATTAACACTCTTGATAGAGGTTAATATTATCTAAAATAGCTATTGCGCGAAGGGATCTTACGAGCCATGTTGACCCATAGAACTAATTTGTGGATTTGAGATTTAACTGTAAACATTTCAGAGGATGATATCTCATTAGGTCATCCCAACTCCTGTGGAACAAACAGAAGTTGCATACATTCAACGTACATGGCATATCTGAATGTTTAGTGTTTAGATAGAGTCAGTTGAGACTTGCACATTAAACATTTATAGATACTCCGAAAATTGATAGCATTTTCTGAAAATTGATAGCCTTTTCATAATGGATGACTAGCGTAGAACAATCCAATTTACGATATTGATTAGATAGGGGAAAAAATCCGTCAGCATCGAAATTAATTTATTGGATGAATATTTCAAAATTAGACGATGAATAATTCAAATGACGTGCTGCATCAACGATGACTTTACCAAAAAAAGTACAAGTAAACATAAAGATAATTATTGTAGTATGAGGTTTATTTTTTATTTCGTTTGTTTCTTTGCTTTAGACGCTGTAACCATGGTAACATTTTATGTCAATGACTTGTAACACCAAAATATTAAGTACATCTATCTATACAGCCCATGTTGTAAGTAAACGAGTTTGAAATCTATAAAGACTGTGCAAGGCAATGCAATGGTGATTTACACATGCACTACGGTATTTCGCACCAAAACATACCTCGGTAGTTACCAGAAATGTGCCTCAACTCGAGGAATTCAAACTTATACGGTATCCTATCAGAATCTCAACAAGTATGCGCCGCAACCGCTCGATGTCTAATTGCAACCCAGTGTTTACCACTACCTTCAACATTCACCTCCAATCAGAAAATATTACTCAATGCGTAGATTTATTTATGCAAATTCTATTGTTATAAAACAAAGTTCTGTCAATAATGTAAAAATCAAAGCAAAACGATATCATAACATTATTACTAGCATTTCTAAATGATTTTGTTTTCTATCAACACTAATATTCTTAACACTTTCCTAGCGGCTATTGGTTTTACCAAATACTAAACAACAGTTTTTATCAGAAACCTTTCCCAACTTTCAAAGTCTATCTCAAGGATTACTGAACCAATAGGTAGAATTGTACTTGTTTTAAAGCATTTCAAATGGCGATTCCAAATATGGTAATTAAATTCAATAATGTTGACATTTTTGAAACATTTCGTGAACTTAGGAATGTCGTCTGCGGACGTCTGCCGCGTGAAAAGTGTTAAATCAATGGAAGTCTATAGTTTGCTTATTGTCCCTTCATTTGGTTACTTTGTTCATTAGTTCTATTGTGTGATAACCAATAATTCAGCGACAAGTGTGAACTGTAATTGCCCCTAGTTTTTGTTGGACAGTACCTTGTCTTCCTAAATGCATTAGCTTTAATATACCTCTGGTGTAAAGCTAATCGTGGTTGAAGCGTGATACATTATTACAAGTTCATTGCAAAGTTGACACAATCCATAGAATTAGACAACGTATTTACAACTCTTTATTATATTGTCCAACACCCTTAACAATTCTATCCATCTTTTTACGATTGACCAAAAAGAATTATTACTACTTTTTCTGTCATATTGTTGTTTGGTGTCTCTTTACACTATTAAAACCTAAAAGGTATCAAACAAGTAGTTTAAACTTTTAAATAGTGCTTTAACACTGAACTGTTACGTATATACATGTATCTGCCACACCTTAATATATTCCAACTAATTTATACTAAATATGCATGTTTATAATATCATTGGGTGTTGTTTCATTATTTACAATTTTCCTTGGCCTTAATAGCGTGTGTTATCTAAAGAAGAAAAAACATGTATAAATAGATATTGGAAGCAAATAACATTTGGCCAAACATGTTCATCAGTCCAGGCAAATGACCAAATCTGGAAATGTGCTTTATCTGGAAATCGATTGCCTGATCTGGAAATCAATGCTTTGCATATGATGCATGGTCTGATGCAAAACTACAAACTTGATTATTACATAGATTTCAGCAATAATGTGTTCATACGATGCCAATCTCCATTTGTCGAATAAACGTACGTAACAAAAGCAATACGTTGAGAAAGCGATTGAATGCAGTAAAAGAAGTTTTATACCCTATAGGTGACGAAAAAGAAAACCCCTGTTGTACAGGCAAACGGACCCGACCGTTTGGTCGGGATGATGGTCTGGAAGTTTTTTTTTGTATTTCTTTTGTTGAGCGCTTTATATTAACACTTTCCACGCGGCAGGCAGCTGCAGATGACATTCCAAAATTTCACAAAATGTTTCAAAAATGTCAACAATGCTGTATTTCATTACCATATTTGGAATCACCATGAGAAATGCATTGAAATAAGTACAAACATGCCTAGTGTTTGGTCAGTAATCTTTGAGATAGACTTTGAAAATTATGAAAGGTTTCTGAAAAATCTGTTTTGTGTATGGTCAAAATAATAGCCGCCGCGTGGAAAGCGTAGTGCTTTTTAATGTGGCGCGTTAGAAACACAATCTCACAAATGGCAGCCATTGCAGATAGGACTTTGTTGCACTAAACCATTAAGTCACTTACATTTTGGCCCTGAAATCATGTGAGGTATAGGCCTAGTTGACGAAACGGTACCCAGGTTAGGGAGCGCAGTTCCATTTATACGCGATAAATTTATCGCGACTGTATCGGGGCCTGATATGTTTTGGACCCGATGTTTTTCAAGTTGATTCGCGATAAAATAGTCATCAGGCCCCGATAAAATAGACATCGGGGCCCGATACGAGGCCTCTGCCATACCCTGGGGTATGTTTTGCAAATAGAGCGGGACATTGTTTAGCAAATACACGAGGATAATACAATTTACGTTAAACATCCATAATCAATAACATTATCTCTAAAAACATGAAATGCTGAATTATCGCGTACAAATGGAACTGCTCCCTCAGTAGTTGGTTCAATCAAGGCCAAGGTTTATGTTATTCAATCTAGTCATCAAAGTCAGACAATAAGCATAAGCCTAAACTTTAAAGCAATAATATTAGGGCCTATGTGAGCTTTTTCAAATTTTTACAAATAATTGTCCCTCTTTCCTGGACTCATCAATCTACTTTGACTGTATTTTCCGTAAAAAATCCAAATAAAAATCTTCTTCCAATTTCCAATTTTTTGTTTCGATTTTCATAACTAAGCGTTCCGTAGGGGTGTTTTTACTTGTGTACAATTGCGGTCTTAACCGGAAACACTGTAAACGGCGTACCAGGACAACTTATTCCTGAATCTGATTTCAATGTCATTAGGAAACGTATTGCTCTGTAGCTTATGAGATATTTTAGTGTCATTGTTATCAATGTAATTTTGACCAGAGAAATGCATTTCTAGATAAAACTCGCATAATATGCCTTTAAATGGACACATTTATCCGACCAAAGCCATCTCTTGGACCAGCAGGCAAGGTGGATAACACAGCTGCCCAGATACCTGCAACAACTGATCGTGTGTAATAACGTAGTTTCACTCCTCATAACTACATTTAACTCAAGAAATGTCACTAATTGCAAGAATTGCACGACAAACTATTGTGTCTGGCACCTTATTACCGTACCATCCCACATTACAAATTCACCCCATAGAGTATTGAACAGTAGTTTCACTCCTCATTACTACATGTAAGTCAAGAAATGTCACTAATTACAAGAATTGCCCGACAAACTATTATGTCTGGCAACTTATTACCGTACCATCCCACATTACAAATTCACATCATAGAGTATTGAACAGTAGTTTCACTCCTCATTACTACATGTAAGTCAAGAAATGTCACTAATTACAAGAATTGCCCGACAAACTATTATGTCTGGCAACTTATTACCGTACCATCCCACATTACAAATTCACCCCATAGAGTATTGAACAGTAGTTTCACTCCTCATTACTACATGTAAGTCAAGAAATGTCACTAATTACAAGAATTGCCCGACAAACTATTATGTCTGGCAACTTATTACCGTACCATCCCACATTACAAATTCACCCCATAGAGTATTGAACAGTAGTTTCACTCCTCATTACTACATCTAACTCAAGGAAATGTCATTGATTACAAGAATTATCCGATAAAATATTATGTATGGCAACTTATTACCGTACCATCCCACATTACAAATTCACCCCATAGAGTATTGAACAGTAGTTTCACTCCTCATTACTACATCGTACTCAAGGAAATGTCATTGATTACAAGAATTGTCCGATAAAATATTATGTATGGCAACTTATTACCGTACCAACCCACATTACAAATTCACACCATATAGTATTGAACAGTAGTTTCACTCCTCATTAATACATGTAACTCAAGAAATGTCATTAAATACTTGAATTGCCCGACAAACTATTATGTCTGGCAACTTATTACCGTACCATCCCACGATACAAATTCACCCCATAGAGTATTGAACAGTAGTTTCACTCCTCATTAATACATGTAACTCAAGAAATGTCATTGATTACAAGAATTGCCCGACAAACTATTATGTCTGGCAACTTATTACCGTACCATCCCACATTACAAATTCACCCCATAGAGTATTGAACAGTAGTTTCACTCCTCATTACTACATCTAACTCAAGGAAATGTCATTGATTACAAGAATTATCCGATAAAATATTATGTATGGCAACTTATTACCGTACCATCCCACATTACAAATTCACCCCATAGAGTATTGAACAGTAGTTTCACTCCTCATTACTACATCTAACTCAAGGAAATGTCATTGATTACAAGAATTGTCCGATAAAATATTATGTATGGCAACTTATTACCGTACCAACCCACATTACAAATTCACACCATACACTCTCAGAACAGGTATTAAAAAGACATGGGTTAAAAGAATGTTGGTTAAAAAGTATACTACATTGGTTAAAAATGAAGCGTTGGTTAAAAATTACTTTTAATACTGCGTTGGTTAAAGAGTAAAATTATAATTCATTTTTAGTTTATTCAACGTTGGTTAAGGCATCATAATTTTAACCAACAATAGGTCATAACAAGATTCCCGCGCACATTATTTAGACCACGTAAGAATTTGTATATGCAATCAATCGTGTTAGGCCGCCCCTTATACATTATGCCCGATGTTAGCCTTGGTTCAAAGCGACTCTATCCTCCCCCAACCTCTATCCTACCACCCTCCCTACCCCACCCCTCCCCTGCCCCATCCCACCACACCACCCCACCCCACCCCTCCCCCATCCAACCACACCCCATTCCACCTCACCTTACCAACAACAACCACCGCGACCGGTGGGCAATTTTCACGGTCCGGCGACTGATATAGCTCTACACTACACACAGGCAACCACTGATAGCTCTACTCTACACACAGACAGCCGCGGACCAGGGGCGGAAAAATAACACGATTGATTTCATATACGAATTCTGACGTGGTCTTAAAATTGCGGCCGTTTTCACAAGTTATCGCTTACCGGCCTTATGGCTAGGATCGTGTGCCTTGTCCTTCGCCTTGTCCTGTCCCTTGCCCTTTGCCAAAGTTGGTCCTGGTTCTGGGGTTGCCGCCAATAATGAAAGCCAATAATGGGCCGATGAAACATCAATATTGTAATGTTGTCTGGGTTAAAGTTTAGCGAAAAAAATAAATGTTTAACCAACATTTTTTAACCAACTGCTGTTGGTTAAAACATTATTAACCAACAAATGATTAAACATTGTAACCAACCCCAGGTTAAAGTTTAACCAACCACTGTTGGTTAAAACATATTAACCAACAAATGATTAAAATTTGTAACCAACCACAGGTTAAAGTTTAACCAACAGCTGTTGGTTACGGTTTTAACCAACCAATTGTGTGGTTCACCTGGTAACCTCCCGTTGGTTAAAATTTTAACCAACATGGTTAAAGATTTTAATATTTGTTCTGAGAGTGTATAGTATTGAACAGTAGTTTCACTCCTCATTAATACATGTAACTCAAGAAATGTCATTAAATACTTGAATTGCCCGACAAACTATTATGTCTGGCAACTTATTACCGTACCATCCCACGATACAAATTCACCCCATAGAGTATTGAACAGTAGTTTCACTCCTCATTAATACATGTAACTCAAGAAATGTCATTGATTACAAGAATTGCCCGACAAACTATTATGTCTGGCAACTTATTACCGTAACATCCCACATTACAAATTCACCCCATAGAGTATTGAACAGTAGTTTCACTCCTCATTACTACATGTAAGTCAAGAAATGTCACTAATTACAAGAATTGCCCGACAAACTATTATGTCTGGCAACTTATTACCGTACCATCCCACATTACCAATTCACCCCATAGAGTATTGGACAGTAGTTTCACTCCTCATTACTACATCTAACTCAAGAAATGTCACTAATTACAAGAATTGCCCGACACACTATTATGCCTGGCAACTTATTACTGTACCATCCCACATTACAAATTCACCCCATAGAGTATTGAACAGTAGTTTCACTCCTCATTACTGCATCATACTCAAGAAATATCATTAATTACAAGAATTGCCCGACACACTATTATGTCTGGCAACTTATCACCGTACCATCCCACGTTACAAATTCACCCCATAGGGTATTGAACAGTAGTTTCACTCCTCATTACTACATCTAACTCAAGAAATGTCACTTATTACAAGAATTGCCCGACACACTATTATGTCTGGCAACTTATTACCGTACCATCCCACAATACAAATTCACCCCATAGAGTATTGAACAGTAGTTTCACTTCTCATTACATACATACATACATTATTGGTATTTATATAGCGCTGCTACATCGAGATCGTAGCGCTCATCCGAAAGATGTGTGAACAGATACAGACCGGGATGATCCCCTACTCTTTGCGAACGAGTCTGTAACTTCTTTTAACGTGCTCGGGTATTGCTCTTCTGGTATTGCTATTACTACATGTAAGTCAAGAAATCTAACTAATAACAAGAATTGTCCAACAAACTATTATGTCTGGCAACTTATTACCGTACCATCCCACATTACCAATTCACCCCATAGGGTATTGAACAGTAGTTTCACTCCTCATTACTACATCTAACTCAAGAAATGTCACTTATTACAAGAATTGCCCGACACACTATTATGTCTGGCAACTTATTACCGTACCATCCCACAATACAAATTCACCCCATAGAGTATTGAACAGTAGTTTCACTTCTCATTACATACATACATACATTATTGGTATTTATATAGCGCTGCTACATCGAGATCGTAGCGCTCATCCGAAAGATGTGTGAACAGATACAGACCGGGATGATCCCCTACTCTTTGCGAACGAGTCTGTAACTTTTTTTAACGTGCTCGGGTATTGCTCTTCTGGTATTGCTATTACTACATGTAAGTCAAGAAATCTAACTAATAACAAGAATTGTCCAACAAACTATTATGTCTAGCAACTTATTACCGTACCATCCCACAATACAAATTCACCCCATAGAGTATTGAACAGAAGTTTCACTCCTCATTACTACATCTATTTCAAGAAATGTCATTAATTACAAGAATTGCCCGACAAACTATTATGTCTGGCAACTTATTACCGTACCATCCCACATTACAAATTCCCCCCATAGAGTATTGAACAGTAGTTTCACTCCTCATTACTACATCTATTTCAAGAAATATCATTAATTACAAGAATAGCCCGACAAAATAGTATGTCTGGCAACTTATTACCGTACCATCCCACATTACAAATTCCCCCCATAGAGTATTGAACAGTAGTTTCACTCCTCATTACTACATCTAACTCAAGAAATCTCACTAATTACAAGAATTGCCCGACAAACTATTATGTCTGGCAACTTATTACCGTACCATTCCACATTACCAATTCACCCCATAGAGTATTGGACAGTAGTTTTACTCCTCATTACTACATGTAACTCAAGAAATGTCACTAATTACAAGAATTGCCCTATAAACTATTATGTCTGGCAACTTATTACCGTACCATCCCACATTACAAATTCAGCCCATAGAGTATTGAACTGTAGTTTCACTCCTCATTACTACATCTTACTCAAGAAATGTCACTAATTACAAAAAATTGCCAGACAAACTATTATGTCTGGCAACTTACGAGGGTCATTCAATAAGTTCTACCTCCTCCCTCATAACATTGCTAATATGAATGTCAGCCTCATGCCATTTGTCATGATTATAGCTCTGAATCATAGCTACACATTTATAACTTTTCTTATGATGCGGTCAAATCCGGAGAGAGATTTTGGACAACGGAAACGGAAAATTACCTTAAAAATAAATGCATGTTTTTCGGGGGGTTTTCCGTACTATATGGTTTGATATAATAGCATGATTTTGATATTGAAAATGGAAATCAATGAATGATATCTGATAAAAGTATAGTATTATCATGTATGAATGAGATTGTAAGCAATATTAACTCTTATAGGCTCGCAAATAGTGTAAGATCAACTCAAATGTATTGTTATGTCTTTGGCATACTGGAATACTAATAATCAGTATAATTTTCGTTGTTACAACTCAAGCCACAGTGATGCCTCGACGTTAAATCTTTAACATAATTGTCACTTTATGAGTTTTCATTATGTGCTACCTTCAGAATAGTCAATCAAGTAGTAAATGATAGAAAATGATCTCTTTGGGAGACTTGTAATTCCTCTATTTAATCCGGTATATTGAAAATCACTTGGTTCTTATGAAAGTTAAATATGCCTTTTGCAGGGTGCTCTAGGGGAGGGGTAAACTTATGGTTGTCCCGATATGGTTCTGGTTAATCAGAAGGCATAATCTTTCCGAAGAAATCAGTCGCATTCAATGTTTATGGTCTGTTAAAGAGATATGTGACATTTTGAACGATTATAATTGACCGATAGGTATGTTTTGCCTCTTACAATAGGCCAAATGAATAGCACTTCGGCGATTTTTTGTTGTTTTTCTCCGTTTCCGTCACACTAAATGTAAGGTTGGTATTCACTGCACCTCTAAAAAGGTACAACCATTACTCAGATCAATTTACAATGAATTTATGAGGTAGGAGGTAGAACTTATTAAATGACCCTCGTATTACCGTACCATTCCACATTACAAATTCACCCCATAGAGTATTGAATAGTAGTTTCACTCCTCATTACTATATACATGTAACTCAAGAAATGTCACTAATTACAAGAATTGCACGACAAACTATTATGTCTGGCAACTTATTACCGTACCATCCCACATTACAAATTCACCCGATAGAGTATTGAACAGTAGTTTCACTCCTCATTACTTCATGTAAGTCAAGAAATGTCACTAATTACAAGAATTGCCCTATAAACTATTATGTCTGGCAACTTATTACCGTACCATCCCGTAATACAAATTCACCCCATAGAGTATTGAACAGTAGTTTCACTCCTCATTACTACATGTAAGTCAAGAAATGTCACTAATAAAAGAATTGCCCGACAAACTATTTTGTCTGGCAACTTATTACCGTACCATCCCACATTACAAATTCACCCCATAAAGTATTGAACAGTATAGTTTCACTCCTCATTACTACATCTAACTCAAGAAATGTCATTAATTACAAGAATTGCCCTATAAACTATTATGTCTGGCAACTTATTACCGTCATCATCATCGGTCGTCCTTGGACGGAACAATGGAAGCAGCTTAGTTGCCTCCATTATTCATTCTTGGCTATTTGTTTACTCCATTGGTGCGCCACGCCTAGTGGAGGTATGTATATGAATACATATTATTTGTGTGTGTACAGACACAGACCGGGATGATCCCCTACTCTTTACGAAGAAGTCTGTGACCTTTTAACGTGCTCGGGGATAGCTCTTCCGATACACGGGACCAACATTTCTACGTACCTTCCGAAGCACGATGCGCCATGAACATGCCAACTTGGCTATTTGTTTACTCCATTGGTGCGCCACGCCTAGTGGAGGTATGTATATGAATACATATTATTTGTGTGTGTACAGACACAGACCGGGATGATCCCCTACTCTTTACGAAGAAGTCTGTGACCTTTTAACGTGCTCGGGGATAGCTCTTCCGATACACGGGACCAACATTTCTACGTACCTTCCGAAGCACGATGCGCCATGAACATGCCAATTTTGAACTCTCACTCATAAACGATCCACCAACAGAACTACGGTGCACAGCAGTGTACGACGCTCTAACCGACTGCGCCACCTCGCCCCGACCAATTACCGTACCATCCCGACTTATTACCGTACCATCCCGTAATACAAATTCACCCCATAGAGTATTGAACAGTCGTTTCCCTCTTCATTACTACATGTAAGTCAAGAAATGTCACTAATTACAAGAATTGCACGACAAACTATTATGTCTGACAACTTATTACCGTACCATCCCACATTACAAATTCACCCCATAAAGTATTGAACAGTAGTTTCACTCCTCATTACTTCATCTAACTCAAGAAATGTCATTAATTACAAGAATTGCCCTATAAACTATTATGTCTGGCCCCGGTGTCTGGCAACTTATTACCGTACCATCCCACATTACAAATTCACCCCATAGAGTATTGAACAGTCGTTTCCCTCTTCATTACTACATGTAAGTCAAGAAATGTCACTAATTACAAGAATTGCACGACAAACTATTATGTCTGACAACTTATTACCGTACCATCCCACATTACAAATTCACCCCATAAAGTATTGAACAGTAGTTTCACTCCTCATTACTATACATGTAACTCAAGAAATGTCACTAATTACAAGAATTGCCCGACAAACTGTCAAGTTTGGCAAGTATATTATAACGTATATTACCATTTCTTACGATTCAACAATTCATTCTCCCCAAACTATCAACATGATCAATGAAGTGTAAATATGGTTAAGACTAAGGTTTAGAGTTGGCTTTTTTTAGGTATAAGGCACTGCCTAGGCCTATTTACACACGCACAGAGACGATTATCGAGAAAATATCATAGAATCCGAAAAGGTTAAACTACTTCCAACCCTTTGGTACGCATACTCGTAATTCTGCTTTAATTATACAGCTCTTTTTTTAACCCCCTGATTTTCAGGTATTCAGATAATTGGTGGCCTGACACTTTCGTTTTTGAAATATAAAAATTCCACATCCCCTTAACAGGGTATGATTAAACGTAACAGGCACTCACGTCATCGTTACTTCATCCTTTTTTATGTTCTTGTAATACGGTAACCCTTTGCTGGTGTGAATAAGCGGACCTCCCAACCTTTAATAATGATATTGCTATATAAATGCGCATAATGACCTAGATTTCAAACTTGATTGGCTATTCGTCAAAGGTATTTAAACATGGATTTGCTTCATTTAAAGTCGAAGCAGTCGTAAACTTGCTCAGTTTATTCATCATTATAATTCCTAACCAATTAAAATACCATTTGGTTAAGTGCCAGAAGTGTGGCGTGCCATTGAACTGATTGTTAGTACTCCTTAGCAGTAATCAACTATATGATTTAGCTAATCGTTCTGCTACTACTACTAGTATCTAACCTATGATTTGACTAATCGTATTTATTCCACCCAATAGGTTTGGTAAGTTAATAAGCTAATAAAGCCTGAATTGATACTTGAAATTGATCTTCAATATATCATGATAATACCAAGGGGTGTTTAATACGACTTAATGAGTATACTTAGCTGTATGAAATGGTTTTATAATGACTACGTGAATTACATTAGACCAATATCGATATTTTATTGAGTCTGAACCTAATATGGACAAACTTTATCTTCATTCATTATGATGAACTCATCTCTCGGAGCATGGCATATGCTATTAATAATGTAAAACGCATCTATTTTCATATGAGATGCGTTCTGTTCAATTATTCAGGATAGAACCGTACATATTCGATGTTCCTATATACTGTATGATTGATGTTATCAATTCCGTAGGTTTTCTGTGGCTGGGCGCTTGATTGCGCGCGAGAAATTGGAAAAGATATCCCCTGATATGTCTGGTGAATCTTTTTTTGCCGTCGTGTTTACCGTCTGCTTCTGCTTTAGATTGACAACACAGCGGAAACGTCACGGAACTGAAATGGACTAGAATAATTACAGTTGACTGGAATAATTACAGTTGACTTTTAACCACAACACATGCTAAAACGTGCAATACAACTGATTTTCATTCAGAAATGATTATAGTTTACACACACAAAAAGTTACAGAAACATACAAAAGGTGTTGAAGTTTGGTTGGGTAAAAAAGTACGCACGATGGGGTCTCAACACCAATTGGTAGGGTCAAGGCAGCCGAGCCGTGACGAATATTAGAATACGTCTTTTTCATCTAGGCTGCGTGAAATTATCTTATGGCGCCGTGGAACACAATTGAAGACCAATTAAAGGGTTCATCCAACCAAAGCGAGTTCAGCCGAATGCCAGTGCTACCGCTAGCGTTAGATCGGTGGAATAGCTCTATCAGTACTATACGACTCTATCATTAATACTACCATGACTACTGCTGCAGCTACCACGATACATTTTAATTGGATGACACGGGTCACGTGGCAAATTGAGAAAATAAAGTAGGAAAACCATGCACGTTTGGACATTTCGATGGTGTGTATAAATACAAGATTCATCAAAACCAAACGGTATTAGTAAATAAAACAATCGGACAACTTTCTATCTGGGGTATTTCAATGAATTTACATGGGGAAGATCCAAGGTGACGAATTCTGCACCACGATGAGCGCCTGCGGAGTCGATCCGAAATTCCCCCCTTTGGAGGAATACAACCAGTCGAGTTATATCCCTAGCAACGGTTATTACAATGGATGCACCTACCCTAACGACGTAATCAGCGCAGATTATAGCACTTCTGAAGGTCACGGACAAAATAATTGCGGGAACTCTTTCGAAAAATTCAGGGCCCAATACGGGGTGAGTGCAGCTGATGTTGAGCCGGTTACTAGATACGGCGGGACTGCCGGAATTCATCATAATCGGCACCAGAACAATTTTTACTGCTTTAACACACCGCATCCACCTGGTGGGACGACGCCGGTGAACTCTGCGGTAACGGTAGCTACGGATACCCATCGTGGATGGGGTTATCATAGGGGTGTAGTTGGCGATAGTACGTGGGTCAATAGCGGGGTGGACAGTGCGGGTAATGCATGCCTGTTTAGGCAGAGAAACTCTGGCAGTAAGCTCCACAGCAGACCCCTACCTCCCCAGCAGCTACCGTTATATCCATGGATGAAACGAATTCATGTTAATCCAGGTGCGTAGAACCCGTGAAATCTTTCCAAATGAAAATGTGTTGTTCATGTGTTGAAACAAACTTGATTTTAGTTGTTGTTCCAATGTTAAAACTGTCAAAGAAACAAAGTTGCCTTGACATCGCGTTGTTTGGCGAATTTCGCACTCATAGGTTAGTATTCTCCTGAATTTGATACGATGTTAGAACTTGTAATACAAATTAAATGTTCAAATCATGTTATATTCAGCTGTAAAATACACATGGAGCGCACCAGCAATATCAGTTGGATTGTCAAACTTAAGAGTTATACAATATACTTGTATTGAATTTGGTCACTTTGTTAACCTAGGCCTACTCACAATGTTAACTCTCAACTGCTCATTAAAATCCCTGGTCCTCGAATTCAAATTATACAGTTGTAGTTTGTATATGCTCCATAAAATGGAAGATGTGTGCAATCATGGCAGGACTGTTAAACTATTCATTATTATTTTCGTATCATCAGGGTCCTTCACTCTCAGCAAAAAAGATTCATCTTAGAAACATGTTGTCCTCTATAGGGAACCCTCAAAATTTGATCCTTCAGAAACAGTTCTTAACAATTGAAGAACCCTAAAAAGGTTATTATTCTGATTCTTTACGAGCGCTTAGAACTATTTCAATTCAATGGATAACCATTTAATAGAGGTTCCGTGGGGACAGTTAGAACCCCCTAACCATTTCTGGTGAGATTGTCCTTCGTTATATATACTATAAAATGTTATAGGATATTTTGATGGAATTATATGCGTTACGATACCTACTAATATTTTAGCCAGTCATTTTGAACTACAAAAATCGCGCTATTATTAAAAGATAAGCAAGGTTATTGATATTAATTACCCTAATAGATTGGTTTGGTGATCAATTTAATGAAAGATGTGATGGATAAGTAAACCTTCGGGCCATTGACATTCAGTAAACCTTTCAATGATATTAAATTATAGAATAAAGATCATTAATATCTCTATAGAAATATTGTCTGAGTTTCCGGATTACAAACATTTTATCATTTTCGGTTGCTTTAGCCATGTTATGTGCTTTTTAAAATTGTGTATGTTTCGTCTTTATAAAGTCTGAAAGCTTAGTAAAATACGACTTTCCAAATTCGGGAATTAATCTCAAATCACGAAAGTGAACCCACGGAAAAATAGTTCAGGTCGTGATTTTCTACCACTTCAAATTTACTCACAGGAACATCATTTTATATTTGTGTTAATTATTAGTAATGAATTGTTATATTATTTGGAGCGACACTCTATTGGAGTAAACCTTAATTCTCTCCTCATGGCTTATCATTCTCCATTAGCGATATTCTTGCATGTCTTGACTAGCCTAATGGAAGAAGACTTATCTTTTGACAATACCAATTCCTTAACATCATAACTGAAAGTGCAAAACCTTCTCCTTAACTTTCAAAGTCTATCTCAAGATTTACTGAAACAATACCAGACATTTTTACTTATTTCAACTGTTCAATGCATTTCACATGGTGATTCCAAATATGGTAATACAATTCAACCATTTTGACAATGTTGAAACATTTTGTGAAAGTTTGGAATGTCGTCTGCACTGCAGACGCCCGCCGCGGGAAAGTGTTTAGACTACCGAATTAACTGCTTGTGTTAACTTGCTTAGTTATTCATTCTAAAATAATTAAATGCATTGTATAGATAACTATACGCCTGCTTTATAATGTATTCATCAAAAGCTGGAAGAACATTAAATACAATTGTTACCACTTGTCATAATTCTTAGTTCAAGGGCACTATGTCATAGTATTATTTCAAGTGCTACATGCATTTGTAACCACTTTAAAATAAAAAAAATTGGGGTCATGTCATTAATACGTTCCAATTTCACTAACCCATATAATAATGCTAAAGCCCCTTAAAACGATATCATGAAATGTTAAATACATTGTATCATTATAAGCTTAATTGTATAAAAGGTTGTAATTTTGGCGCCAAACTGTCAGCATTATCATTATCGATAGCCGTATATATCATATGGGGATATCTTATTTAAATAGATAATATTTATATTGTATGTCATACACTACTATACTACACATTTGCAACTACATATATACAGCTATCTGCTTTGTGTGAATTTGACCAATTCAAAAAGTAAAACTTTCAAATGTTAACCACAGAAAAATTAAATCCTACAACTGACTTTAGCATTGCTATAAATATGACAATCAATACAAACCGGCTCAGTTGTTTATGTTCCATCAACCCTTACATTATGTTACTTTTTGACTGTATCCATGGAGATACACACAAAGTGACTTTAACTGCATCACCATATTTGGAATCAACATGAGAAATGCATTACAAATAAGTACAAACATGCCTACATGTAGTATTGGTTCAGCAATTTTTGAGATGAGACTTTGGGAAAGGTTTTCTGACAAATCTGTTTTGTATATATGGCATGTATGGTAACATATAGCCGCGTGGAAAGGGTTGGATTAGTTGTGATTAATGTAATACGTATTTGGCCACTTTGATAACACTGTAGCCTATTATGTTCAAAATAGTTTGCAACAAAAAAACATACTTTAGAATCTGAATATATATAATAGTCACCATGAAACTGTTTGTAAGATTTCTTACACATTTGGTTGGGACACTTAACTTGCCTCATAATTAATTTGATTTGTCAAATGCAACCTCTTTTTAATACGGAGGCTGGTTAGATAAGCTTATTTGCATAAACACCAATAATATCAGATTTAAAATACTTTGAATGTTGGATTTGAAGATGCTTCACACGTTTTTGAAAACATTTAAACATTGTTATAGAGGGTGTGTCGAAGCACACAACCTGACTATGGTCCTATATCATACAATCAAGATTATTCTTTATTATAAGATTTTTAATATATATAAGATGATTTGAGAATATACAACATGTATAATAATGCGTGATACAATAGTTTGCAAATATACGATACACGTAGTTGTGGGTCAGCATAAAATTTAAAAAATGGCAGGATTAAAGTATCATCAAGTAATGGAATTAAGATTCTCAGTGGTACAATTTGAGATTTTTTTTTTTAAGGTTTAGACATTATTATTTTCAGTAATAATAATTATATTAATTAAGTCTAAACAAAACGGACCGAAACATTCGAGTGCACATTTCTGATGAAATTGTAAGCCTTTGACATTAATCTCCGTGAATAGCCTTTCTATAAATCTTTTAAAGTTCTAAATAAATATTTCACTTCAGTTTAAGGAATTAAACGTTATTTATATCCTCAAATTTTATGTTGTATGTGTACTATTTACAATATCACAAACAAAATGAATCTACTTTCTGATCAAATAGGAGGATCATAAAATTAGAGAACTGTTAATTTTTCATACTGTTTAACGAGTGCCACTTGTTATTGTGTTCACAATTACCCAAATAAAGTTGAATATCGTTGTTCAATATAACGGCAACCCGTTTTGTTGACTGTCGATATTAATGTGTCAAGGCAATAAGATAAATATACTCGATTTAGGAGGTGAAAAGGATTAAACAGCGCTACATAAATAAACCGTCACACATTATGACAACAAATGCTGAACCTATGTTCCATATATGAAAACCGATATTCCAGTGGCTTACCATACAATGCCATGGTTAGTGCCTACTGACAATACAGCAGCGTATGTCAAGTCAAGCGCGCACTTTTTATTAATTAGATTTTTTTTTCTTTCTCGCTTGTGTTTTTGTACATTCAAGCTTAGTATATCAATATTATGCTTATTAAAAATTCAATTTCATTACTTTTTTTGTATTTCATATCTTTTCCTCTAATTTTCCAGCAATCGGTTCACGCTTGAGCAGTGCAGCGGAAACAAAAAGAACAAGAACCTCGTATACTCGACAGCAGCTTGTAGAATTGGAGAAAGAATTTCACTTCAACCGTTATCTTACGAGGCGAAGACGAATCGAAATCGCACAATCTTTAGGACTCTCTGAGAGACAGATCAAGATATGGTTTCAGAATAGGAGAATGAAGTGGAAAAAGGACAATAATTTGCCGAATACTAAACCCAGATCAAGCGGTGTTGGCGGTGGCGGTAATGGTGGTGGGGTGACACAGGGTGCCACGGAGACTTCGGGGGGTAATGGAGCGCCACCGTCTGTCACGGATCTCGGGGTGAATTCGGCGGCGTCATTGGCCAGTTATGAACACACAGATTCTGCGTGCAGTGATAACACCATATCAGATTAAGATGTGGTGCTTTTGAGACTTTCACAGATGACACTGGTCAGAACATTGTATTGTGAAGAATTGAAGCCCACCGTTCACTCTGCTTTTTTATTGAGTTCAATTTTGCTACATGATAATAGACTCTCATGCGCCATTTCTTGTTACAACGAACAGTTTGTGCAGAAATACTAAAAAACTTATCAAAAAGATGAGACATTGTTGAAACCGCATATTGCAGCTTGTGCGTTGCTTATCACTCTTTATTTCCTAATCTAACATTATTAAAAGTCTTGAAAAGATCCTAAAAACTAGTCTCTTGTGATGATCGTGATATAAAGTGTTTTCATGAAGGGATTAGAAAGTGCTAAATTACAACCACATATATACAGGGTGAGTCACAATTATCTGGACCCAAATTACTAAAAAATTATTCAAAATATGAAGCCATTATCAAGGCAAGTGTAAATCACATATCTTAGATACACCTGTATAACACAAACAGTCCCAGACCAGGTGCTTTGATGTTGGCTAATCCAAAATCAATAATCGGTACCAAGAATCTGAGATATAGGCCTACATATAATGAGCAAATTTCTTCTTCGTAGTTTGATACCTCATTCATAAAAACCGAATGGATACTTTTAAAGTTATGCTAATTTCAATAACCACGACAAAGTTGCACTAAAATTGGTTTCCTATGGGATATTATTGATTTGTATAATAGGTAGATAATAATTTATCCACTGTGTGCTATCTGAACCAGTCAGGTATGGGGATGAATGGGTAACATGCATCGACAGGGAGTATGTACAGTACACACACAATTTCACTGCGTAATCACACACTACATGTAGCAATGATGTCCCATTGAGTGCAATTATTTTGTGTGGTAGTTGTGGTCATTGAAACAATCATAACTTCAAGACTATCCACTCGATTTTTATGAATGAAGCATCAAACTACGAAGATGGAATTTGCTCATTCATTTCTTATCTCAGATTTTTCGTACCGATTATTGATTTTGGATAAGCCAACATCGAAGCACCTGGTCAGGGACTTTTTGTGTTAGGTGTATAGGTTGGTGTGTAAATAAACTCTACACAAAACGAAAGTATCCACTTTTTTCGAGGCGCCCTGTGTTTAATTTTTAGGATCCTATGTTGATGAAGCAGTGGCAAATTGAATACAAAATGATGCAGTTTCCATTGTTGCACTTAACCCATACCCATGAAAAGAGCGTAAACAAGACAGTAAATCTAAAGTGTACCTCTTCTTTCTCTACATGAAAAGACAATCATAATTTGAACATATATCTCACATCGTCAATTGTTTCCAACACCTGTATCTACTGGTGTGAAACTCATCCTTTACAATGACCAGTATCATTCATGATGTTTGTAAGCCAACACCTGTCTCTCCATTTCCGTGCAACCTTCCTTGTAACTCCAAATCGACGAGCAACTTCAGTTACAGAAACTCCAGAAACTTTTCATGAAGAGAAATAAGTGGTAGCCTACACTTTAGATTTACTGTTTTGTTTACGCTCTTTTTATGGGTATAGGGCCAAATGCATTTGAATAAAAGATGATGCCGTTTCCATTGTTGACAGACAGGAAAATATAACATGTTAATGAAAAGAATCTAACTCCTCACACGAGCAATGCATTTGAAGAAAAAAATCAAAACTCCTGTTGAAGAAAAGGTTTCAACCATTCTATATGAAATCATAAACATCATATTTTTAGATTCAAATACTGACAAAGTTCACACACAATTACATGAATGATGACATACACTGAACATAAAATAATCTGCAGTCTTTCACCTGTTCATAGCCTTACAAACAACCTGGACACGTTTCCGATCTGGAAAGGTTTCTAATATGGTAAATAAGACATCAGTTTAGAGAAGTTCTTGCCAAATTTTGGTTACACATTTCAAGATCTGGACCCAGACTTACCAAACATTACCGCTGTTATCATTATGATAAAGGTATACTAGAGGTTTTAAACTGTCAGAGTTCATACAGTTGCGAAAAGTAAATTAATATAAAGGTGGATGTTCCGATCACTTTAGCGTTTTTATTTGCCCATCGACATTATTTTGATATCATATATTTTTTTCATTACTGCTGTAAAATGTTTGGCGCAAGATATATATATTCCATTTAGACATTATAGACCAGAATGCATTGAATTACTGCCAAAGGTGGTAATACCACCCAGCGAGTTTGTGTACTACTCAATGGGCAAATTGCATGTCACCTTGTGGTTCTAAAATGATAACCATATTGAAGTTATGCAACTCAAACTTTTGATAGTCGTATACGACTATTTTAAAGATGACCCTTCATGTAGAATAGAAAACATCAAGTTAAAAATCGGGCCAGCAATCGAAACACCTACCTTTAGAATAAGTGAGATTAATATAATTCTGTATTCCAGAAATTACCAGAGCTCATTAACTCGTCTGAGTTGCATAACTCCAATGGTTCTTATTTTAGAAGCAGAAGGTGACATGAAATTTGCCCGTTGAGATAGTACAACGTGCAACATTGCATTTTGGCCTATAACGTTTAAATGGAACATATCTTGCGCCTAAGATTTTACAGAAATAAAGAAGAAGGAAAAAAAACCAGTTTTCTTTTGAAATCAAAATATGTCGATGTGAAAACAAATCTAATGTGATCGGAACATACACCTTTAAACGTTGTATTCCGAGGGTTGAGCGCCAGAAGGCCGTAACTCAATTTATGGGCAAACTGTTATTTTGGTACAAAAATAATCCATAGGCCTATAAAACCTAGATTTTCAGAACCATAAAGAGATAACTCATGAACACTCTAAATTTTACAAAAATTAGAGTTATAAGTTGGGTGCTACAGTGTATTGTAATGATATATCCCAAATATTTGAAAATTGATTATCTCAAAATAGCCTTTTTTTTAGTTAAGACCTTCTGGCGCTCAACCCTCAATTCATGCATTTCAAACAGAGCAAACCCTCAATCAATGGTTTCAATAACTACGCCAACCTCCCCTGATACACAGATGATATTACGATATTTTAACTTGGACACTCCACATAATTGCCGAGGTGAATTGTTCATTTTCAGGATTGTCACTTACCTTTATACTACTTTTACAAGTTTCTGCTAGTACGTGCTTCTTAAATACAGAACATTTTTTTAACAGTTTGGGCTTATCATTATGGTGTTTTTTTTATAAAATGTTAAACAAAAACAAATCCTAAAGAAGAATCAGTCGAATTTGTATAGTTTTATATATACATGTTAAAGGTGAGAAAACCCTCTAACAGCGTCACTATTTTTTATCATTAACAGTTGTCTTTTTAATATGCTTGAAACTTTTTGCAACTTCCACAAAGAGACAAAAGTCAGATGCAAACATAATGTATCAAAAGAGGTTATCTATGGAGTCAGCTGGAACGGACAACAAGATTTTACAGAAATAAAGAAGAAGAAGAAAAAAAACCAGTTTTCTTTTGAAATCAAAATATGTCGATGTGAAAACAAATCTAATGTGATCGGAACATACACCTTTAAACGTTGTATTCCGAGGGTTGAGCGCCAGAAGGCCGTAACTCAATTTATGGGCAAACTGTTATTTTGGTACAAAAATAATCCATAGGCCTATAAAACCTAGATTTTCAGAACCATAAAGAGATAACTCATGAACACTCTAAATTTTACAAAAATTAGAGTTATAAGTTGGGTGCTACAGTGTATTGTAATGATATATCCCAAATATTTGAAAGTTGATTATCTCAAAATAGCCTTTTTTTTTAGATAAGGCCTTCTGGCGCTCAACCCTCAATTCATGCATTTCAAACAGAGCAAACCCTCAATCAATGGTTTCAATAACTACGCCAACCTCCCCTGATACACAGATGATAATACGATATTTTAACTTGGACACTCCACATAATTGCCGAGGTGAATTGTTCATTTTCAGGATTGTCACTTACCTTTATACTACTTTTACAAGTTTCTGCTAGTACGTGCTTCTTAAATACAGAACATTTTTTTAACAGTTTGGGCTTATCATTATGGTGGTTTTTTTTATAAAATGTCAAACAAAAACAAATCCTAAAGAACAATCAGTCGAATTTGTATAGTTTTATATATACATGTTAAAGGTGAGAAAACCCTCTAACAGCGTCACTATTTTTTATCATTAACAGTTGTCTTTTTAATATGCTTGAAACTTTTTGCAACTTCCACAAAGAGACAAAAGTCAGATGCAAACATAATGTATCAAAAGAGGTTATCTATGGAGTCAGCTGGAACGGACAACAAAGGGATTCGCACCGGTCTAGCATGTGTCTATAAAAAAAGTCGATTCGCAGACATTGGCCGATTTTAGCGATATACCATTTCAGTAAAGAGGTAACAGAAGCAAAAGAGGGGGAGGCACTCGAATTTAATCGTAATATGCAAGGTTAATACCGTGTCTTCGTGTGTATGTACTACTGTGATTTTAGTCACCACTATGTACCTAGTGACAGGGAACTTGCGGTTGGATTATCGGCATAATGATAAAGAAATGTATTGTTATTCAGCTAAATTGATAAAGGTATTCAGGTGGTCTCATAGCCAGAAATACTTAAAGTAACGTTTATAATCCGTATCTTGGTTGATATAACTGTTTTCCATTTAATTAGGACAAATGGTTTTGTACATAGGTATATAAAAAAATGATTATTGAATTATTTTCCGTTTTTTTCTCGCAAATAAATAGGCCTACGTAGAGATGTTATTTTCATTAAATTAATGTTTCCTTTATTCCACGTGCATAATAAAAACGGAAAATAATAAAAAGTATCCACTAAATTATGAATAGGTAAAATGACATACATAATATTTTTCTTTCGAAACCTGTATACGGTCGATGATGGTCGATTTGTTTTTATTGTGGTAACCGCTTCCAAAGGGATAACACATTTGAAGCTGCTGGATTAAGTTTTTGGTTGTCGTGATTGTAAAGCTATATGATCAGCCCTATTCATAAAGCCACACTATCATGAATAGCATTTGATTATGGAGCGCAAATAATCATAATAATAACATCTATAAAAGTACCGCTGTTTCATCATTGGTCAAAATGGGCTCCTCTAACGCCCAATGGACGAGGTCCAAAATCGATACCGATGCGCCAGAGTTTATGAATCTACTATAGTGTCGACATTCAATTCACTATTGAAGTGTTACTTGTAAACCGATTATCACAGTAGCGATTGGATCATGTTTTTAGAGTCCTGAACACCTATCGAAATGATCGCCACATAGAGTCAATAGAGACCTTCCATGTTTGAGATTAGCGGCCATCTTGGGGTATCACAAAAAAGTTTGCAACACAATTCGAACCCCATATCTCCCCCATTCAATTCAATCTGGTGAATGACCCCAAAGTAGTAGCTAGTTAGTTGATCGGCAATAATATTGATATGATTTACTTTGGTATGAACATGATGAGAAGATTGAACAAAGTGTACTGTACCCTAAGATGGCCGCTAATCCCAAACATATATGCGCAGAGAAGGTCAGTTCGGGCTAACTTATTTAGTTTTGTCAAAACAGTCTGTTTATATAAATAATAATAACAAAATTGAATGTCTTATTTTCAGGTGATACAAGAATATATTGCACTCGCCATGAACATATTCTTGTATCACCCTCAAATCCATTCAATATTATATAAATATCAGAAAATTCAGAGGATGTTACACCCATAGCCCCACGATTGATCACAATGTTGGTATTTCTAGTGAACATTTTGCTTCCAAATTTGGATCACAAGTAACTTCAAGATCAACAATAAACACCACGATCATGGTAGTAGGACGTTCTGTAAATGAGTTTTGTAATAGTTGCATGACATAATACTGATAATACCATACATTGCAAAAAAGGTTGCTAAAAATACGTTGCTAAAGCACTTTTATCATCCGTTGGTTGACGTGTTGATTAAAATTCATTCAAGAAAGTTAGGCGTTGTATAAAAGTAAAGAAAATGATGTGATAGATCAGTCTAAATCTCTGTGGTCGTCCAATAAGCTTACACTGCAAAAAGGTTGCTTAAAATACGTTGCTAAAAGTACTTTTATCATCCGTTGGTTGACGTGTTGATTAAAATTCATTCAATAGGCCTATATGAAGAAAGTTAGGCGTTGTATAAAAGTAAAAAATCCCCAGCGTTAAGCAATTCGTCGAAAACTATGTCCTTCAAATGTTGGTGGAAACTGTTTCTGTTGCTAAAACATGTTGCGTAAAAATATTCCACTTTGGCAACTGTTGCATGAGTATTGAGGAAAATCACGCAACAGTTGATGCAAGTTACGCACATGTGAATTTCGTGATTGCGTCATTCAATCATTATGGCGTCTTGTGCACGAGCAACTGTTTGCACGAGCTGAGATCTCTGGATCTGGATAAATTATAATCTGGTAAATAAAACGGCGAATCCGCATCAACATCAGAGTGACATCTGACAGGCGTTTTATGAGTCCGGTTTTGAATGTTTGAAGCTTGGTCTGTCAAGAAGATGATGTGATAGATTTGTGTAATCTCTGTGGTCGTCCATGTAAAAAGCTTATTTCGTTATGTTCGTATAGGTTTGAAATACCCGACAAATCACTAAATAAAAGCCCACAACCAATAAACAATAAAACAATCAACAAATGGTTAAAAAATGCTCAACAGTTGAGCTGTTGCATACTTGAACAACTGTTGAGTGAATATAATTGCCCAACTTTTGAGTTACTAGAATTGTTCAACTGTTGGTGAAAACATGTTATTGTTATCCAACGGTGTTGGGCCAATTTTACTCAACAGTTGAGCGGTTGCATACTTCATGTACTTTAACAACGTTGTGTAAAATGTTGAGTAAATATTTAAGCAACCTTTTTGCAGTGTACGCATGCACAAATGGCAATGGAGGTTATCCGTGTTTTGGATTAGCTGCCGGCCATCTTGTCAGGAATAATAACTGCGTGAAATAGTTTCAAAAAACATGACGTGCCCGTTTCATGTAGGTCCATTTGATAACACGTTTCATCCAATGAACTGGACACCATGCATCGATTCAATTGAATGTAGAATATGCCGGGTGCGATTCCCTTTGTAGTCCGTTGTGCGTGACTACATGGATAACAACTATAGGAAGTTATATAGTTAGTGCTGTGCAGGAGTTGTTAAACATGATTTTTTTTTGGATGTCGTTGTTCTGTTTGTAATAATTATCAATTAACGGGTTCAACATTAGCTTACTTACAATTTGTTATGTGCATTTGCAAGTTCCTGATATTTAACGATGTCGCATTTACAAGCATGAATCAACATATGTTGTACACTATCTCGTGACAAGATTAATAAAATACGCCTAGGGGCAAGACAAACCCCGAGAAACAATACACTCTGCTCCAATATATAGGAAGATGCGACGGCTAAAAAAAACTAATTGGCGATGTAATGCTTTGTTCTTTTAATGAAATAACGATGCGGTTTTCCGTTCGGGGTCGTTTTAGACACCGGTAAGAACAATATAGATGTGGTTATTGAATAAAACTTATTATCAGATCTGAAGAAGAAGAAGGGAAGGAGGGTCCCCGGAAGGGTCATACGACTTGCACTGATCCCTACATTATAGTTTACCATTGTAGTCAAGCCTTTCGGTTATTCTTTACCACGGATGTCGCGTTATCTTTAAAATCTTGTCCCTGCAGTGTTTTGGGTGTACAGGCGTGACAAAGTACAGCTCTACAAAGGTGAATACAGACAACAGTTGACAAAGAAGATGCAATTCATGGACTTTTTTACTGTAAAAGGCAATGAACGTCCAGCGCATCGGTGCAAGGAAGATATATTGGGCCAGCGCTAAGTCAAAACCGTGTCGGAAGTTTGGTATAAGTGTCGCATTGTGGAATTATTATTTTCCATACTAGAAATGAATATGGTAGGCTTAGACAAATTGTGTTTATTGCCTTTTGTGAAAATTATGTTTACATGGCGGTTGTGATGACAACGAGATTTTGAATAGGTGTAAACAACGCTTGTGTGGCGAGCCGCTAGTATCGCAGATAGTTTGCTGTGTGAAATCAGAGGCGTATCCATGAAACATTGTCTAGGAAGAGTTTTGACATACCTATGTTATGGTTATCTCAAAACATATCGTTTATGTGTAACAGGTGATTCACAGATCATGACGATAATGGTTACCCTACCATGATCACAACAACACAAATTGCGTGTGCGTTAAATTGGTCTTAATGATCGTAGTTAAAATAATACTAGCAAACAGCAATTGCTGTCAACTTTATTTCAAAGTAGTTTAGTGTTTAGTGGAATCTTTTACCGAGGACATCACAATTGACAATAAAAGTGCCATTACTAATTAAAGTCATACTCTATACAGGTTTTTGAAAATGCCAACAGTAGTAGGCCTACATTGTTTCAGCTGGACATTTTACAATAGGAGAGCGCCTCTCTTGGTCCTCCCGGTGGGAAGAACCCGAAAGATAGCAAACACCGCCGCCGCCACCACAACTACCACCACCACCATCACCATCACCATCACCACCACCACAACTACCACCACCACCACAACCAACACCCCACCACCAAACACCCAACATCACAACCACCACTACTACCACCACCACCACCACCCAACACCACAACCATCACTACTACCACCAACACCACCACACAACACCATCACCACAACACCACCACCACCACACAACACCACCACCACCGCATGCTCAACCACTCTCAAAACCACCAACATTCCAATCAACCCCAACCTACCCACCACTACTACCTACACCACCAACACCACCACCACAAATACCACCAGTACCACCACTACAATCATCATCACCACAACCACCAACACCACCACCACTACTACAACCACAACCACTATTCCCGCAACCTCCTTCGCCACCCACCACCACCATCATCATCAGCAACACCAATACAACTACATCACCACCAACACCAACACCACCACAAGCACAACTATACCATCACCATCCACAACCACCTCACCACCTCCACCACCACCAGCACAAGAACCACAACCATCCACAACAAAACCAACACCGTCACTACAACTACCAACATCATCTCAATCCTCTATCGTACATAGCAGGTGATTCATGACGATATGGTTACCCTACCATGATCACAACAACGCAAATTGCGTGTGCGTTAAATTGGTCTTAATGACCCTAGTTAAAAATAACAAGCAAAATCACCTGTTGACGACTCCACTAATTCCACTTAAATAAATAGGACAACAGCCTGTTGTCCTATTTATTTAAGTGGAATTAGTGGAGTCTTTTACAAAAGTATTTATAAAATGAGGACATCAGTATTGACAATATAATAGTGTCATTAGTAGGCCTATTCATTACTAATAATTATAAAGAGTCATGCACTATAAACTTTTTTTCTTTGAAGAATGCTAACACTAGGAAGCGAATATTTCAGCTGGATTTATACAAAAGCGAGGGCGTACCTCGGACCTCGATATAGCAGGGCAACATTTTATACCTTTTTGGGGGGCGAAGCCACCCTTATAGCATGTTATTGCAAAAACTTACACATTTTGGTCTTTCTAGACATAAGTGGGGGCCGCCATGTTTGTAGTCTTTGTAAATTACATGTACCTATGCAGTTTATTTCAACAGTCCTGCAGTCTGTGATGGAGTCAAAACTATATTTGTTTAGCCTTGATGATTCAATCAGAGAGATGTTATTAGACTCCCAACAGAGAGACATAATAGCTATCTTGTTTGACTAAGGAGAAATCTCCCAATTGTTGTAGGGTTGTCTAATAAATCAGAAAATCTTTGAATAAATGGTGAGTTGTGGCTGTCATATATACCTAGATTGTTCTTCAGACGGTACCCCCCCCCCCCCCCCCTTCCATGCACACAAACCAACTTTATTGGTTTCCTGTATTATTTTTAGACTGCGGTGTTTTGATTTGTTTTTTGGTTTGAATTATCGAAAATACATAGGCCTACACCATTTCCATGGTATTTTGTTTGGTATGCAATAGAAAATGGTTACAAAACATGCTTCTTTCTCTTGGATCGCCCCCATTCCATTTCAATGGAATTTTATTTTTATCTGTTACAATACAATTAACATGTTTATGTTCATTGCCCACATTGTCAACTGTTACCCCTTTTAGTATCGAATAACCCACTCAGATTCCGTCCGATCCCGTGCGGTGAGATACACCATGCGTCAGCGTATAGCATAGCGCCGTAAAAGCATGCAGGAAAAGCGTAGAAAGACGCACTTATACGTGTGCGTTATGCAACAAAGCTAAGCTACCACGCACTGGGAGAGGGTGGTCACGCTAATTAATGTACTCCATGTTATATTGTCTCATGTAAATGTCGCCGACTTCTCTGAGAACCAATT
Source organism: Ophiura sarsii (assembly GCA_035610835.1). Lineage (NCBI taxonomy): Eukaryota > Metazoa > Echinodermata > Ophiuroidea > Amphilepidida > Ophiuridae > Ophiura > Ophiura sarsii. The sequence goes on from CM069456.1 coordinate 26,282,665, forward strand.
TGAATTATTCTTAGCTGTTTTTAAGAATGTTCGTTTCTTCTACACTGCCGGTAGGCCTATGCTTTTTCACTTTTGATGATATGTAGGTTTAATAATTGAATACAGAATGGGTAACTACAATATTATACCGGGTTACGAGCCAGAGACTTTAGGTTATTAAACCTATAATCATCCTAAGAAGTTGGCTGGCACGATTGGAATTTGAATACGATATATAAACCTAACGGGAATAAGCCAATCTGATACGTAGCACACTTAATATTATGTTATATTCAGTAAATAATTGTAACGACAAAGGCGTATGTTCAGAATCTAGAAATATGAAAACTATGATTTATTAAATAAGGATATGGATAATGACACCAAAATCATTTGAAATAGGGTATTATCACCCAAATAAGAGGCTACAGATGTCTAATTCCTCCAGGATAATGGAGCTTTTTGTCATACATGTATACATGATAATGACACATTTTCGTGGGGCCATTATTGGTTTAAGTTGACAATGCAAAACATCAACTTTAGTAAGTACTTTAGAAATCCTATTTAACTTTGCAGCTGCGCGGTGTACCATCTTCAATATGTGGTAAATATTATATTGCTTACGACTACGATAAAGTGCCCTTAGGGGTAAACGTATTGTATTATTATAACAAAATAACTGTCAAAAGGCGTCCCTTCTTTTATATTAATTACCCCCTTGTTAAAAAACTGTGCAACATTTTTGGTTTCAATTCAATGTATCTGTTTTGTGGGGTGTTTTGTGAACTGCAACAAGACATAATAATGTATGATTACCTATCCCCTACGGATCCGTCAAGTTGTGTGCATTGTTGATAAGATTTTGGCGCGTCGTAAAAAACACGTGATCAGAGATATGATTATGTTGGTATGATCCTTCGTCTTCGTTCATTGAGATACACGTTGCTTTATCACCTGTTCTCAGTTACGTTTGAGGCATACGTATCGCCTCAACGTATGCCAACGTATGCGAAATATCGAAAAATACATTGGTATACGTTGGTGTACGCTGATATAAGTTAGGGTACGTTGGGGATACGTCGTTTACGTTAAGAGCACGCTGTGATACGCTGTGACAATTTGGAACACGTCGAGCCCGCGAAAATTATTGAGCATGCTCAAAATTTCTCGACGTACTCAACGTGTGCTTAATACGTTCTGCATAAGTTCCCGGTAAGTTTGTGGTACGTTAAATATACGTTGACATACGCTGACATACGTTAGTGGTACGTTACTCGTACGTTACTCGTAAGTTGGTATACGTTGATGAACGTAGGGTGACGGGGAAACGTACAGCCAACGTAGTGATAACGAGTTGATAACGTATGTGCATATCTAACGTATGCCTGACGTATTTCCAACGAGTTTCGACGTATTCTCATGTATTCACCTTATGCCGGGCGATCGTGTAAGGCCCTATCACGTATCCATAGCGTATTGAACGTATACATAGCGTATGACTAAACGTATTGATAGCGTATCACTAACTTATAACATACTTATGACAGCGTATCACAGCGTATGCGAGCGTATGACTAACGTATGCTTAACGTATACTTAACGTAGCGTATGATGATGGGTTGATGTGTTCAGCACGACAGACCATGAAGAAGTGAGGATGAGATACTCAAGGGACCCATTTATATACTCAAACCCTCCATAAGTTCCCAAAACGCCGAATGCTCGCTAGCTGTACGGTACATACACTAGCTGTACGGTAGCCCTGTCACACCATGGCGTATCGCTTGAATGTATGACAACGTATGCGAAATATCGAAAAATACGTTGGCGTACGTTGGTATACGCTGACGCTGATACAAGTTAGGGGTAATTTTCGAGCAATTTTTTGAATACGTCGGCATACGTTCAGGTCACGTTCAGGCCATAGGCCTACGCTATGGTGTGACAGGGCCTTTAACAAAAACAATTAAAAAAAGAATAAAAAGAAGGGGTAAAAAAGTGGTATTGAAATTCAGTCTATTTTTAGGCAGGTTCTATATGTCCGAGTCATCTGTTTGGATTACTTCGCCAAAAAAGCACCGAATGAAGTAATCTTCGATACACACCGACGCGCTGAATGCAGATTGTTTATCTCTGCCTCTCCTGTTGAAAAATAATATAAACGTATACGTAGAACCTCGTTTAACTCATATAGGGTGGGGAATTATGTAATCCAATGCAATCTACATACATTAGATACTGGATATTTAACATCTCCCACCCCCCCCCCCCCCCCCCCCCACACACACACACACACCCCTATGGGCAATCAGCACGCTGTTAGAACCATACCACGCAGATAAGGCCAACAAAAATGTAATACTTTGTCTCAGCGGCCCGCGCGCATTGCTTTTAAAATGGGATATCGCGCGTAGCCCTACGCGTGGCAGCCTTTTTTCTCCATTTTTTTCTTTCTTCATATTTTTTTTTTTTCATATTTTTTTTCTTTTTTTTTCTTTCTTTTTTTCCGATTTGAAAAAAGAACTTAGTCAGTTTCGGTGATACTCGGCAACCTTGTGACTGAGAACACACATTCAACTAACTTTGTGAAGTTAGGAGATAAAGAGAACACAAACATTCAATGTGCATTGATCATATCTAATTACTTTTATTAAAAAGAAAAAAGCAGAGCTATTGACTATATTATTATTTTTATGAAAAGAAGAAAAAAATAGAGCGCATAGACCATAGCTTATTTTGGTAAAATAAATAAATTTAAAAAAAATCGCATAGCACATCGCTTTTTAGCCAAAAGGCGCTGAGACAAAGTATTTAATTTCATTGGCCTAATGTGTTTACGCGCGACGCAGACGGACGCAACCGCGGGTGTGTGTTGATTTGGAATGATCGTGCACACGCTGTTTACATCGACTTTTGAAGCTAAATGGAACTTGACTATTATTTTTATTTGATCGTTTCAGTGTTAAGGTTTTTGAAAATAGTTTGAGTGAAATTGTTAAAAATGAAGTAGGCCTACATTTAAATTATGTTCTTATTTGCATTGTATTTGTATATTTATGAAATGGCGATCAAATCCTTGGTCATTGTTGAAAGGGATTAAATCATGATTCAGCGTAAATGCGCAACACTAATCTACAACTTGCGTTCTGCGCGTCTGCGTGTTTATTTCAGTCGGGTGTTGCCCTTGTGAAATAAACAACGCAGACATACGCTAAAACAGGATTTAATCCATAAATAACAAATTCTTATGCTGATTTGTTTCAGAAATTACCGATTCTATTTGACATAAACGCATGCGAAATATTTGAAGTTTGCAGATCAGCATGATCAGTGCACTGCAAACCACGATGCATTGTTTGACCATTCATGCCATTGCAGCACATATTATGACAAAAGTAGTCATATTTATCATCAACTGTAGCTCGGAAGAATAGATTTTCTGTAACATACATTTTAATAGGAAGTTAAAGGTATTAAGTTGTCTTATGCATAGGCATGATAGGTAATGTTGTAGTACAAAAATAGTGAATAGAAAAATAGAAATATGGTAAACTCTAAAAACAGCCTCTAGTTAATACATCTTGTCCGAGGGAAATCTAGTCAGAATTGTCAGTGGTCAAATTCAAATCTAAAAGTCCCCAACATGTATACTAAGTATTGAAAACAAGTCTAGTTGACAAATGGATAAGATCTTTACATTTTTATGGTAAGCCTATATTAATAGTGGACATGGGAACTAGCATTTGACCCCTTTTGGACAATTTTGACTATACAGGATGAATCAAAAAATTAGGACTCTATTTCATGACGGTGTAATTCTTGATATAATCATTGGACCATAACCAATTTAGTCTCGATGTAAAGCCCAATTTATTATTATGATATCATGAAAATATTAAATCAATCCGATAAAAATAAGAAAACTAGCATACTTTTCGTAAACCATGTCATTTACTGGTTTGTACAATGGGATCTACATGTACAGACCAGTTGATAACATGGTTTACGTCTCAATACGTTACAATAATTATAAACAAATCTATCAAAGTCTTCAAGAAGTAGAGAATCGCATTGGAGCAGAGGTGATGACCCTACGTCGCAACCGAGGAAGGGTTCGCAGAGTAGTGGCACAAATGCTAGTTAGAACAAGTATCTGAATTCAAAGTAATGCTAGACATTATCATGATTGCCTGAAATATGCTTTCCTATACATGTTCTTTCTGAGCCATATTTAATACGCCATTTTGTATCTGATACATTAATCAATGTCACAGCTGTTTTGTCTTCAAAAGAAAGACTTCTCTACTTTTTTAGGTTGTCAATACATGAATTATGTGCAATCGAACTATTAATATGTAATCGCGTGTAAGGCCTATGGATGATTATTCCAATAGTGGGTTCGAGAACTGTTTAATTTTTTTTTTGTGCACAGAATATGCATGCATCTGATTTTTGGACTGCACCCGTATTGATTTGTGCCGAGATTAAATGGATTACCAAACTAATCTTTGTTATTGACTGATAGATTATTTACTATGTTTATAATTATTGTAACGTATTGAAACGTTATTCATGTTTTTTACTGGTCTGTACATGTAGATCCCATTGTACAAACCAGTAAATGACATGGTTTACGCAAAGTATGTTAGTTTTCTTATTTTTCATCGGATTGATCTCATATTTTCAGGATTTTATAATAATTAATAGGGCATTACATTGAGACTAAATTGGTCATGGTCCAATGATTATACCAAGAATTACACCGTCATTAAACAGACTCCTAATGTTTTTGATTCACCCTGTATTTCTATTAACTGTCCTTCTTGTCATTTTGATTAGGCAGTTTTTTTGTGTCGTTTACCTCTATCGTTCTTCTTATGACCTTGCAACTATGTAATTCACTCAACTGTTATTTGTAAGTTCAATTATATCTATTATTTTCTATACATCAGTCCGTCAAATTAATAAGAAGAGCAATATGACCATGAAGCTAAGCACTAAAACAAGTGATTACTACGAATGAGGTCAGGTGTAGATGAAAAGAGGAACCCATCAGCTTGTGGTCGATAAAAAACACAAATACCCACATGACTGTATACCCGGGGTTGTCTAGGTAGTATAACTATACACTTTGTGGACTTAGAATATATTTCTAAACCTGACTTTTTACAAAAGGAAATAAATCAGTTGAAAAGGTGGACCTAGTTGGAATCGGAACCAGGGACCTCTGCATTACAAAGTATGTCTCTCAAGCACTAGACTAGCGAGGGGTGAACTGGTCAGGACATGATATTTATCCCTTTTAAACATTACGGAATAAAGCAATACTACTATTATGATCAGTACGCACAATATTATGAATATATCTGTAATACACAATGATCGTCTACTACCTCGGCTTGACAGTAATTTGGGTATTTCCATTGCTGCATAATATTAATATAAAGACAGCAAAAAAAGTAACTCGGCTGTTATAAAAGCACCTATAATTTTAAAATTGTTACTCATATTCTAAAAATGAAAATACCGGGAGACGGACAATTTAATTACGGTAATTTGGACACCTTGTTTGGTAAAATCGATCGAGTATTGTTGTCGCGGTATGTGCTTACATCAAACATTTTTTCAGTAATTGCTCAATACATGTGATGTATAGGCTTTTCTCAACATTTTGTGTCCATTTTGATATGTTAAATTAACTTTTAAGTCCCTTTTTGACAGATTTTCATATACAGCCATTATGTCAAAATATTGCTATCTACCGAAGATAGCAAATTTCAGACAATCGTGTTTTCATCAATATGGGCTTGTTTTAAAACCTATACCGATAACAGGTGTTATTTAAGTATGAAACTCACCTTTTCTGCAAAAATGCAGGCTTTCAAGCTGGTTCCATCATGCCTTCTTGTTGGAAGTCTTCCACATAAACAAGTCACAATCCTTCGAAGAACTCGGGGGGGGGGGGGGGGGGGTAGTGGTCTCTTCAGTGGTCTCTTTTCTTTTCATCTTGCACACCTGTTGATTTTATAATATAATAAGAAAAAGTAAAATTAAACAAATGCACAATACTAGGTAGGCCTAGGCCTAGCTATAAAAGATTGTTAACTTCAAATTTACTCAGAATTTCATCGGCTTGACCAGACATACAAAAGTTAAGGGTAGGGGATGTGGTTTCCAATAATAAAGGCAGATTAGTGACCATTTTACAGAGAGTCCACCTTTTCTTTGTATCAAATTTAATATTGGTGTACAATACTACAATTAATCTATGGTGAAAGCTGCCAAATTTTGATCCTATGCATTTTATGTTTCCAAACGTGTCCCGGGCAACAAAATTTGCCTTTCCACACATCGATTTTGACATTTGTTGGCCCATTTTGAGTGAATTTAGCTATAAAATTACCTTAAAAATGCCCTCGGGCGAAGAAAACAGGCACTATTGAGTAAAATCAGCCTCGGCTAGTCCGTGGAATTGAAAATCACAGCAGACGAGAAAGTAAACACTCGATGCAAGAAATTTCTACAGGTGTCACACCACCAATTAATTCCCCTATTAGATTACATGCTAAAGAGGTCAAATTAAAGTCTGCTTTTTTCAGCTATCGAGCGACTGGTTTGTTCAAATCTTGGTTTTCTTTGAAGATACTGATGTCTGCTATCAAAACAACACCAATTTTTGGGGGGTTGACCAGCATTTTTCCCCGCAACAGGACGTCGAATACTAGTCTACTGTCAAAATCGCTCTCTGCTAGCTATATTCGGTGCATTTGTCCTAGAAGAAGTGAAAAGAGAAAATTTGTGTCAGATCTTACTATTACAGAAAACACCAGGGTTATTTGGATAAATATTAAGTTTATAGTCTACAAATCACAAATAACACAAATTTCTTTCATATTAAGCGCACTGTATACCTTTTCTGTACATTTAAATTCATGGTAAAAGCTGGGATCTTGAATTAAAAACACTGGCTAGTGTTGGCGCTAGCACACACTTCTTTGGTGGTGTGGAATCTACAGATGAAAAGTGCCAATTTCCATTAATGCCATAACTTCTATAGATCTCTCTGATTCAGGGTGAAGATAATAACGGGAATTTTGATTAGCTGTTCTTGTTGTGCTGTTATCAAATTTAAAAAAAAACAGAAGTTGCAACAGCATTGATTTGAGCTGTGATGTGTCGTCATTATTTAACAAGTTAAAATGCCTCGTATTACCACGATTACGACCATGCAAGTTCAACTTTTTTTTCTTTTTTTTAATGAAAAGTACTGTCGTGTTCTTATTGTTGAACGCAAATGGGCAGATTTGATATCAACATTCCCGCTATTATCTTCACGCTGAATCAGAGAGATCAATAGGAGTTACTGCAACAATGGAAATGGGCACTTTTCATCCGTAAGCACATACCGCGACAACAATACTCGATCGATTTTAACAAATAAGGTGTCAAAATCACCGTAATTAAATTATCCGTCTCCTGGTATTTTCATTTTTAGAATATGAGTAACAATTTAAAAATTATAGGTGCTTTTTACAACAGCCGAGTTACTTTTTTTGCTGTCTTTATATAAAACTTGGTAATACCTGCCATAAAGTAAATGGTCGATCGCTGATTCTGCATTATTATTTACCGGCAATGGTTCGTCATGCATTGTTCTGGACGATTTCAGAGTCAATGTTCCGAGAAATTATTTGATAATGCAACTCAGCTAAATTTACATATTTTAAACAAAATATAAATTGTTTATACAAAAAAGAATGTACAAGGTTTCACAAACGTTTCGATGCATGCATTCAAACCTGCGTTCCGTAAAATTGTTCGCATGTAAAATGTTACCATTGTTACGAAAGGACAATTAGTACTTCTTCGAAAAAAGTTCGTTAAATTTACCATGTTTACTTCGACATGTACTGGTAGTTGTGCGTGTGGTATCGGCATTTTTACAAGTGTATAAAATGTGGTTTGACTTTCACAATGTGGATCATTTTATGTATATTCAGCAGGCGTTCAAAATATATTGACGAATTTTAGATGGATGTAGCCTATAGCCTATATATGTTGTGATAGCGGAGGGAGTAATTACCTGAACGCCGAATTATAAAGTCCAGCACATTTGCATTTGCTTACTACCTGGAAAAACTTGTTTTTGGTTTCAAAGTCTTGTTCTTCTTTACACATTATATGTCAGCGCAAATATTTTGATTCGTTTCAACAGTAACAAAGTTTGTGTCGGATCGACCGCTTTTAAACAAACAAATAAACAAACAAAATCGGTAATCATGAAATATGCATGCGCTCCTGCGGCAAGCGTTCTTAGCCTGAGGCTAGTGTTAATATTTTTCAAGTTCAAATTATCATAAAAGGTAGAAAGATAAATCAAGGTGGTAGACTTTTGAATGAATAACAGTAAACACATACATAATTGATGCGTCTACACAATTCTGCCGACATTTTAAAAAGGTGTCATTTGTGTGTGCTTAAACAAGTAAACTGTCCTCATTAAGAGTTCCAAAGTAGTCATTTAAGTCCCGATTAACACCCACCTTGACTTATTTATACACTTTACAGCTCATTACCCAAGAATGTTAATTCGATAATTTACACTTTTAACAATATGAAGGGCATGTACATAGCTTGTATAGTAATTACTGTGTTGAAAAGAATAGTACAATTTTCAAAGCCATGGAGTCATCAGTATATTGTAATTATTGGTGTAAACGAATTGAATCATCGGTTCAAATATAAGAATAGTTTTATCGTAACATTTTGTATGAGTTGTTGTGATTCATTTGTAAAACGTTCAAGATAACGCACAACGTCAAATTCTGTGATACTATTTTGTTTGCGAATGTTAAGGATGCGAAATTCAGCTTAAGGATACCAAATAGGTGATGATTGAAATCCGATCACGTGTTTTGGATTAGCTGCCATAAACTGTGTTTAAAATTTTCAAAAAAGAAGCCATACCTGTTCCATTTATGTATAGGCCAATCTGTTCATGCAACGAATTTGACTTCATGCACCTATTCAATTTAATGTACATGTAGAATAGGCTGGGTGCGATTCCCTTTTGTAGTCCGTTGTGATTGTGAATGGCTACATGGATAATCTCTGTAAGGCAGCAACTCTTTTTCCTTCACCGTTAAACATTTTGGAACGCCAGACGCGTGATTTTGGTATTCTTTGAACATGTGGTGTCAAGTTTTAGAACACCAATAAGTTGACTTGAACACATCATGTGTTCAACTATTTAACACCAAGTATTCAACCCAAGTGTTCAGTTCCAAATGCATGGTGTGCATTATTGTTATATCGTAAAAAAGTACATTGAAACACCAAGCAAATGTAAACATTTTAAAAAGTGACAACTGGGTTAAAAAGACTGCTATTTAGGGCCTACAGGCGCTGCAGGCTGAGACCTTTATGGAGATGAGCGAAGTACTTGCTTGGTGGGTAGGCCTGCATTAGGCTATCCTACTCTAAATATTATTTAGATCTGATTTCGGGCACAGAACAGCAACATTTAAAAATAATATAAATTTAAAATACAAATACGATGTATAAATATGGAAACATGAAAGTGTTCTGTTTGAGAACATATAATTGGACACTGGTGTTCAAACGAGTGGTCAACATATATTTCATGGGTGTTCTGTTTTTTAATACGTAGCATGAAAATACCAACAATTCGTTGCGTTCACACGTGTTAGTTAATAACGCCGGATGGATTTTTGACGGGGACGTTTCGCAGAAGTTATTGTAAGAATCCATCTCAATCGTGCTATAATTTTGGTTATTTTATCCATTCATTGTTAAAATGAGACAGAATAAACTATCAACTCAATAGGTTTTTTATGAATCTACCTTCATGTTATCGATGTGTTTTTTGACTGTGATTCTAGCGTAGCGTCTACAATGGTCTAGATCGATAAAACCTTTATAAGCTTGCCCAAAATAATTTAACCAGGGCACTTAAAGGGACACGATGTTGATTTTTTTTAATTTTAATTAATTTACTTCAGAATTCAAGATGAACATTAAAAATTGCCATTATTGTTGTTTCTACTAAGAAAAACCCAGCAAAACTTGATTAAAACTATTTTTTTAAATATGTTGGAATACCATGTTTAAATCAGCATTTTTTGAATCGACGTTTTGTTGTACAAAGAGGGCTGATTTTTCTTAATCCTTATAGGTGTAAGTTCATACATGTAGGCCTAATACAATTGTAAACATTTACAAATCCCAGTTTTTATCATATATTTTTGTAATTGAGGGCGCTGCCTCCACCACATCTCTTAATGCCCCTTTAACTTAAATAGGCAGTTAGCATTTGAAAAGGCAGGCTGCCAAATTATTTTTAATGTAAGCCTAATAGGCCTTGTTCTGGAGCTGTATCTGAAATTGTTGCATGTTGGACAACACAAACCGCGGTGTTGGTCCCCGCACATGCGCACACGATAGAATGCTATATTGTGGTTTTTTCCAGCAATTTTAACATTATTTTAGGTCATCAGTTTTGGCATTCTGAATCTAGACCTAGAGTGATATCGCTCGAAGCATGGGCCCTGCTGTTTGCTTTATATTATCCCATTGCCTTGGTAGGACCTAAGCTAAGGCTATGCCTCTCAAGTTAAACTTTAAAAAGCATTTAAATAAATTGAATTGAAAATTGTGCGTGAAATTTAAAATGTTTTTGTTCAAAAGCGTTGAAAAAAATAAAATAAAATAAAATTGAAGTTTAAAATATTGTAATCAGCTAGGCCTATTGTTGGTGTTCTGACTCCTGCATTCATGCATGCATACACTATTAAACATTTTGGACGACCGTTGTTAAAAGAATGAACACCTTTTGAACACCTTTTTTGTTACACTTTGAGGTTCTTCTCAAAACAATGTTAACACCAACTCTGCTTGGCTGAATTGAACACCTCCATACATTGAACACATTAATCATGTGTTCTGAATGTTAACGCTTATTTATTTTGACCACCTTCATGTGTTCTAAAAGTGTAACAATTGAACGCCTGATTCTAAAAACGCCTTTTGCTCACAGAAATGTGTTCAAATCCTGAACACATGTATAGTGTTCAGCTGTCACAAACATGTGTTCCAAATATGAACATCAAGTGTTTAATGTGGTGCTCTAAATATAAACAGCAGAACATCAAGTGTTCAATGTGGTGTTCTAAATATAAACACCAGTGTTCAAGACGGTATTCTTGGTTCCAACATTCAGTGTTAAATGGTAGAACGTGTTCCCAAAGTGTAACAAAAAAAGGTGTTCCTTTTTTAACACCCGGCATACACAAAATGTAGATTGTTGCTGATTGCTTCGGTAGAGTCGTAGCGAGAGGCGTTTGAATTGCGCCGGTGGTCATTTCGGTAAATCAGGATCATTTGACAAATCAGTGGTTCTGAGCATTGAATTATTTATGAGAATAACCCAGGCTTTAGAAGTGGAAAAACACAGTTCGATCCTCAAATTATTGAGCATCTTTTTTAAAGGTAGTTGTTTTCTATTTTACATGAAAGGTCATCCTTAAAATTCTTGCATTCCAAAGTTTGAGTTGCATAACTCCAATGGTTCTATTTTAGAAGCGCAAGGTCAAAAGACATGTGCCCATTGAGTAGTACACAGACTGGCTGGTGGTTAACCACCTTTGGCAGTAATTCACCACATTTTAGCCTATGATTGCCAAATGAAACATTTCTGGCCCCTAATATTTTACAGACATAATGAGTAAAATATGGGGATTCTTCTGATACCAAAATACTAGTATCTTGATGTGAAAAAAAAAATCATAGCCCCCAAAAAGTGATCGGGTCATATACCTTTAATGCCAAAAACAAACAAATGTAAGGCTGTATAGTCATTATCATGGGACAGGTTCTAAATTATTGTGTTGCTGTCTGCAGTTGAAATCCACCGAACGGCATGACCACTTTACGCCTGTCTTAACTAAGGGGTTGTCCAAAATTATCGCCATTTTCACTTACGTACAGAGCGTACGTAACTTTTTACCCCCCTCCCCTCGAGTTACGTACGCAATAAATGGCGATTTTTCTTTTTTTTAATTTTAATTTTGTACTTTAAAAAAAAAATCCCGCCTCTCAAGATCGCCATTAAAGTTACGTACGGTTGGGGTATATTTCGACCCCCTCCCCCCTTTTTTACGTACGCTTTGTACGTAACTGAAAATGGCGAAAATTATGGACGACCCCTAAATGCCACCCATATAATGCATAATTTCAAACGGATTATCAGGCCACGCACCGATATTATTTGACTTGATCTATAAAATTGTCGTTTAATATTAAAACCAATATTTGAATGCACTAATATTGCTCACAATCAAGTTTAATTATACCGTAGATTAATGAAATATGGTCATGTAATTCAGGCATTTAGCAGATAAGATATAAGTTTTAACTGGAGTTAGTTTTAGATACTGTGTTAAATCATCACTGCGTGAAGGGCACGCGACGTTTAGGTGCCCTGTCCAATTTCACCAAATACAACCAAATTTCAATACACAGTTACAACAAAACAATAAAGAACAAAACATCGGACAATGATTGTCCCCGAGGCTGTTTGACGGGATAGGCGTTCGAAGTAGACACAGAGTAATTTAGCTCTATTGAAAATTTAAAAGGTGGGTTTTGCTACGTGTCAATTTCAATGAATATGAATTAAAACTTGTTTCAGTTTTCAAAGACCTACGCATAAATAGTGATTACATGGGAAATCCCACCAGTTGAATATCTTTTTTTTATTTTCAAAGTAGTAATTATTTTTGTAATAAAGAATATTTTTGTATATGTGTTGAGAAGAAGAAAAAAAGGTTCAAGGTACTGGGTAATTAATTTGTTGAGGATTAACTTAAATGTCAAAACATCTTGTGCGTTAATGTTAAATAGGGGTTAACTATCTGTATGTTGCTCGGATTTTAAGGGATTTTTAGGTGGCAAATATTGATGTACCGGCTATCAATGACAATCCTTTGGACGTTATGCGAAATACGCGGGCAAATGTGGCATGAAATAGTGAGCAAATTTCAGCGCATGATTCAAAATTCCGGCTATAGTATTAGTTTTACCATTTATACAAAACAGATTTTTCAGAAACCTTTCCCAACTTTCAAAGTCTTATCTCAAGAATTACTGAACAAATATTAGGCATGGTTGCTCTTATTTTAATGCATTTCTCAAGGTGATTCCAAATATGGTGACGAAATTCAATAGTTTTGACATTTTTGAAACATTTTGTGAAATTTTGGAACTGTCTGCTAAACATTCACCAAATCCTCTTTTGCTTTTTAAAAAGCTTAAAACGACTTCGTGCAATTCTAACCAAAGCTGGTGAATGCTCGTAAAGGATGAATGTCGAAGAGAACAAACAGTAATGTACCATCGACAATACATAATTGATCATCGACCGATAGGTTGCATTTGAAAATCGAAATCCAATTTCTATTGCAACAGTTTTTTAATACCCTCGGAAATTGCGGGCTTGACACGACGAGTGTGTTTTGCTAATTGGCGATGTCACCAAACAATACGTGTGGATTTTGGCGCCTTATTCTCTAGTCAGATGACGTCATACTGAAATAGTTGGTTCTCGTCAAATTTTGATCAGCATATTACATTGTATAAATATATAAAAAGCCTGTGGACGCACAGGAATCAGGATGTTTTAACACTTTCCACGCGGCTATTAGTTTTACCATATTATCCAAATAGATTTAGAAACCTTTACCAATTTTCAAACTCTATCTCAAGGATTACTTAAAGCAATACTAGGCATGTCTGTAAAAGTATTTCAATGCATTTCTCATGATGATTCCAAGTATGGTTATGAAATTCAATAATTATGACATTTTGGAAACATTTTGTGAAATTTTGGAACTGTCGTCTGCCGCGTGGAAAGTGTTAAGGACCATTTTGAGATTTTAGTTGAAGTGATTTGCGGAAAGAATTCAAAATGTGCAAAAGCCCTTGTATACAAGGCCTATACGTATTCTACCATAATCCTAACTTTCCCAATACACGCTAACTGGAAACCGGGATTATATGTTTTACTACATGTACAGCGTGTCCCAAAAACTGGGTTCAAAAGTTTGCGAGCTTATAACGAAATAAGTAGGAATTATGGATAGTTTATATTTACGGATATCAAATAAAATATACCTGACCTTAATTGGGTACATTTGGAGACTAATCCGATGTAAACTTTTTAAAATACAAAGATTTGAATAGAGCGTGGTCAGAACCCATTTGTCCCGATTTAAGGAATAAACCATCCGTGCGTTGCATGAAACTGTGCGTTATGTGCAGTAATCCCGGCGTGGGGTTTATTCTCCGAAAGAACTTATCAATAACTCGGACTATAACAAGAACATTTTGTTGTAATGTTTATGTAAATAATGAACTTATATTATTGCAATATGACCAAGATAATTTTGTTTACTGCCCAAGTCTTTGTAAAGAATAAATGCAAAGGCAAAACTTTGATAAAGTCACAACAATGCGCATTGAAAAGTGGGACAAATGGGTTTTGACCACGCTTTATTAAAATCTTTGTTTTTCAAAAGGTTTATATTGGATTAATCATATAGTTTAACCAATTAAGGTCAGGTATATTTTAATTGATATCCCTAAATATGAACTATCCATGTTTCCTTCCTTTTTAGTTATAAGCTCGCAAACTTTTGAACCCAATTTTTTGGGACACGCTGTATATTCAGAGCAACTGATGATAATGTGTTAGGGCTGATATCCAAACTCTCAGCGGTGTTACACCGGTATTACACCGATGTTATACCGGTATTACACCGATATTTGTATAGAATATCGGTGTAATACCGGTGTAATCCCGCTGAGAGTTTGGATATCAGCCCTTAACGATTTCCACGCGGCAGGCGTCTGCAGACGACATTACAAAAGTTCACAAAATATTTTAAAAATTTCAAAATTGTTAAATGTCATAACCATATTCGCCTAGTATTTGATTCAGTAATCCTTTGGATAGACCTTGAAAGTTGGAAAAGGATTCTGAGAAATCTGTTTTGGAATGGTAAAACCAATAGCCGCGTGGAAAGAAATGATGCTTTTGGACGAGTTTTTTTCAGAAAACACTTGCGGCTGTGTGTCTTTCAAGATATAGATGAAACGGACAGAAAAAATTAAGAAAATAAGAAGAATTTAGGAGTCATTTTCACTCGTAAAATCAGAATGCCTTGATCAATTTTGGTAATCTTGGTGTCATTTAAAGGCTTAGAAAATGCTCCGAGAGCACACATAATGAACTCAAAATTGACTGTACCTGTAAAGTACCCCCCTGTTGATGTGCTGCATCACATATCATAGCTCTCGGAAAACAAAGACAAACATAGTGACTGATTGTTTCTCTTTGTGGACTTTGTGTAGTGAGATAATGATGCTTTTCTGAAAGCACTCATCAATAAACATATCGAGGGCTCATAAACAAAAGGCCTCATCTCCAATTTTTTTCAAAAATGAGATTTTGATATCAAAATGTTCAGAAAGAAATTCTCTTTCCCGTAACACACAGCCTATCCCCATAACACAACCCATTTCAAAGTTATAGCCAGTATCACAAGGCCTCATCTCTATCTCCCCAATATGTTTAAAATCTTCAATCGGCTTTTTCTCAAAATGGTCAATATGTAGATAAGGCCTTTTGTTTCTGAGCCCTCGATATCATTCCTTTCGTTAAAAACAACTCATATTGGGTTTCCCTGAATCGAAAAACTAATCATTCTCGTTTTCAGCAATGGTGACCGAATAGTCAACTCGGGTGTGCGGTCGGTGTTGCAGAGCTCTGACGTTTTGAGTTCGATTCCCGATCTTCTGGACCACATTTTCTGGCATAAACTATTTTCAGCTACCACTACGATAAAAACAGAAGTACTGCTTATATTTCGTTCGACGTAAACGCGTTTAATCGTCTTCTTCATACTTCATTAAATCTACTGAAGCATCAGATTCATCAAAAATGTCCACATTGGTTGAAAACTAACGCTCTTGATCTGCTGTGTCAAGACTGTTTACGCAGGGAATCCATCAACTCGGGTCCAATCAGTGCCCTTGGTCTGTTCCCATATACACCGCAACTGTCGTAATTACTAAATTATAATCGGATTCTGATCACACGGAATTACGTTGTGCGATATTGATGATCTAATTAGTGATACCGAGCAATAATAATAAATAAAATTAGATTTGTAAATTTATTTCGTAAGTTGAAGTTACGAATAATTTTATTACGTATTTGATTTGATTTTTATATAATTACTTTGACTTAACAATAACATAGTTCACGAATTGAGGTCTATTTTGCTTCATATACATGTAGGCCTACCATCTTAGGAAGGTTAAAACGCTTTACATGCGGCTATTACTATTAGTTTTACCATTATACCAAACAGATTTTTTAGATACCTTTCCCAACTTTCAAGGTCTATCCAAAGGATTACTGAATCAATACTAGGTATATTTGTACTTATTTTAATGCATGTCACATGGTAATTCCAAATATGGTAATGAAATTTAACAATGTTGACATTTTCGAAACATTTTGTGACATTTTGGAATGTCGTCTGCAGACGTCTGCCGCGTGGAAAGTATTGATTATAGGACACTACACAAGCACAATACTAAGACAGTGCTGCATTCTTCTAAATATTAACATCTTGATCTTACGGAATGCAACAATCCATACTGAAATAAGATGACATGTGGCGTTGTTTTTTTCTATTCAGAGCAGTTCTTTGATTATTATCTAGAAACAATATGTTTTGGATGAGTGTTTTCAGAGGGAAAACCCCATATCGGTATACATAGCTGCCAGCATTGCCTACAATCTTGGAAAAAAGTCCTTGGAACGCGAACGCTGAGCTGAGCACACGTGCTGGGTATTGTGTGCATGTATTGATTATTAGTGTCTTCTGTTATAAACGGAAATGTTCAAATTAGATTTTTCCTTCCCCACCCCCCATCGATCAATGTTGGGACACTCTGGCAAGCTGCAGGAGCCACTGGCTTTGGTCAACATTGTACGGGGGAGTGGGGGTGACACGTAAGTGTTCTAAGACTTTTTTCCAGGATTGTATAGCTATTACTATAAATGGGTATCTTGGATATCCTCTCCTATCATAGTAATTGTACTTTGTATGTTATGTGCTTTTTTGAGGTTATAAAGGACATTTCAAGCTGTAACGATATATACTTGATTATATGAGTTGTTCATTTGTTGAGCTATAGATAATGAGTTTGAATGCATTTCTAAGTATTTCTGTATTTGCTAGGAGCGCTTAAATTATCTTTGGATTTGAAAGGAACAGTGAGTGTGTCCATAAACCTTTTAGAAATTTAACTTCTTTTATCTGAAGGATGTTTTTTGACAAATAATATTTTCGAAAAAAAAATCATATTCTTATTGTTTCCTGGGTTCTGTCATCATATTTAAGATAAAAGCACCTAGACTGTTCCCGTTAATACCCAGTTATCTCCACACGTGGATTGATCATGATGAATTACTTGTCTCGGTCAGGGCCTCTCATTGGCAGCTCAGTGTTTATGAAAATATAGTTACATCAAGAAAATATCTCGGTCGTGTCAAAGCAGGATAAGCTGTTGATGAACTTGAGGCTCATGGGCCAAAGGAGAAATCACATTTGTATGAGGGACGAGGAAATACGTGCCTTCTTACGAATATTCAGATTTACTTTTAGCTTTTTATTTTAATTTGACGTAACTTAATATAATTGTATATGTGTTTTATTTAATTTAATATCATTTTATGTAGTTTTATTTATTTTCACTTAATTGATTGTTATACAATTATCTTATTTTATTTCATTTTCCTGTCAGACAGTCAGATATTAGCTATTTTTTCTTTAAAAAACCCATAAACAATAGGCCTATATAGCCTACACCCTAACATTCAAAGTATAGACCTTCCGGGTCATTTATAATGTGTTTCATAATCGATTATATATTTTGAACTAGCCAACCTCAAAGCACCTGGTCAGGGACTTTATGTGCTAGGTGTATAAAAGTGTCATACCCAATAGGCAATCGTCAGACGACTGCATGGTGGTAATTTCGTTGCGTAGCAAACCCCTATGGACAATATGAATATACAATCCACGGTGTCACCGCAGCACATTACATTCAAACTCATTTTTTTTCTTCATTATAATTACCTTACATATATCTTTTTTCACCAAGAGAACCTGAGACAATCTTTTTATGGCCTCATGCAATTCTTAGTCTTACCAACCGCCGATCTGTCGATGAAAATATACAAGAGGTATATGGCGATGACAAGAGCAGGATCCAGGGATACTACGGTATCGCTTGAGACGATGCGAAAACATGACCGTCGCCAGAAATGTGGAGTGTTAGGGTGATACTGTTTTGATGTGCCGATATTTTGTGGGTGAGTTGCATTTAGATGGTGATGGCTTAGTGTTGGCAGGCGGGGGAATGGCCGCCGCGACAAAAAGATGTAGGTCTCTGTAACACAGAAAATGGGAAAATCGTGTAGCAATCGTTATTAAAACAAACAAATATATGAATGTCATAAGTCGGTGCCCCAATTTTGGTCTTGCAACGTAAACATGTCTTCATTATAAACCACCGGTTTAAATTATTCTAGTTTAATGTATATTTTGGTATCATATCGAAAGTATTATATCGAGACCTGAGCTTTTGATACTTGTAGGTTATTCTAAAGATATAGGCCTAATATGCACTAAGGTCGAATAGTGATTTTTATTTTTTTTACCCAAATCTACATTGTCGTACTTGTCATTGTAGAAAAAATCATGGATTGCCATGAACAATTAAAAATGTCATGTGTAATAATGTAATTATATAAATCTAAAACAGTTGGAGTCAGAATAGAAACTCCAACAAAAAATCCCGATTACATCTGACACTAATTAATATTTCCGAGTTTTTTCTAAACAAAATCTAGAAAGACGTGTATTTTAGCTACAATTTTCAGACTCGTGCCCAAATCGTTAGCCTGGGAGTGTATTTTTACCTCAGAAACAAAGATTGGAAAAATTGTGACCATCACCATCGTCTGTACTACATGGAGGGCACATGAGTTCAGTTTTGACATGTAGATACATATCCGTTTGTCATCAACGTTGAGATTGGATCGTTCAATCTATGATCGTATGCCACGCAACTAAGGAACAGAAAGTAACGAACTTATTAAGATATAACAATGTAATACGTGTTAACATTTCAGAATTTCAAACGTTATCGTCTATTATATTATAAGTCCCTATTTAGGGGGCCTAATATTGTTCTGTCTTACATTACCATAATATTTATCTGCCCACATGTATTCGAATTGTACATCAATTGAAAGTAATTAAAGACACCGCTAATTGCTGGCGTTATTACCTATAGTTGCTGCTGCAGCCTTTGCATTAGTCTGAACTAGCGAACGCGTTGGCTGTTAATGAACGACAGAGGGCGCGTGTAATAACTTAATTGGGCATCGCTTCACAGTATAAGAAGAATGCTCCCTGAATAATTATTACAAAACGGATTCCAACGAATAATAACGGTGATTTTTTAAACATGCTATAATAATGCTATCTGATGTAGTACGAGTCTAACATATTTCACTTTTTAGCTAAGGATACGAACTTTCCCATGTGTTCAGCTGAATTCCATAGTTTCCCAAAGGATTATTTTGAAACAGCTTTAAAAATACTCCCCCATTGACAATTTAGCGACAGCTTAACTTATCAAGTAGGCCTATATAAAAATGCATGTTGAATTTTAAAAAAAGACATTTTATTAACGAGGTAGATTATACACGGGCGTACACACTAAACAAATTCTATTCAATAGGTGAATAGATTTCCTTTTCAAATATTTTTGAATAGAAAACTACGTGTTTTGCGTAAATTAGCCTTGTTAAAACCGTAAAAAAAAAAGTTTTAAAAATAGGCAAATTGAACATTGATGATTACCAAATATTTATCAATACCTTTCAGGCACGCGAATTTTTCCGTAGTCAATATTTGATAGGGATAGGGAAATACATGTTTACTTAGCTTTATTCGGTGGTTCGGCCTTGTTTTAATATATCATTATTCACTTATATCCTTTCCTTGATGTCTAAATATTAGACACCGTATTCAAATATTAATTACGGAGAAAATATCGCTTCCGGCACCCTTCATTGCCGACATTTCTTTTTCTCGAATTGCTGGAGTCATTGTCGGATGAGGTCGAATGTAAGAAGACGATGCTGGACATGATGTATAACATGAATACGAATTTTGGTTAATTTACTCAAAAAACACATCACATGTATATATATAAATAATTGCATCTTGAAATACCTGGAGTTTTGAAAACTAGTAGGATATCCAGTTTGGTTATCCATTTCTACTGTGTCAAAATACTTAACTGTAACGGCAGGACCATTATAATTGAGCCAGAATCTCATACTAACGACTCACACCGTCACACGCACAATTAATTTCTGAACGAGTACGTGATGTGCATCGTCTGAAGCTCTGTGAAAACATTGTAGTGCTCAGAAAGCAGTACGTCAATGAACACGATGAACTTAACTGTTTGTGTATTGCAAACGTTGAGGGAGTTTTCATGAGTTAGTAAGTCATCAGACGACGCTGGACACGGGCGTATTCACGAGTATTTAGGTTAAAATATGCGAACGAGGTTACGTGATCAAGTAAATGGGACGAACGCTTAACAACGGTTTAAATTCAAAAAATGATACTGACACTGAGGGTGGTTAGCCACCCACAACGGTTTTGGATTGGAAAATTGTTCTTCTAACCTATGATGAATTTTTCAAAATAATTAGATCAACATTCGCGATTACGTGTTATTCCAATACGAATTCAAAATTTAGGTTTTCGCGTGTCCATCGTCGTCTGTAAGTCATCACACAGACGACGGTGGACACGAATGGCCGATAACTTTGAATTCCCATTTGTCTCAATGTAAAAAATGGATTTTGATTGCATGATTCCAGAGAATTCATCACGTGTTGGAAAAACAAATGTCGGGCATGGGCTCGTTCACGAAGGTTAAATTATGCGCACAAGGTTACGTTATCAACCAAATGCGACACCCGGTTAGTGACGGAGGAAAATTCAAAAAAGGATATTTACACTGGAGTTGATGAAATCTAGTGGTTTAGGATGAAATAATTTAGTTCCAACATGTGACGAATTTTCAGGAATAATAATAATCCAAATCTATTTTCATGTTGAAACCAATGGGAATTTAAAAATGTATGGCCACGCAACGTGTCGTGACCACCGTCGTCTGGTTTGCCAGGTGTAAAGTGAATCTAGCGCCATCTACGGTGATAGATTATATTACACACAGCGGCGATGATGATGACGAAGATGGGGTGGGTAGTGTGAGGGTTGATTCAGACGATGATGGCCACGTGAAACCTAAATTCGTATTGGAATAACACGTAATCGCGAATGTTAATCTTATCATTTTGAAAAATTCATCATAAGTTAGAAAATAAATTTATTTCCAATCCAAAACCGTTGGAGTTGGCTAACCAACTCCATTGTAAATGCTATTTTCTAAATTATTTTCATCGTTAATCGGGCGATGACTGTTAAAAATATTTCAAAATGGTGCACTCCCGTTGCCATATTGGGTCGTCCGAGACGCGTGGCCGCCGTCGTCTGGTTTGCCAGGTGTAAAGTGAATCTAGCGCCATCTACGGTAATAGATTATTATATTACACACAGCGCGAGCGGCGATGATAATGACGAAGATGGGGTGGGTGGTGTGAGCTGTGAGCCTGTGAGGGTAGTATCGATCCTCATGTCTTCCCTGTTTTCCACACGGCCCCTGCGAGGGTACTCCAATATGAAGACTAGAAAAAATACATCGGGCGAGATCGTTTTCCCATAATTGTCTCTTTTCTATCCACGACGGCGAACCTGTTTAAAATATTTATAATTTGTTTAATACCCGTCGTATATGCCTATTATTTCTATGTATTTTCCCTCTACAGGGAGGACGGCACTTGATTATTACACTTGTATAGGCCCGAGCTACTCCGGGTAATACTTGTGGCAGGAGACTGGGAAACGAGATCGCTTAGGTTTGAATTTCAGATGCTTTACCATGCGAGGTCTTGTGGCCCAATGGATAAGGCAGTTGCCAGGCAAGCAACAGATCCTGGGTTCGATTCCCGGGCGAGATCGTTTTCCCATAATTGTCTCTTTTCTATCCACGACGGCGAACCTGTTTAAAATATTTATAATTTGTTTAATACCCGTCGTATATGCCTATTATTTCTAAGAAAAAAAACAGTTCAAAAAGTGTGCGCTGATAAACTGCTGAATAAACATGAGCTATTCACGCACCAGTCACGCCACAGTGCGCCGATAGTTTCACGCGGCGTTGTACACCGCGTGACGCGATAGGGCGCACGATTTGCCTCCCCGTGGCGCAGCGTGACGATCGTTCGATGCACTGCCTTTGAATTGGACCAATCGGGTGGTATTTCTGTTGTTGCTGTTTACAAATACGGATGCTCGGTACTGGTACGCATATTCATATGCAAAAATGTCGTGGAATTCCACAACAAAACCGCACACTTTTTGGACGTATTATTTTCCCAATCCCTCTTTTTGGTCCGCCATTTTTAAAGATGGCGGCCATATAGAGGGACGCGGGGACCCAGTCTAATGTGAGGGTATATTTTCCAAATACAAATAATGTATACTCGAACGCTCTAAAGTTGTCAGCTTGTTTGAATCATCAGATTAAAACAGTCGTTGACTTCGTCTCACCGGCTTCGTTTGTGTGGTGGTACTGTGACGTTAGGGATAAGAAAAAATATGATTAAACTAGTTAAATTGATATTTCTTCATGTTTCAGTATCACTGTTGACAGAGTCCCTTTTAGAGGGTATCTATATCAAATTGGTAGCGTCCAAATATGATACTTCAACAACTTTTGTTAGAATGATCATTGTTTGTTAGAATCCAAAAGCCCTGCTATATAATGTTATAATTATAATAGCGCCCTCAATAGTGGGAACATGCGTAAGAGGTTACGTTATCTTCCAACTCCAGCGGGTTTTTTGCAGTCAGTACGCAGGTATCGTTTTTAATGAGTGACCTTGCCGATTTCTAACCCACGCAAAGATCGATTTCAGGATGTCAACCTTGCGCTAAAATATTAAGGGAAGTTTGTTTTCCCTGAATTAATTGAGGTAGGGTTAGCTGGCAGCCATGATGGAGAAGTAGGTGGATTGTTCGTAATTTTCTCTATAATATGATGCCAAATCTGACATATTTGGTCCACAAACAGTGATTTTATCGCTAATTTTAGAATTTAAAAACTTTCGTGACTTTGCTTCTTGTAACTATTCACTTGACTGGACTAAAATTCGTACGATGTTTTAAGAGCAATTTCCGTACTAACGGAATCTTAAGCTTTAATTTCATATCAAAAACATTGATGCCCGACTTCTTTTTTGATAAGAAAAACGGAGTTTGATTTTCACCGATTTTCGGTCAGAAAACGAAACTTACGATCCCCCGTTAGGCCTCGCCAACTTGATTTTTAGTTTCCCGTAACACGCCCGCGCTTCATTTTCATGCCCGCGTTTGAATTCATTATTGAAATTTTTGAAAAAAAATACCCTTTTTCCAATGAAAACGTCCGAATTCATGCATTTTGTGTGATGAAATTGTGAAATGTTTATTCATTTTGACCAGAATAGCCTTTCTGTAAAAAAAATATCATATGACATTGTGTAGCGCAGAAGGATCGATTTCGAACCCCGGACCTCTCGCTCCCAAAGCCAGCCCTCTACCATCTGAGCTATCAAACAAATCTGAATATTATTGTGAGATTTAAACACTTGATCAACAACCCGTCGACGCTACGAAATGAATTTAGATCGAGACAAGATTCGAGGAGCTATTTTATAAGCATTCACTTGACCGGACTAAATAATTTTATAAAATTGTAAGCATGTTTCTAGTTACAAAAGACTATGAATATTATGATACGATGGATAAAATTGATGCCTAATTCTTCAGAAGCGACTTTTTTACCATGAATTTGGCTTTAGTTTCGTCAAGTTTTTCTTGAATTCGGGTTTGTCGGATTGCAATAATCTGCACCGAAAATACAACATGTCATGAAGTTCACAGATAATATTAGATAATATTATTTGCATAATATGCCTTTTTACTATACAATTTCATGGCAAATGTGTTTGAAATGTGTGATTATAATCATGAAAAGAGCTCATTTACATCGTGCTATTATATACGAGGTCAACTATGACTGCGAAGCGGTTTCACTACGGGTGAGTACTTCCGGGTCGCTTTGCTGGGTTAGAAAAGGAACGACTTTTCGCGTGGTTGCGAACTGACTGTTTGATGACGACATTTAGTTTCAACACGGGATGAAATTTCTGGAATCTAATTAGGCCAAAGAAATTTAATACTTTGTCTCAGCGACTGGCACGCATTTCTTATCAAAAGAACTTTCGTGCGTAGCGCTACGCGCGGCAGCCATTTCTTTTTTTCTTTTCTTTTTTAACTAGTTTGTTTCGGCGATAATCGGCAACTTTGTGACTGAGAATACACATCCAACTAACTTTGTGAAGTTAAGAGATAAAGAAAACACAAGCGTACAATGTGCATATTGATCATGTCTGCTTACTTTTATTAAAAAGGCAAAAAACTATTGAATATATTTGGATTTTTATAAAATAAAAAATAAATTAAATTAATCGCATAGGACATAGCTCTTTTTTTGTAAAAAGAAAAAGAAAAAAAGCACTGCACATAGCTTATTAGCCAAAAGGTGCTGAGACAAAGTATTTAATTTTGTTGGCCTAATCAAAATCCAATTTTGTTACATTGACACTGATAGGAATTCAAAATGTAAAGGCCAATCATGATCACCGACGTCAGCAATATGTCAGCCACTTATTTGCCATCTTTAAGAGGAAATATATCCGGTTAGTAGCCTACTTGCTAAACTCATGCATCCATTGTACGCTTTGAGAAGGCCCCCAGCCCCGGGCCACCCACCCCCACCCCCCCCCCCCACCCCCCCCCCCCCCAACCCCCCAAAACACACACCACAAAACAAACCTGTATACAGTGAACGCACGAGCACTCTGTGGACGAGATTTGCGGAGTTTAAAATCGGTCCATAATGTTTATGGGTCGTATTCCCGTATTGTAAACGCGGTTCGATTTTCGGTCCACATATTATTTCCAGATTTTTGTCAGATGAGGGCGCTACAACCAATTGTACAGCTTCGTTATCACAGGTGCTGTGGTGATGAGACACACGATGCAATTATATTATGCGTGGCGGCCTAAAATGCTAACAAATAATAACTTGCACTTCATACACTGGCGTTAGGCGTTGACTCTCGTTTGCAACCCCACCGGTGAATATGCCCAGGCGCGTTGCAACCGGGGCGGCATGGGCGGCCATGGCCGCCCCACTTTTTCTGCAAAGAAAGAAGAAGAAAAAAAGGGGGGAAAAACGAGAAGAAACGGGGAAAAGGGATTGCTTTTCAATAAAATATTGGTCAAAAGTACACACCAAATCGCACCAAATGAGTTCGAAATTGAAGAAAAAAATCAAATTCTGAGGGGGGCAGCACGACCGTGCGATTTTGTTTGACCGTGCAAACATTTACGTCAAACCCCCCTTACGTCAAATTTACGAGGTGACTGCAAAATAAATTGGGGCAACCTTTTACAGTTTTCAACATAAATGGCCGCCCCACTTTTTGGTACCTTGCTACGCCCCTGATGTCTACCACTGATAATACTAAACATCAGGGTGTATCAACAAAAATGGGACTCTGTTTCGTGAAGGTTTTATACTTGTCAAAACCACTGGACCATGTCCGATTCACCTTCAGTACAAATCCCATAGAATAATGATAATAATATTCTGAAAATCTTAGATTAATCCAATGAAAAAATAAGACCGCTACCATAATTTGCGGAAACATGTCATTTACTAGTCTATACATGTACAATGGGATTTACACATACAAACCAGAAAATGACGTGCTTTACATTTCAATACTTTGCATTCAGGTCTCACACCACTAAATATCAGTTCCCTATTGCTTTGTGTGGTTAAGAGGTCAAGTTCGTGTTTATTTTTGTCACCTTTAGAGCAAACTGGTTCATTCAAATCATTGTTTTATTGAAGATCAAGATGTCTTCCCGCTACGGGCTTATGATATCTATTTTAGGTACGACAGGCTGCCTATATCTAAAGATCAGGGATTTTAGCTCTATACTCCCTTTCATAATCCCTTGGACATAATTCGCGTTATTTCACGCGAGCGTATTTTGTTGTTGTTTTCGAGGCGCGGCGTCAAAATGCTTGACAGGCGCAATAAACATGAACAAGGTCACGCGCCGGCGATCACGGCGTGTGACGATTTCACGATTGACCAATTAGAATGCGCGATTATTTTTTTAAAGGGACTGGTACGCACTTCCGGGTTTACGCACATACGCACCTACGCATTACTACGCGAACCTACGCACATACGTGCGCAACTCGCACGTACGCATGATTTGATGGAATTATGTCCAAGGGATTATGAAAGGGAGTATATATTGGTGGAAACAGTAAAATCGTGTAAAATGATACTATTCAAGAAAAAGCTAGAGATGTTGGGCCTAATGTGGAGGAAATAACCTACAAATGCTAAATTATCAAACATTTTGGTATATTTGCAGCACCTTTTACCTTTTCTAGGATGTTATATTTAGACTTATGGGGTCAATCTTAATTTCAAACACCAGGTATTGCCAGAACGCAAAATATTATTTGGTGGTGTGCACTCTACATAGACATTGTAAATCATCTATTAATAACCATAGCAAAGATTAGTTTCATATTCCTCTTAATTCTGGCACAAATCAATAATAGCTATTAAATATTCCACAAATTTGATGCATGAATATTTCTGTGCAATGTTCAATGATGCTAAGTGTTCTCATGATAAAGCCTCAGCATAAAATTATGTAGGAACGTTGTGGTAGGAAAGCACCAATCATGTCGATAGTGCGTGTACACCAATCATAGAAGGGCCTTTTATAACCATCGTTAACAGGTGAAATTGGACTTGTAAGTCAACTTCAATTTCTACCATGAACATGATAAGAAGTATAATTGGCCAAAAATCTCGCCTTCTGTCTATATAATGATAAATAAGCGGTTGTCGAAGAGCCTGAAACTCGTTTGAAGGAGGTTTATCACATTCATCGTTTGTTTTGTAATCTTTCCTTGAATATTATTCCCTAAACAAACTATTCAAAAAGTTCCAAAAAACTTGATTTGATTTAGAAAACAAGATTGTTTCTAAACACTAACCTGTACAATATACACCTTTAACACTTCCCTATGTAACAATGTAAGCTTTATATCAATAATACCACAACGCCCATTGACCACCTCTATATTTCGAGAAATGATTAGTTTCTATCTTCACAATAATATTAGTTTCTCCGTCAGCACTGAAGTATATAGGCTATGATCCTCGCTCGTTCGGTCATATATGTACGTACGACCTATATACGTTGGTAAATATTGTTTTTTGACTTCTTGACATGGCGATCAAGCAGTACTTGGGCTTGGCTTCCACGACTTTCTAGGGGTCGGTTTGGATGGATAAATAATGTTCATTTGATATCCGATGAATCACATACAATGACCGGATGTCTATTCTTGTAGCAAACTTTAAAGATCAAAACCCCACACAACCTATTCTTGCCATACTTTACTGCAAGCAATACCCACGTACTTTCCACTGCATCTCATCACACCGCCCCTGGCAATTACCATACTAATTCCAACCCAAATACCTTTTTGTTGAAATTTATTTAAGTCTCAACTCGAGACACCAACATTTCTTCGACCTCATCATGCCCCTGAACCGTTTGAAAAACCATCATCGAAGGCACGTAGCGGGTTTGGCCGTATTTATACCGGGAGCACATTGCACGCCGCAGGGTAAAAAATAACTGGCGATTCGTCGCGGAGCCAGTACTCCGCGATATCGTCAGCTCTGCCCGCCGTTTGAGCCCGCGGCCCGACAACGCTGAAAGATGGAGAAATTGAATTGGACGAGAGAGCAAGTGAACGATGAAAGTATACGGTTATTGTGATATAGACCTACATACTATGTTACAGTTGATAAACAGCGCACCAAGTGACCAAAATAGAACAAGGCTTAGGAGTTTGATTGCATTTGATTCAAAGTACGTTTGGTACTTACACTTTCCCAACATGAAAATGAATATTGCACTATTCTTACCGGGTCGAATGAAATGCCGTCTTAGGGTTAATACACATGATTTTGGAAGAACAAAGGACAGGACAGATGAGCATTGACAGTTGTATTTCTGGATTCTGGACATGAAGTTGAAAATGAGCGGCATAGTGTGTATGGTGATGTGTAATGGTGTAAATTTGTTTGCTACTTTCTTGGTACCAATGTTTTTTAGCATCCTTAAACCCTAAGCTACATTTTTTGTAATCCGTGTGGTAAGATGAACAGTTTGGTATTGAACAAATTTCAGTTTTTGACCCCCTGTATAGGGGCAGCCATTTTGAATTCGGTGGGAGACCCCTAACTACGCGCCAAAAAATGGCAGCAAGTCTAATATTGTAGTTAAGGGTTAAAGGATGATAACAAATGTAGCAAAAAAAATCACTGCCTCAGATATTACTACATAAAACCATACACATAGCAGCGGAGTTTTTTTGTGAATGCATCCATTGCTGTTATGGATGCATTATTCAAACCAAAACATACAAGAACACATTCTAGATATCTGTCTTTAGACTGAAGGTACTAGGCGATATATTGGCGGCAAAGTATACTCCAAGAGTATTACGTGAGATTGTTGAAATCACACACAGAAGAGTGTGCTCGGACAACTCACATTTTGTAACCCTATACCATAATTGCGGATCAGTGGCGTAACTAGACTTTTTCATTTGGGGGGGGGCAAGAAGGGGCAGTGACTTGAAATGGAGGGGCTCCTAAGATTTGTGGAGTAAAATGATGCGCGCGTAGCGCGCGAAAATTTTGGACTTTACAGCTATTTTTTGGACGATTGAGCTACATTTTGGCTCTAAACAAGCTTGTACCAAAGAATATTTCATTTTGGGAAGACATATGCGCGCGTAGCGCGCGAAAATTGTTCATATGTGTACTTTTGACCATCATAATTCCATGATTCCTTTCGTCAAATGAACCGACAGTGCTAATCTCAACCGACACGATGTCATTATTGGGGGGGATTTGGTGTGTACTTTGTTTGTAAATTTCATTTACAGCCGTACTTGATTTCATTTGGGGGGGCAAGCGGGGGGGGGATAGGGTTCCAAGTGGGGGGGCTCCCGCCCCCCCCCCCCTGCCCCCCCCCCCCCCCCCCCCCCGCTGGTTACGCCACTGTTGCGGATAGGTCTATACGAATTCTTAACCAACATTTATATTTTCGTCTCCTTTCGTGTACGACGATTATACCTCGTTATAATATCCATTGTGTAATTCACATACGGTATACCCGGACGGAAATTCACTTGTGAACCATTTATGAACCATTTCACCATGTTATTCAAACGGGTGAAGATAATTCGGTCTGATATGTCAACAGGGCTGACAAAATTTAAGGGAAGTGTCAACCCTATTATTTTGATGATCAACTTTTGCTTCTAAGTTTGAGAATATTTAATAAAAGTACATACAAGTATACATTTATAGAAAGGAAATTTGATAAGGAATCCGATGGTGATATCAATGTGATACCAAATAAACTCAATTTTGAGAAATGAACCAAAAAGCGTTTTTTTTACCCCAAATTTTTCAGACAGCATAACTATAAAATAAAAAATGGTAATTTGTTCTAATATACATTTTTGTAAACAAAACAATTTTGTCTAGGAGGCAATTTTTTCTTTTTCCAAAATAAGGCTTAGTTTTGGAAATATTGCTAAAAACATCGGAAAAGGGTAAAAGTCTTGTTTTTTTGCATACATTTCGCTAGAAATGGATGCATATCTCGAGTTTAAAATCCGTAAGCGAAAAAATAAAAAATTGCCTCCTAGCGCTGAAAGTCCTCTACACAATGGTAGTAAAAGCTTACCTGATAGTTTAATATATTTTTAGTTATGTTGTCTGAAAATTCGTAAAATTCCTTCAAATTTGAACTTCTAGAAAACATCGATTTAGTAAAAAAAATTGACCTTTTTCACCATTTAAAGCTAAATATTCTCGGAATACACGGGCGTGTGACCTAAAAGGCGAGTATACTATTATGAACAATCAAAATAAACTATCAGATTCAATTTATATTGTCACAATGTGAAGAAATTGGAAGAAAACTGAAATTTAAATGATCGTAAGATTGGCCTTTGTTTACATTTTTAGACATTGTTTTGCGCTCTTTTGTTTTTCGCGTCTACGTCGCGGATATTAAGCGGCGCGTCTAGTATTACGCACGGGAAGATTCAGCGCGCGACGCAATGATCGAACAGCTGTCGTCGCAGCATTTGAAAAGCGCGGAACTCCGCTTAAATTCCCGCCAAATAACCATGCACCTTTTCCCGACTCAAACTTACCAAAACAACAATTTTAAATCACCCAAAAGAACGGGAAATAATCGCTTCCGATTAGTAACTTATGATGGTAATGATAGAATACATATAAAAGTATAAAATAATAGAGGAATATGAAATTCAATTTTTGAAACAAGTGCCGGGTTGACACTGCCCTTAAATGGGTTAATTCTAAGAATTAAGAATGCAGGGAACATCCCTCTCATCCTTCTACTACATGTATATCATATTCATTTATAAAAGGGTGATATTTTGCTTTTATTTCAAAGGAATTCTTATTCAAAGAAAAGTGGCATTTCCTTAGATTTACTTTAAAATTAATTGGAAATTTAACACGTACATGTTACCTACTGGGATCAAAATTAACATCCAAATTTACCATTTTCGGACGATTCATTTGTCATGACCTGATTTGTGTCAACGCAACCAAGTTTGATCAGAATATGATCATTTCTGCTCCGTATTAAATATATTCAAAACAAGTAGGTGGAACGGTAGCAAACAGTTTTTAGTGGACAGTATTTTGGCACAGCTTCATATACCTGTATGAAATTGATCTTTAACCTTTCAGATATGAGGGGGTTGTCATGTTCAACCCTTATAAGTCTTTGGTTTGTTTGACCTTTCACCATCTGATACCATAAATGGGTTTAACGTCTGTAAATAATATGATGAACGACAACAAGAATGCACCACTAAACAAACATGATTATACGTTGTAAATGTTGAGATATTCTTGCTTTACCATATTCGATAAGAGTAGGTGGTACTCGAACTAAATTTGTTGACGGAAATTGTCTTCAAATCTTACCTACATTTATTCTACCTCAACAAAATACATTTTTAAAAACAACACGAGTCAATGTTGCCGGTGGATAGTATATATATATTTTTTGGACAGTTTCAATTACTCTTTTGGTGTTTACCTTTAACCTCTCCGATATGAGAGGCAGTGGCTTAGCTAGGTTCTTCATATTGGGGTGGTGGGGCGGGGGGGGGGGGGGGGGGGGGGGGGCGAAAATAAAAGTGAATCGACAAGTTTGAAAACCGAGTTGTCTGAAACTTGCGGGGCGGCGGGTGGGGGAGAGTTGTGACATGGCGTCCTCCAAACCGGCGCGAAAAATCGAGCTCGATAAACCGACATTGCCAATCAAAACCGACACGTATATTTGGGGGTGATCGCCCACTCGCCACCCCCACCCCCCCCCCCCCCCCCACCCCCACCCCACCCTTACGCCACTGATTAGTGATGTATGACCCACCCATATAAGAAGTTCACCGGTGAGAAGTTGGATTATTTGACCTTTCACCATCTAATACCATGGATACGTTTAACGTCTGTAAATAAAAGGATGAACTTTGGGGAGACGGAACCACACAAAGACGAGTAAATGTTGTACACTTTGAAGATGTTCTTGCTATCCCACGTATTTGTTTGTACGCGAATTATCATTTTGACTGTACCTTTTACTCTCACCTCCTTCATACCTAAACACAACCGATATTTTCTGACATTTCACGAATTGGGTCGCACACATAAAGGATTCTGATCTCCAAATTTACTCACGAGCATACAGATGATTATTTACTTCATATTTATTTACTTCGAGAATCCCTGTGAAGCTTATAGACTATCCAAAAATAGATTAATAATAATAATTTTACGCGAATTCTGGCGAAGGGTTTAAAAAGATCACGCAGAGAAACTGTAACAAATCGATTAACGCCACTGTAACATCGAGCAATGACGCTCAACATATAACACAGACACTGTAACATTTAGCAGAGACACTTTAGATATCGAGTAGCTACACTGTAACATCGAGCGGAGACTCTGTGAATATCGAGTAGCGACACTGTAACATCGAGCCGAGACTATGTACATATCGAATAGCACCACTTGAGCATCGAGCAGAGACTCTTTACATATCAAGCGGAGACACTGATTTAATTACATAGCTATTAATCAATTATCAATTTACTAAAGAGACTAATACATAATGTTAATAAAACATGACATGTTTTTTATTTACTTGTCTACGTATAATATTTACAGTAACATTTAGCAGAATCTTTTTATTCATTTAAATATTCCTTCATCATGTTCATATTCTTATATAGTGGGTGTGGTTTTGGATGTCAATGGGTAATCTGGTTGGTTTTGGGCTGATTTTTAGCCGATTTTAGCACTATATATTATGAGACCAATAATATATATACAGTCAGATCGTGTTAAGATGTTCAAGCGCATCCGACACAAAGTTGCCGGTGTATGCGTTGTGCGTATAACGCAGCGTTGCCATGTGCGCGTGTGCTAGAAAACGCGATTATTCGAAGCAGGAAGTTGGTAAACCAACTCGCTGGATTTGCCAATTATATATAGGGGGAAATTTGTTGTTGTATGATTAAAATAAATCTAACAAAAAGCGGTTTTTTTATGATAAAAGATAAAAATGACCAATAAAGTAAATACGAATGAGAATAAAATATAGTTCGCAGATGTTTTGCTATATACGTTGGTCTCATTGTCTGTACCATATAATACACGACTCTAAATATGGTACCGCATATCCAGCAACATAAGAACAATATATAACAAGAAGAGCAAACAATAATCAAGAATGGTATCATGACTAAAGTACATGTTATACACTGTAATATCGAGCGGAGACTCTCAAGGACTCTCTAAACATAGAGTAGACACAGAGACTCTGTGACATCGAGAAATGTCACTTTACATATCGTGAAGAGATACGTTATCATCGAGCAGATAATCTTTACTTCTCGAGCAGAGACACTGTAAACCTCAAGCAGAAACAATTTACATATCATGCAGAGACGCTTTAACATCGAGTAAAGAATTGTGTACATATCGAGGGAGACCGAAGCATCCAACAGAAATCATGTATACATATTGAGCAGAGACACAGTAACATCGAGCAGAAACAATTTAAATATCGAACAGGGACACTGTGGCATCGAACAGAAACAATTATCAGATCGTTCTGAGACACTGAAACATTGAACAGAAAGAAAATACTTATCGAGCAAAACACGGCTGTATCGAGCAGCAGTTTTTTTTTTACATATCGAGTAGAGACACTTTAACATCGATCAGAAGCAATTTAAATATAGAGCTTAGACTGTTTACAAATTGAGCAGAGACACTCTACTATCGAGCAATAACATTACATACATTATAGTTGTGAAATGTGGATTGATTTTCATTCATAAAGAGACATTTACAATTAATATTTCGAGCAATGACGTTTGCACGTTAATACCATTTGCATTATATCTTTACAGATGTAGTTTGGTGGTCAACAAAATGTATAAATGATATGGGTCTGAGATATTGGTATTGTGGTGATGAATGTACTGGATTTAAAGATCCTAGTGTTGCACGGTTTCTAACTAATTCAAAATAACCAAGTTAACCAAGTACATTAAGTAACACTACAGTAACAAGTGGCTTTGTGATTTCTATTGTTCATGATTTATTGTTGTACTCTAGTAGTTATAGCTCGCTCTCCCTCAATTCAAAAGCAATAACCACCTCACTCCATCCAATAAAAGATCCGTACACTCGTCCGTCACCAACTCGTTAGCACATAATTTTTTACTTTTACAACATAATGTGCCAATGCAATACAGAACTCATTACGGTTCCTGATGTGTATGATAAAGTCTATATGAACAATCCAAACATCATTCGCGGTCCATTAATCAATAGACGTCGTCCCAGAGTTAATGTCGGAGCTACCCTCGCTACTAAAAGCAATATCCTCGCCCTATAGCTCCGTCTGCTGTCTGGTAACCACCACCAGCTCTGTCGTCAGTCCTCACTACCCACCCTCTATTTTCCCTGTAATGCCTCCCCGTGCATTGATGGCAATTGATGCTTAATGATTATTTATTGTTCCTCATTTTATACACATCAATTTTCCTAGATATGTCGTTGGCCTTTTTGTGATCTTTCCTAAATGAGCAGTAGCAATATAGATAGTGCTCGGTAGCATTTTCAGCCTACCTGGAATAGCATACGGACACATTTTGTCGTGACTCTTCTACAGTGATAAGAAAGAGTGGAGTTAATTTTTGAACATAATGGACTTTTTCATTTCTGTGAATATTTGCTGGTTTGTTACGTAAGTTATTTGCTTTTAAAAGTTATATCGGTTAAGTTCATCCTGCTTTGATTGGGGAGTCAAGGTCATCTGATTGATTTGTAACTATGGTAAACAAGGTCCGTGTTTAAAATATTGTCATATAACCATGATAACTACAATGCCATTTTGTTTTACCTTTAAGATTGGGCTAGAAGTCTAAAAGTATGATCTTGGCTTTGTATTACTTCTTTTCTTCCGCGAATGTCGATACAGGGATGAAACCGAACACACGTGGAATATGCCTCCTAGTCAGAAAAATGTTAGAAAAACATAAGCCTATCATATTCAGAATTATTACTGATAATTATGATTTTTTTTTGGTAAGTTTTATCCAAGTTGCAGTGTTACTACCAAACATGCTTATAAAGTCTACGTGTGTAACGCACAGGGTTATGTATCCTTTCGGTAAGACTTATCGGGGAAGTATCGGTATACAAAGAGCAGGATCGAAAATAACTGATACAATTTGATGTTTTTGAACTATTTTTATGTTGGATTTCAGGAACTTGAACATGTGGAAATTTAGCAAGCCATTGACAAGTTTAAGTTTACCGGATCGGAGAAGGCCAACAAGTTGGCTAAAAAAGGGATGACTAATATTAAGACCGGGGTTCAAATCTCACACTAGTCCATTTCATAGTTGTAATAGGGGATAATTGGACACTTATTAGTTTAATATTCGGCAAAGCAATCCGGATACCACTGCATACATGGCATTGCCCATGTACATGTATGTTGCATGGCTGCGTTTTTGCGGGTTTAGTGTCTTTAGTTGAAAATCACCACAGTGTAAGATAATACGTTATTTACCCATTGTTTAGGTTATCCTTGATTAATAATTATTCAATTAAAGCACACGTGTGTGACACAAAAAACTACGGAATGTAACATACAACATATATATAGTTAAAAATAGCTCTGTTCTAGACGTTCAATAATAAAACACATACAAATATTACTAAATGCATGAAATGAGAATGTCGCCTTGGATTTCCATCACGTAATCCTCGCTATTGTCCTAAATCATACTCATTACATACGATGATTATGAACCGTGTTCTTGAATGATACAAAGATAATGAATAATGCATGCATGATTGCGTCATTGCTCAAGTGTTATAACAATTGTTCTTCGCTAAAACAAATTATAAGGAAGTACTTCGGACTCGGTTGGTTAGTAATTAGTCGTTCGCATGGTTAAGTTACGTATGTGTGATTTTGTGTGTAGGAGAAACTTTTGAAACATTACCAACGATATGTTGAAGGTTATTTCTCACAACCATGACAAAATAAATGCGTGTATTTGTTATTATATTTGTTTTTCCTTTGTCCTACCATCGTTACTTTCATCATCAAAATGTGACTTGATATGATACTTTGAAACTCGCTGAAACCGCTAGTATACGGGGCAAAGCCGACTCAATCGTCACTCCTATCCTTACCGGTTGCCGCCAGGCTAGTGAAACCCACTGAGGACGTGTACGGGCGACAAGCAGACGCAAAAGCTGTGGTTGAGAAAAAGATACAGCGATCATTAGTTGGGTGATATGCGTGTTGAACTTGAATATTGACTTTGAAATAAGATAAACAATATTGAGATTAAGTAAAGAAGAAAAATGATACCTGATCGGAAACAATTAAAATGTCAATCGAAGATCAATCGATTTCCTATGTTCAAAATGTTACTAAACTCCAGTTGATTTATTTGAATTGGCGTTTAATATCGTACGTGATCACCCACACGCTTGATCATGATACTATGTCCGCCAAAGCCCATTTTAGTACATACCAAGATCGGTTGCAAAACCGGTGAAATCCATGAGAAAATTCGGCATTTACCGCTGTAAATCTGTGGGATAGCTTTTATAATTACCCCGGGGAAGTTCCCCTGTACTCTGGTCATGACCGTGAAAATACATTGATGTTGTATCTCAAGATCAAATGGCTGCAGGCATCGTCAAGTTAACTGTAACGATTCCAGGTTACACATATAGAAGGGTTTCAAAGTCAGCTGATGTGAATTTGTTAAGAAGCATGGAGTTCAACAGAGGGAGGAGGAAAGAGTTTAAAGTATACTGTTTAACATTGTTTAAAAGTTGTTTAAACATATAAATAACAATGTTGGATAAGCAATACAATTAATCAATTATCAATCTTACGCTCGTAAGATTGCACGGTTGTTTGAAAAGAGTTGTTAAACAACTATTTAAATTTGTTAACAAGACTGTTTTATTAGTTAATGGTGTAGATGTATCATAATAATTAGTTTAGAAGCTAATATTAGCAATCATAGCATTATCATAACAATGTGTAACAGTTATTCAAAGTAAGGGAACCAAATTAATGTGATTTTACCTTGAATTTAACGTTTTCCCGTTATCTAAAAGCTCTACAAATGTATATTATATTATAATAATTTGTTCGTAACTTCAATTTTACATATCAATTTCGTCCTTTTAAACTGTACAATAGCAATCTGCAAGTGGCTATACAGCTCCTTCGATAGATTGCGCCGATGAGACAGTCAAACCAAGACAGCGATCAACAGTGGGTTAACCGTTTCCACAATTTTATAAAAGGATTCACAAAGACCAACCTAAACTGATACTTGTGGGCCAACTCACCATGCAAATTGTCATGTTTATTGAAACATGAACACTAAAGCAATTGCTGACATAATAATATTAACATATGAATCTACTGTAAGGCCTATATAATATCAAAGGAACGTTCAGAAAGGCAATATAATACATGAATATTTGTTATTATTGCTCAAATAAGAGCGAGAGTAATAAAATTATAATGATATTGAAGCTGCATTACCTTGACCACGTCACATCTTTACGGGGGGTGCCGGACTAGGAAAGTCAACGATTAACAAATCCAGAAAGCTGTCTTGTCTTTTCACAAATCGTAAAAAAGCTGCCAAGAATATACGATCTTGTAGCTACTAATTAATATTTTCATTGGCTGCACCGAGCCCAAACATGAAGATGGTACCGAAACATACGGAAGGAGTGTATTTCATTAAGAATCGTTTTCCCCAGTGAAAGGTATCCACTGAATACTGAATGTTAATGCTGTAGGAATTTGTAATGTTTTGAATACATGCAACAATCTCTAGGTAACTATTGTACATTAATCTCATTATTTTGTGAATGAATGGCTTTCGATAAACTATGCTTAGTTAAACAAGTGTAGTATCAGGGATACTATTAATTTTGGGATATGAAAGTC
Source organism: Ophiura sarsii (assembly GCA_035610835.1). Lineage (NCBI taxonomy): Eukaryota > Metazoa > Echinodermata > Ophiuroidea > Amphilepidida > Ophiuridae > Ophiura > Ophiura sarsii. Next base: position 26,320,752 of record CM069456.1, read on the forward strand.
CTATACTAACGTACGTAGCGAAAACGGGCCCTTTTGCATAAATTATGGTAATCATCGGAATGTGTCGGTGACCGGCGTTTAACGCGTTTAACAATGTTTAACCAGGTTTAACGGCAGGTTAAACGGCATGTTAGTCAGCATAGGTTTGGGGGCGCTGTAGATTTACACAGACGACGGTGGCCACGCGAAACCTAAATTTTGAATTCGTAGTGAATAACACGTAATCGCGAATTTTAAACTATCATTTTGACAAATACATCATAATTAAAAGGATTTTTATCGTTAACCGGGCGATGGCTGTTAAAAATAATTCAAAATGGTGCACTCCCGTTGCCAAATTAGGTCGTCTGAGAGACGCGTGGCCAGCGTTGCGTCGTCTGCTACAATCATCACGCCTGATCGGTATAGCGCCACCAATTCTATGCTGACTAAAGTTCAATTTAAAAGTGGACCCGATCGGCAAGCTCAGTGACACACCCCTGGTAGTATCTTTCATTTGCTAAGATCTTCTTCAGTGGAAATCTATATTTAACCTTGAATGACCTTTATCATACTTATAAACTCTTCGGTTCGTTAAGATTTTCGCGAACACGCAGGCCAAACAAATCCACGCGGCTGTTATTTCTACCATACACAAAACACGTTTTTCAGAAACCTTTTACAATTTGCAATGTCTATCTCAATGATTCCTGACCCATTACTAGGCATGTTTGTACTTATTTCAATGCATTTCTAATGGTGATTCCAAATATGGTAATGAAATTCAATAATGTTGACATTTTTGAAAAAATTTGTGAATTTTTGGAATGTCGTCTGCAGCTGCCTGCCGCGTGAAAAGTGTTAAGATACATCTGTAGGATTAATACCTTGTTTTTTAGAGATATGGTATTTGTGCGCATTCAAACACCTGTAACACACACACATTGTTGTACAAATCACTGCATGTTGCGTGCAATCGGTATTCAATGAATTGATTTGACAAGTAGCCATTTTATATTTATGTCATATACAAATTATCAAATTGCGTTGACACCCAAGTTAATGCAAAATTCATTGCATACACATTTGGCGCCCATATTATAATTGAAAACAACATCATTAGCTTATCTCGTAGCCAAGATAGTTGTGTGTATTGATCAGTTTGTTGATTCTATATTATTTTGGAATAATGTTATTTCTTTGTTTTGGAAATTTCATGATTGATGAAGTTGGAACCACTATATGATTTGTTATTCTTGTTCAAATTATTCTATTTCATTAACAATACATAATCGTAATGAATTTTACGCTCAATCCCAAACTAGCGTGTCTTCGTGCAGTGAATAGTATAGAATCTTTTCAATCTGTCAACTTTAAACGATTAATCCAAAAGGATGAAACCGTTTTCTCGAACTTTAAATACAAAATTGGTATGTCTACCTCTACATGCTCTAGCATATATCATGTTGGATGTGGTTGATCTCTGGATGATAAAGAATAAAGGATAGGTCTATTCATGGCGGTGAATCTCGTCGCTAGTCGTGAAACTTAGAAAATTCAGTAGATAAATGCATTTTTACAATTGTTGTAGAGAGTGATTAATAATTCATGTGCATGGAGCTGATGCCATTCCCGGCATTCTACCGTTTATGTAATCTCATTTAAGAGCAAGGGGTGTTTTAGCAGTCGCGGTGCTCAAAACAATACTTTTCGGTAATCCTACCAGATAGAAGCTATATATCAGTTAAATAGACTTTTAACATCCTAAACACCCCAACCCGATTGCCAATAATCATGATAGTAGCACCTAACCCATCCCCAGAACTGCTGTTAATCCGAGAACTGCTCGGCAATGTTCCATAAATAAGATTGCCAATAATAATTCAGTGTTCTTATATATAATCTATGTATTTCCCTACATACTGTGTTTTTCAATCCATCCTTTAAATGGTTTACAGAATTCAGGAGTTTAAAATGTGTGTGTAAGTACTATTTTATATTTATGTCATATACAAATTATCAAATTTCGTTGACACCCAAGTTAATGTATAATTCATTGCATACACATTTGGCGCCCATATTATAATTGAAAACAACCTCATTAGCTTATCTCGTAGCCAAGATAGTTGTGTATTGATCAGTTTGTTGATTCTATATTATTTCGGGATAATGTTATTTCTTTGTTTTGGAAATTTCATGATTGATGACGTTGGAACCACTATATGATTTGTTATTCTTGTTTTCTATTTCATTAACAATACATAATGTTACGGTCAATCCCAAACTATAGCGTGTCTTCGTGCAGTGAATAGTATAGAATCTTTTCAATCTGTCAACTTTTAACGATTAATCCAAAAGGATGAAACCATTTTCTCCAACTTTAAATACAAAATTGGTAGTCCTAACTCTAGCATATATCATGTTGGATGTGGCTGATCTCTGGATGATAAAGGATAAGCCTATACATGGCGGTGAATCTCGTCGCTAGTCGTGAAAGTTAGAAAATTCAGTAGAAAAATGCATTTTTACAATTGTTGTAGAGCGTAATTAAAAATGCGTGTGCATGGAGCTGATGCCATTCCCTGCATTCTACCGTTTATGTGTAATCTCATTTAAGAGCAAGGGGGTTTGAGCTCTTTTAGCAGTCGAGGTGCTCAAAACAATGCTTTTCAGTAATCCTGCCAGATAGAAGCTATATATCAGTTAGACTTTTAACATCCTAAACACCCCCAACCCGATTGCCAATAGTAGTAGCAGCTAGCCCAACCCCGAACTGCTGTCAATCCAGTGGCGTAGCTCAGGGGGGGGGGGGGGGGGGGGCAGGGGGATTGTAAGCTGGCAATGGCAACAATCTTTTGCTACGCCATGAAATGCCAATGGATTATAATATTTAAATTATATATTTCTCTTTCTCTAACCATGTGAAGGCCTCAGCCTATAAACAATAGAAATTCAAGCCCCGCACAAAAGCAAAAGCAAGAAGTGACTCTATATCGTACTTTTTGTTATAAAACCAAATCAATCGACACATTACGTCTCGGTGTCGCTATAATCGCACGAGAGCTTGAAATCTAATTAAGGTGGCGTGTGCCGAATCACGAAAGTCAGAGAAAATCGTTTATTGTTAGATTTCAGTTTATTGGGGTTAACACCCAAATCAAATTACCATGGGTCTCGGAATGAGCGATGCACTTGTCAAGTTGAATTGGAATATTGAGCCGCTGATCACAATGACCAATCCAATGAGAAGGGTCGTGCTACGGATTCTCCATGGGGAGACCCAAAGAACTTGTCATCATTGTTCGGACGTAAACAAACTGTTTTTTCTTTATCGTCGTCCGCGTCCCTGTCCGGCAAAGTCCAACATTTGGAACTTCCCGCCCTAACGAGATTATCCATTGATACTAGACAATAAAGTTTTACACAAAAACGCAACAAACAATTTAGGAAAAGATACGATTCGTGGCAAGGCTCACTTCAAAGGCATTGATTCGTAGTTAATCCACACGCAATTGTCTTAGCTGACAATAATTGGTTACAAATAAAATATTCACATGCTCGCCTTTGTTTAACATAGATGTGAGCATAACAATACCTTATTATGTAATCGTACATAATATCCTGTATTCCCGTATAGTTAGTAACAGAATAATGGCGCGATCCCTATTGTGAGCATATCAACATTTGCGTAAGTGCATTGATTTTTTATTAACTTTGCAATACGAATCCAAATGTACTACATTTACTCTCTTTAATCCAAATAACATATAACAACACGTTAACAAATGTAATAACACCCGCAGTAAAAATCGGCTAACCCGTGCTGCGTGAACAACAAATCAAAAGAAAGCGAGTGGTGTACGGCGCGCGCGCGGAGTTCAATCAGATATTTCGACGCACTCTGCCAATTGTTCATTTCCAGCTCCCCGATTGGTTCGCCATCACATACTTAAAGTGATTATTTCATGAATTAAGCTCAATACGGTATTATAATACTTATATCAAGACTAAGATTGCGACGTGACGACACACAGAGTTCGCTTAGAGTTAGGATAAGGGAGTAAATCACGTCTATGTGATTGTGATATATCGGGATGTGCCGTTCTATGAAATCCCTTTACACGGGGAACAATATTGTGCTGAAAATCCCTAAACAGTCTCAAATCGTGAACATCGCGAAACAGATGTTAAAGAAAAATAATATGTGTCAAGGTAGTTAGGATACGGGTTAGGATAAGTATTAGGATTTTTGGTTATGGTAGGTGAGGGTTCGGATTAGGGTACGAGTTGTGGTATGGGTAATTAGTAGGGTAAATGTAAGGGTTAGGATCATGATTAGGCTTATGGTTATAGTTAGCGTCAGGGTTATGGTAAGGGTTGAGTAAGGGTTAGAGTTAGGGTAGTGAGTCGGGTTTAGGTTAAATTAGGGTTATGGTTAGGATAAGGTTTAAGCTTGGGCTTAGGGATTTTTCTGTACTTATTGATTTTTTCAACATTATAATTAATCAAGAACAGTAGGCCTATGTACATAAACATGATTAATGTATCATATAATAAATTTGCCAATTATTTTAGATATAATGTGTTAGTGTGAATTCCAGGCAGACTAATCTTTGTTTTGTTTGAAGGTAAAGGTGGGATGGTCATATTATGTGAATGATGTGATCACTAAAAATAGGTGGACGAAAAGTCATCAATCATACAGTCTCATCGTGCCCGACACTAAATATGATATGTTGAGAACAATATAAGCAATGACGCGAATATAAACATCCTTATCGATTTCGAGGATCATGTACACCACATGTTGTAAATGTGACTAACGATCTAACCCAGTGAGGGCGCTCCAATTTTCTGGGTCATTCTGAAGGCATACCTGTGACGTCATAATCAAACTGTGAATAATATCTATATTTCATCTTCAAACGAACAGTCAAAAGTAGTAAATTATGCTCCATGCTACAGCATACCAATGGCTGTTGACTTAGTTGCGTATCCGGGGGCAGGCCACCCCGGACGTTAAAATCGTCTTACTGGACCTTTTCAGTGTTAAAAAGGACCATTTTTGCGCAATTCCGCGGGTATAAGTTTCAATGTTTCATTATCCAACCTTAACAAAATGGCTTCATGAACGTTATTCTGGATCATTTCAGTTTTTGCGTTTTGCGCGCATATCTTTTCTACCAGTTTCAAAACCACAAGTGGTCTCGAACCACCCTACATATTCTAAAAATTATATAGAAGACGTTAAAACGTTGCTGGACCTTTAGCTTTTTATTGTTAAAAAACTTCAAATTTGTGCGCGCTTCGCGCTCTACAGGTTCCAACAATATAATGGGTCCCGAACCACCCTAAATATTCTTGCTTCAGAATACTAAATCTTTGCCTTAAAATACATCAAACCCAGGAGCTTCCAGGGGCCCTAAGGCGGGTCCCTGGACCCCACCCACTTGGTGGGGATGTTGTTTAAGTTAGAATTTGAATGCGCATACTTTGTGTTTGGATTTTACTAATAGTAATACCTAATATGCAGGAATAATTGTTTTTTAGTTAGTAGGCATGTGAGAAAATTCAAAAATTGCTAAGGCGGGCCCCTGGACCCCACCCGATGTTCGCTCAACTCGCTTCGCTTGCTGCGTTCACAGGGATACCAAATCTGCCCCCCCCCCCCCCCATCAAAACAGTCCTGGATACGCCATTGTGTAGAAGATGTCACCTATAACGTCACAGCAGGCAAGCAAACAAAAGATTGCCTGCCGGTATGCGCGCGCATTGCCTGCCAAACAATAGCTTGCCTGCCGGTGTATGCGCGCGCAGTACATGCCCGTTTGATCGAATGTGTGTCCATTATAAACCATACACAAGCCGAAACCAGTCATCTGTATTATAGTGTATACAACAGTAATTAATGCAGCAGTCAATGCATGTTCCCCATGCATGGATTGGAACCACCACCTAACATTGTTGATCAGCAATGAGGTGTCATGGTCTATTATGTGACCTTACATAGCAAACAAAACAACTTCCGGGTTCAAGCAATTTACCCTATCCACATATATAATTGATTGATCTCCAACGAAAGCATCTATTGTAAATTTCTCCTGTTAAATGTCTTGAAATCTATTATCCCTTATCGTTACTACGCATATCATATACGGTACTTATTAAATACACAATATTTGTATATTTGAACTTGCCTTTGAATTCATATATCCATAAAATATGTGGCAATATCTGGCTAGACGTCCCGTAACTCAAGTGCGCATGCTCAAACCAATTAAAGTACGTTGCAGCTAATACGGTTTATTCTGTACGGGACGTGAGGCAAGATGTAGCCAAATATGTATGTCAAATAGATTTCCGTAACATTGGAACTTGGGCTATTTCCGTAACATTGGAACATGTTCTTGGGCTATTTCCGTAACATTGGAACATGTTCTCGGGCTATTGAAAATGGTTCACTGATTCTCAAAATATTGATAAAACTGAACGTAAAGCAGTGCAAAAACTAACGTCGGTGAGGTCTCTTCAAATCTTCAATAACCCCTCCCTAATCCCTTCATCCTTCTATACATTCTTCTATTCCCATTTTGATTTGATAACACCCTGAAGAGCGTACCAGGATGAAGAACTTAATGCGTGAATATTGACACAACTTTATTGAAGGTGTAATGGCATAATGCTGTATTATGCTAGCTTGTTATTCTGATCAAGGAATTCAAGACAATGTAATGAACGTTGTGTACTTGCAATACCTTTTGTTCACTACCAGTCATACAAAAAATGCTGGAATGTTATTGCATGGGTTCCGGTAAACAAGGTACGGTCAGTTTCAATCTCAAGTTGTTGCGCCCCACACCGTTGAAGGGGTTTTATAAGTAATTTATCCTTCAAATCATGGACAAGTTGGAATAGAGATTATGGATTAGCTGCCGGGACAAGACACACCTGTCTCATGATATGCATGCCCATTTGGTAAACATGGTTCATGCAATGAATTAAAAGTTATGCACCAATTTAATTGGATGTAGAATAGGACGGGTGCGATTCCCCTTTGTAGTCCGTGGCGTATGGCTACATGGATAACCTCTATAATAATGTAATCTTTATTTTTTTTCAACAGTCATTGTATTATGTTGTTAATTACTCATGAAGTAAATAATATACCAGCACATTCTTTGGTGTATGCCAGCAGCTGCTAGAGTAAGTGCTGTGATGAACTTGTACATATAAACACAAAGGTAATGAATAAACATAGATGTTTGGATGTAGCGACTGACACAAAACTTCAAGATCAATGACGAAATATACCCGTTAGTGTCATATATTTCAGGATTTAGCTTGGTTTGATTACGTTTTTTAAACTGCTTGACAAAATGTTTCTGGTTACATTATATTCTTAGAATCAGATGCGTAACAACATCTAAACAACAATAAAGGTTCAACATCTCAACATGAGGGAATTTTGGATACAAAACGCGTACATAGACTAAATACTGTTCATTGAAGTATTTTATTTGATTACACTCATTGAAGCTCTTACAAATGGGATCAATGTCATTGAGTATTTTTGAAGACATCAACGTTTCGCCCTTTGAAACTATTTGACATACATAAAACACATCTGGTAATTCTTTAATCTAAAAAAAGCTAAAACGTATTACCCAACATGTCACTTTCGTGATCTGGAAAATCTCTTGTTGCTGCAACAGGCGAAAAAATCTGAAGACATCGATGACCGCTAATGTCAAAGGGTATAGACCTACGGTACCTCCTTCTCCGGCAAATCCATCATTAAGGGTCCCTAGAAGAAGCCATACTGTCTATTGTGGTCCCTACTGAACGCAAACTGTATCTGTGTTCCAGATAGTTGAACTCTGGTTCAGCATTGTCCCGCGATGTACATTATACTCGGAAGTAGACGCTAAGATATCTTCAAATCACATATTGGATACTAATTTGCTCGACACCCACGGATTTTTTTAATAAAGCGTGATATTGTAACCTAAAAATGTTGATGTAATCCAAAAATTTGCTGGTTTAGAGTGAATTCTAGGTCGATCTTTTCTGTTGCTAACAACATCGATGTATCATCATATCAAACGTTGAATCCTTGGGTGGATACCAATATGTAAAATAGATTTGTTAAAATAATATGATTGTATTCTAAACATGATCGTCTGCATTTTGAATTAGTTCTGAAGCATTGACATGTTGATATTGTTGTTACAACATCTATTGGACTCCATTTGACCTAGGTAATGTGTCCATCGTAAACTTTTATACTATATTTCACAACAGATGAGCAAATTCTTGATGATTTGACTGGAATAAGTCAACTAATTACTTTTGACTAACTGAAAAAGGAGTTCTTTACCTTCGATAAATATTCTAGAATCGAAACGTCAGGTCCTCTTATATTTATTACATTTACTTACACAGGCTATTTTTGTGGATAAGCAGTTTGCATTCAGCTTTTACATTAAATTAAAGGATGTGTTTTGCAGGAGGCCTATACATTATCAGTGTATGGGATTTCAAAAAAAGGAGTATCTATAATATAGAATGTATTCAAGTCATACCAGTTTTACAAATGGAACTACCCACTGTACTACCGACAGCTTGATTTTCTTTAACATGTTTAAAGACCTCTTTATTGAATTACGTTTTATAGAACTCATATAAACGTTTGTTGGTGGACACAAGATAAGACACATAAGATGCTATCATAAGTGTCAGTGGGAGCCAGTAAACACAATATAAAGACAGCAAAAAAAGTTACTCGGCTGTTGTTAAAACACCTATAATTGTACAATTGTTACTCATATTCTAAAAATGAAAATACCAGGAGACGGAAAATTTAAGTACGTTGATTTTGACACCTTGTTTGTTAAAATCGATAGATAAAGTATTGTTGTCGCGGTATGTGCTTACAGATGAAAAGTGCCCATTTCCATTGTTGCAGTAACTCCTATTGATCTCTCTGATACAGCGTGAAGATAATAGCGGGAATTTTGATTAGCTGTTTTTTGTTGTGCTGTAAACTTGATTAGCATAATCCGGGACAAATTTAATGGGGATGACAGGCGTACTTCTTTACAATTAAAAAGGATGAATTTAAAACTCCAAATGCTCAGAAGGTCCGAGAAGACAGACAGGACAGGTCATCGCCATGGGCAAACTATCAAAATTCCCGCTATTATCTTCACGCTGAATCAGAGAGATCAATCGGAGTTACTGCAACAATGGAAATGGGCACTTTTCATCTGTAAGCACATACCGCGACAACAATACTTTATCGATTTTAACAGTGTCAGTGGGAACCAATAGACACTTGACACATACGATGCTACGTAAAAGTGTCAGTGGGAGCCAGTAGACACTAAACACATAAGATGCTATGTAAGTACAGTGTCAGTGGGAGCCAGTAGACACTGGACACATAATATGCTATGTAAGTAGAGTGTCAGTGGGAGCCAGTAGATACTAAACACATACGATGCTATGTAAGTACGTGTCAGTGGGAGCCAGTAGACACCTGACACATACGATGCTACGTAAGTGTCAGTTGGAGCCAGTAGACACTCAACACATAAGATGCTATGTAAGTACAGTGTCAGTGGGAGCCAGTAGACACTAAACACACAAGATGCTACGTAAGTACAGTGTCAGTGGGAGCCAGTAGACACTGGACACATAAGATGCTATGTAAGTACAGTGTCAGTGGGAGCCAGTAGACACTGGACACATAATATGCTATGTAAGTAGAGTGTCAGTGGGAGCCAGTAGATACTAAACACACAATATGCTATGTAAGTACAATGTCAGTGGGAGCCAGTAGACACTAGACACACAAGATGCTACGTAAGTACAGTGTCAGTGGGAGCCAGTAGACACTAGACACACAAGATGCTACGTAAGTACAGTGTCAGTGGGAGCCAGTAGACACTTGACACATACGATGCTACATAAGTACAGTGTCAGTGGGAGCCAGTAGACACTAGACACACAAGATGCTACGTAAGTACAGTGTCAGTGGGAGCCAGTAGACACTTGACACATACGATGCTACGTAAGTACAGTGTCAGTGGGAGCCAGTAGACACTTGACACATACGATGCTACGTAAGTACAGTGTCAGTGGGAGCCAGTAGACACTTGACACACACGATGCTATGTAAGTACAGTGTCCGTGGGAGCCAGTAGACACTAAACCAGGCCTTCTCAATTAGATTTTGTGAAGCACCACTTTTGAGATGTTAGTGATCTAGATGCGCCACTATCCCTGCGAGCGTAGCGAAAAAGGGTGGAGTCCAGGGGGCGAAGCCCCCGGCCCGGGAAGCTTATGGATTTCCCCCAAGCTAAGGAGAGCTATATATTGCATGCAATATGGTACAAGCAATAAAGAGATGTCGATGGTAAAATGTACAAAAAGTGGTAGCAAATGTAGTGATAATCAATAGGCCTTCTAATAATAATCATGACTATACTCCAAGTGGCTGAAGTGGCTATTCATGCTTCTTGCGATCTGGTTGAATTTGCTGATATATTTATTTATTTGTTTTTTCCATGCGTCCTTCCGCGCGCCACTCGGACTGATGCAATGCGCCACAAGTGGCGCGCGCGCCACCATTTGAGAAGGCCTGCACTAAACACATAACAGGCTATGGTGAGGTAGAATGATTTAGACCCAAGTTCGTATCAATATGTAATGGAAAAACTAAGTTGAATTTGTGATGGTTGAAACCTGAGATAATAGTCTCAGGTTGAAACAACAGCAGTTCGGAGGGCCTTCACATACAGCAATTATTACGACAACCGGGAACCTTACCATTGAAACAGTACGTGCATTGGCCACCATCAGAAACTGATCGATATCGTACCATTTTGATAAGCGCATTCACTTTTTCTTTGCTCATACTTATTTGTAATGGTTGCTTTGTCAACAAATGTTTTCAGTTATCAATGCGCTTACTTATTTTACTGTACAATGACTCTAACATTTCAGACATTTTGGAAGCCATCTAAAATAAGTATCTGTGTATGCAATTACGATTGATGCAGACCCAAGTCCATTTTTGGCCAAAATGAGTTAAGCTTGGTTTTGGATAGCTCTAGTGGCGAGAAATGTGGGAAAATTACTGATTTTTGAATTTGAAGTCTTAAAATATATTTTTCAGGGGGTTAAGTTTTGCACTATCACAAATGTGAGCGCAAGAAAGACCTAAAGTTCATCTCGAGATACAGGCATTTAAAGTCTTTAAAATATTGTAGAAAATTACCAAAAGGTGCTATTGTAATGAAAATTGACAATATTGTAGGTTATAGTCTTAGCATTCACATGATATATGATTTTTTGACAGAAATGTAGTATTAAGCGATATCGATCAGTTTATTGATTTTGGACTTGAGTCTTTCTTGCGCTCAGTTTGGAGCCATAGGTTTTATAGTGTTTCTATAAATTCACCAAATATTACAAATTGTGAAAGATTTTTTTTATTATAACATCATTACATGACAATAAACAATATATGTTGCTAAAATCATTAAGATCATTGTTAAATGACATTATAATTGATTTGAAAACAATTCTTAGCCAACTACCCATTTATAGAAACCCTGTATAAAACCTATGGAAACGCGGGCTTTTGAAACATACGAGACATAGGCCTACAGGTGCGACAGACATAGCACAAGTTTTCGACATCATTTGAATTGAGACGAGCATCCCTGCTTTTCATTATCTCTGGTAGGGACCAGTTTGATAATGTAGACATTAGAGAAATCACTATAATATTAATTTTACCATACTAGAAATCTAAAATGGTATGTTTATGTCGAGACACTACACAGTACAATATTGTTTTTAAAGATTCCACGCCAGTAAATAATTTCAGTCCTTGTAGACGACAATCAAAACTTTTTTTATCAGCTGGCATCCTGTGGCCCATTGATTATAGAATTAATCAGAAATGGTACTTATTGCTCCCAAATGATTAAAGTTGTAGTTTAATCCTGATTTTTGGACTATTAACTAATACTGTAGGTTTTTTGGGTGTATTTTAATTGTAAATGTTCTGGTAACATTTCTCAACTTTTTCTGATAAATGAGGGCGCTACACCAAATGTCCAACTTTGGGGGCCAATTTCTCAGAACTTTCGGGGATATCATATATAATTGTTTTGATTTAATGATCAAAGATATCATGAAATTCAAGGAAAATGTCAAATTGAAAAATTCAGTCGCTTTATAAGCGAGAAAATAGGCATTTTGTAACACTCATTTAGCATGTAAACGTATACATGTATAGGCGAACCATTTGGTGGTGTGAATTCTTAAAGTCAGCGGGAGACAGTAGATACTGGCGATATTACTATGTTAATTTCAGCGAGGATCTTTGATTTCAGTCAGTTGGAACCATGCAGAAGTAAATCTAAAATGCTATGACAAAACCATATAATTGTCCCCATTATAGCCATGTCCAGTACTTAGGCACTAACATTTTAACGTATGTTGGAGAGTATAAACTTTTGGTACACACATAATTTGTTAGGGATAGATGTCGATGATATAAAGTGACTTAATCCTTACACGTTTGCTTTAATCTGTTACCAGATTGGAAATATTTCGGCAAATTGGTTACAGTTATACTCAAGATATATGTCAACACTGCGCAAGCTGGGGTTAAGCTCTGGTTAAACACACTTTACAGAGCCGCTATAGCCAATATACCTAAAGATTAAAGGATAAAACGTTAGAACAGCCCTCGGCAAACTATAATGCAGTTTCAGGATGATGAAGAACTTGGAGAAAGTTTTTGTGTGTAAAATCAACAAATGTTACCTAAATCTGTATATTCTGATGCTTCTTGTACAGGCCTGCACACACAAACTAAAAATGCTTACCATTCTGGCAACTCATACATTTATTGGTGTCGCATTTTAATTTCTATAATGGTATATTAATCATTATGCATTGTATTTAATCATGCGAAACTGTCTAGTTGTTTGTATTTAGATTATAAATGGAATATAAGTTTGTTGTAAACCTGCCTTCGGGATTAAGATGAAGGTTCCAGCGGTGCAGTCAATGGTCAATGGATTCAGCATACCGCAGAGGGTTAAGAAACAACCGCTTGGTATAGCGGCACTTTTGAAGACCTGTCATTGGGTAAGCCGCACCACGTGATCGACTTGGTTTAGTAAACTCCATTCCCGTAATGATGTCAGAGAGTTCGTCATATGAAAACAAATGTTTGGCCAGGTAGCCAGGATGCAGACCATGCAAAGAGGGTTTTACGAAGCTAACTCGCAGCTTTACAGCGAGTACTACGGTGCCAATCCAACAAATGGATATCTTTATACCACCAGTCCAAGTCAGTATTATTACGAGCAAAGTTCCGGAGATGCCACCGCATGTTCTTACGCCAGTAACCCAGTTACGACGATTCCGCAAGGCTCTGGGCACACTACCGTCATCGACGAGCGGGCTGCCGAAATAGTGTACACATCAACGGACGAACAGGAAGGTTGTAGCCCGGCGTCATCGGTGGAAAATCGCGAGGGCGTAGCGCCGGAATGTAAAAGTCCACACGGTGTTTCAAAAGAGATCTATCCATGGATGACCGAGACAAGACATAACAACAAACAGAAAACAATATCTTGTGGTAAGCAAAAGAATGCCGTAAGCTATTTAAATGGTTAATTTATATATTAATTCACTAAAGACGCATCGCAATCAGTAATGAGATGAAACCACTAACTTAGTAAATTACTACTCATAATACTGCTATTGATCAAGAACAATACTTATCTATATTTACTCATCAGGTAAAACACTATTATGTTTGATGTAGCAATTAATTAACTGAAATTGTATGAACAAAAAGAAATGGGTTTACTATTAAATTGTGAATCGACATCACGAGTATTGATTGACCTCATACTATCGCAATTTTGCTCTGAGAGTGCGCAACGTGCATTGTTTACATAATTATCTCAGTATAAGGTTGGCCGTTCTATCTAATGACTGGGAGAGTCAAAGTCAACTGATATGCGATATGTGACGATGAAAAATGACTTCGGATGTGCCAAGTATGAAAGTTGAAAGATAACCTATCGTAAAATGCGTGTTTGGTCAATTTGTAGACCTACTTGATGACTAATATTTGCTGAGGAGAGGTAGAGGTAGAAGCCCGGGAAAAACCCTTTTCTTGGCTTCAGATAGCAGCACCGTTATTATCAGATAAAGTCAGAGGGGAAAACAAAAACATATATGGGGTTGTAGGAACCTTGAATTCATCACACTAAACATATTTTATAAGTTTATAACGTAAGAACATTGATAGATTCCTAAGTATTCACACTTTAGATGGGTATAACTATGGCAACGGCAACATCTTTGATTATAAAGTCCATAAAGATGATGAATTGTTGTATGTAGCAACTGCCATTAGTACCTAATTTTTTACAAGAAGGACACAAGTAATGACACCTCCATGATATTTAAGTAGTTATCAATCAGTCCATATTTCAAGATCTTTTTTATTAAAACATTAAAATATTTAAATGAAAAAGGAAACATGAAGATCAGAGGGTTCTGGCTTCCCTTCCAGAAGGTTCGTCTCTATATATTTATTATAAGAATACAACCAACTACACTTACGTACAATTGAAGGCCTGAGCCCTATATCATGTGTACGGCTCCATCCTCAATTTGACAACCCTATTTCACCCTATTGTACAAATGTACCCATAATCAAGTTTTATTTCAAGGGATACTAAATCATTAGTTTGCTTGACTACTATAGTGGTGACTGTCTAACCCACCAATTTCTCCCATTTAAATTTTGTTCCACCTTCGTCATAACCTCTTTGTCAGTCTCTTGATTCGGTTTCGTGATACCATGCTACTCTCTAAATGTAAAAGAGTGGTTTCCACTCCTTTAAGGAGTTAAACGCAGGACAACACGTTTCTGAGTGGAAAAACACTCTAAAAGGAGTGAAAGGGGATTTTATATGACAATGTTCCACTCTATTGAGAGTGAAAAATTAACTTTCACACTCATTTTACAGTGGAAATCTTCCACTCTAAAACGGGTTGTCCTGCGTTTCACTCCCTTCACTCCTTTTCGAGTGAATTTCCCATTCTTTCCACTCGTTTTACATTTTAGAGAGTATTTAGGCCTTTCATTGAATACTGTGAACCTTCTTCGCAGTATGTTGTTGTCTTCCTTGCTGTAATTTTAGTTGGAATATAAATATGTTATGGTTGTGATAGGTACTTTTTATAGGTCAATAAATGCGTACGTTTTGCTTCGAGAGAAATTAGACAAATCGATGCACGCGCGCCGATGTTGATGTGTGAATAATGGCACAACCCCGTAGTGCTATTGTGATAATTTCAAAATGTGCATTGATTTTTTTTTTTTTTTGATTTTTTTGAGAAACACGCATGTATTGACCTAATTTGTACTCAACACACTATAAGATCAAACTTCACAATTTTGGGCTAAATACTTTCAATTTCTTTCAATAACGAATAAAAAGTGTGTGCTATTATGGTTTAATCAGCGCTCGCGATTAGAGGATTTTGGTTAACTTATATATGATGGAATTATCCTTGTAGAAATACAAATTGCATTATTTTTAGTTCCTGTTTTCTCTGCTATCGTGAAATGCATTTGATCAACACTTCTATTATATACATGTAAATAAAGAGCAATGTTTCGAAAAACACACATTTGGGGATGTTGCAGAGCTTCCACTGAATTGATTGATAATTGACCAATCATAAAACAGATTAGGCTTAAGGCTCTTACCCTTTTACAGATAGAGGAAAGCTCGAGGAAAGAGCGGACAAAGCGCGCTCCTTTTTTCTCACTGAATGGGTACTTCAACTTGAATGGTTTACCTATATTGATTTTGACATTTTATGACAGAGGAAAGCTTGGGATTAACAATATAGAAAATAGGAGCGCGATTTCCCCGCTCTTTCCTTGAGTATTCCTCTATCTGTAAAAAGGCAAGAGCCCTTATGACTATGTTTTTATATTACCGTTATAAAGAGGAGTTCCCCTCTAAAATGAGTGTGAAAGTTAATTTTTCACTCTCAATAGAGTGGAACATTGTCATATAAAATCCCCTTTCACTCCTTTTAGAGTGTTTTCCGCTCAGAAACGTGTTGTCCTGCGTTTAACTCCTTAAAGGAGTGGAAAACCACTCTTTTACATTTAGAGAGTAGCACAGGTATCACGAAACCATATCAAGAGACTGACAAGAAAAGAGGTTATGACGAAGGTGGAACAACATTTAAATGGGAGAAATTGGTGGGTTAGACAGTCACCACTATTAGTAGTCAAGCAAACTAATTATTTAGTATCCCTTGAAATAAAACTTAATTCTGGGTATATTTGTACAATAGGGTGAAATAGGGTTTTCAAATTGAGGATGGAGCCGTACACATGATATAGGGCTCAGGCCTTCGATTGTACATAAGTGTAGTTGGTTGTATTCTTATAAAAAATATATAGAGACGAACCTTCTGGAAGGGAAGCCAGAACCCTCTGATCATCATGTTTCCTTTTTCATTTAAATATTTTAATGTTTTAATGAAAAGATCTTAAAAGATGGACTGATAGCTACTTGAATATCATTGAGGTTTCATTATTTTGTGCACTTCTTGTGAAAATTAGGTACTAATGGCAGGTGCTACATACAACAATTCATCATCTTTATGGACTTTAGAATCAAAGAACTGTGCCGTTGCCACAGTTCTATTTACTATAAAGTGTGAATACTTAGAAAACTATCAATGTTCTTACGTTTATAAACTTATAAAATATGTTTAGTGCATGTTAAACAAACTGTTAATTTTCCGTAAAACCTACAGAGTACTATTTTACACAATTTCAAATCTTATTCAAGAATTAATTTACTGGTTGAAATAATAAAACGGACAGATGTGCGTTTGTTTAGCAAGTATTTATCCATCATCATACGTTTTGAACTCATGTCCCACCGTCATTAATGAAATAGGCACCTCAGAGAGACAACAACAGACCGCGTCATGCAGAAAACATTTGGCTATCTCCAATGTATATTGCCTGCCACACATCATGTTTGAATATTCTTTATAGACTAAATATAAAACATAGGTCACCGCCCCTGAACACATGTCACCACTCCTGAAGATATGTCACCACTCCTGAACTGACCATACAATGTATGTCACCGCTCCTGATCAACTTCATATTAGGTTGCAATGTATTACATAAGGAGTAAACCTGATATATTATCCTCTCTTTGCACGAGAAAAACAAATATCGTTTACAACTTTCTATCGAAATTAACAACAACAAAATCAGCATTAGGCGGAATAGCGAAATCAATGCGATGGGCTCCAACGTAAAATAACTTTTACCGTATAGGCCTAGGCCTGTTTTTACGATAACACCGTGGTAATGTTTCACATGTATACACTCTTAGTGGTTACGAACCAATCAGAAAGCAGAAAACTATAATATCCGGAGTGCATTGTAAGTGTCTAATTGCACTACGCGTGTGCGTCGTACATGCACGCACCATGCGTTTTTATAATTCTTTGTTCACTGCGGGTGATATATAAATTGTTAACGTGTTTTATTCGTTGTTAAAGAAAATAAAAGTATGCACAAAATTATAAATTTGATTTGTTTTGTCGTGTATGAATTAGGTCAATACATGCGTAGGCTATTTATGTTTTGTTTCTCGAAAAATTAGACAAATCAATGCACTTGCGCAAATGTTGATATGCGCACAATAGCACTCCCCTACAAGGTCGTGCCATTATTTACACATCAACATAAGCGCGTATGCATTGATTTGTCAAATGTATCTCGAAGCAACAGATACGCATTTATTGACTTATCACGGCGTTTCACATTTATATACCTATCGTGTAAACACTCATGGAAATTTGTTACAGTAAGTCGTTGGTAATGTTGGAAATAGCAACATTTTGCGAGGTGTAACTTCAAGTTTCATTGTGTGCATAATAGTACAAGTCTAGAGTACGGGGCCCAACAGACTCCACAACGCTCCAACGCTGAGCGCAAGCGTTGGCCACCGTTGACCAAATCAGGCTGCGTCATTGTATTGTGGTGGAGCTACTACGCATGTGTGAGAGCGCAAAGAGTTCGAGCGTTGTGGAGTATGCTTAGCGCTTAAAAGTCACTTTTTACTCTAGTACAAGCGTATTTTTGATTTAGGCAGCATCGCCTTAAACATGTTAAAGGCGGTGTATCCTTGGTGTAAGACAGTCATAACTTAGACTAACGTAAAATTATCCCATTACGGAATAAAGCTGTATAATTCTTTATGTTGTGCAAGGTTAATTCCGTGCTGTCCTGCACCAAGAACAAACCTTAAACGCCACATCATTGCTTTCACATAGATCAATTTAATATATACAAAACTCACAGTTTCATTTAAACCAAACGAAAATGCCACCACCTTGATCTCACCAACGTTTGATAAAATTATATTCTTTAGCAATGACCCGATTTGTGATTGATCATAGTAATCATTTAGAAATTCAGTTTTTATTTAGATCTGCAAAACATTGTAACCATAGCAAAACGATTCATATACTACCACAATTGTGTACAGTAACTTTTGGTCTAACGCTTCATTGTAAATGTAGGTAGAAATCTGAACAAAACATTGATTACACGTGGTCTGGTAGATCCATCAATCGAGGACGAGCACAATTACCTTTCTGAGTTTTAAGGCGTTGCGAGAATCTCATAGAATATAAATTACCAGCCACGGGGAAATGCTATCCAATATTGGGTAGGCAGGGGTTTGAACCGAACACTAACCCTTTCACTGCTTAAATTTACCTGGATCCCTGTCACAAAGTCAAACATTTGCCCTTTCAATAGTTTAGCTGTAGGCTATTCGTTCCCTTTATTATTACATGGTCGGTTACCTTTTACTTATAGGCGTAGTAATGTATATACGGACGTTAAGGGGGACGCTTAATGGCGCGGTTTTTACGTACATGTCTCATATAGCACGTCTTGAGTGTGGGTTCGAGTCACGTCGTGGTCAATGGTTCACTTTGGCAGCATATCGCATACCAAATCTTAAAGAAAATTGTGGAATAAGGGAAAGGCTTATTATATGAGATATAACGTTCAGTATCCATGCTTGTGCAATTGCTAAAACTAATTGTAATACTTCCTTCTATTTGATGTACATTACAAGGGACTTTCCGGCACAACACAACACAATGGACACATATTTTCGTAATGTGTTATATACACTATTAATAAGCTTCAGGAACAAATCCTCTAAAGCATGATTACTTATAAAGTTAAGCCTTACACTTGATCCAGATCACAGTCCCGGTGGCGAATTTATTAAACGTCCCGGGGTGTCACTTGGTAAATGGTCCCGCAAAGCTGATCATCCAGTACAGCTCAGGGACGTGGCGCTTTTGCTTACTCAAAGATGTAGGGACCCTGTGCCCCCCCCCCCCGCCCCCCCGGAAGATGTCTCCAAATTACCAGAGACAGCGAGTAGTCTGCACCATGTCTGAACCTTGGGTATTCTGTTAGTGTATCTATTTAATACAGGAGCAGGAACACAATTTTGTCAGCATTCTAGTCTTGTACAACTGAAGTAGTAACAAGTAGGCCTAGACATACAGGTTTGTTGATGTCAGGTCTGCGTTGCAGTTGCGACGTCCAATTCTCTCTTCAGCTTGAAAGTATATACCAACCCCCAAAGCATGTAGCTTATTAGAAGTTAAGCCATACACTTGACCCTAATCACAGACCCGGGGGTGTCACTTGGTAAATGGTATGGCATATGTGATCATCCAACTTAGCTGAGGGACGTGGCGCCTCTGTAACGCATAGATATGGGCCCTGTGGGCCGGGCCTGTGGGTTTCTTACATCTGGTGGATGTCTGCATCTGAGAACCATGGACTTATAGCTAGTGATCTGAATCTGTAAATTTATATAGCTGTGATAGTGATTGTATTACAGAAACATTATGGTCACTGAGCAGTCTTGTCCTTTCTGTAAACGCTTAAAGCAGTTACCAAGTAAATGATGAGTCAAGATGCTTGATGTCGCGGCTCAGCTCCGTTGCAGTTTCTCTCAATGGTGACGTCCAATTCACCTTCAGCTTAATAGTAGGCTACCAATCCCAAAATATGATAGTAATAAAGCCTACCCTCATCATAGACCCGGGGGTGCAACTTGTTAAATGGTCTCACATATGTGACCATCTCGTCTAGCTGAAGGACGTGGCGTCGTTACACATTCATAGATAAGAACCTTTTTTGGTCTCACCATGCTCATCCGGGGTCTACCCGCTAGTCATATTAGGGTCGCTATAGTCATAACGTGTATTTTCCTATACCACGAGTGCGCTAGTCATAAAAGTATCTTAGGGTTAGGGTTAGGTTTAGGGTAGAGTTAGGGTAGGTTTAGGGTTAGGGTTGGGTTAGGGTAGGGTATGGTTATGGTTAAGGGTAGGATTAGGGTTAGGTTTAGGGTTAGGGTTTATAGCGACCCTTATGACTAGTGACCCTTATGACTAGCGACCCTTGACTAGCGAGTTTGATCAGGTGGATGCAGCTGCACCTCGAAACAGAAACTGGGCTGCAACCATTGACCTGGTTCTTAAATTGAGGCGTAGTTTCGTGATTTGATGACCAATTTTCGGTCGAGAATTGATGTATAGGCATATGTCCTATAGGATGGGATAGTTCCTTTTAGCATACCCTACTACATGTATTACATGTTTTTAATGGACCCATACACACAGTGGAGAAAACGAACATCCCATACCATGAATACACATATGATATAAAAATTGACAGGTTATTCGAAATGATAGCATAAATTATGTGAGTTAATTTGGAAGCACTTCTGTATCCGTATACATTTACTTTAACATTATATTGGAAATAGAGGTGTCCTACAAAAAAATTGAAAAGTTGCAGGTATGTTCTGAACATGGCCGGCATACATAGTAATGTTCACTACTGCTGCTTATGGTCGGCATATAGTAAATTCACACACAGAAAATTGATCGTTAGTCAATTTGACTTGATGAACTCCATTGACCTAACAAACTAAATTAAGGTGAAAAGGCTTATATCTTAACGTATTGTATCCATTGAATAGCTTACTACAACAAGTTTTCTTAACCTATAGTGCTGTACAATTACACACGAGAACAAATTCTCGACCTCCCTCGGGTTAGGGCTTTGTACAGCGTGTAAATACAGATCACTAGAGGTGGGCAAGGTATGCGACTTGTTACTGTAATACACAATTACTGCGCCTTGACTTAGTGACTTTTGAGATTGATGGTGTTAAGGTATTAAAAAACCTTTGATCTGTGCGGCATCATACATCTTCTATCTAATACAATGAAACAACTACGAGGGAAATTGAACCATTTTTGACTAAATATCCAGTTAATGGTGTACCTTGTTCCACGGGTTGTTTGGGTGGTATTAACCTTGCATAGGAATGGCTTGGACACGGGTTTTGTTATTGGATTAATTGATGTACTGAAATCCATTGCATTAATTGACCTTTTTCTATGCACTTCAAAATTGGTAACAAGAGACACACAAATAACATATGAATTTATTTAACTTATTATGCATAATTACTTTCACAATCGCTAAGTGATTATCAAAGCGAAGGAGTATACGTACATTTTAGGCTAAGTACACTACAACACCCAAGAAGTAAAATTGAATACAAATTGCATCATTCGCACATTTATAGAGCTTTTAACAAGCGTTATCATTAAAAAAAACCATTCTTATATACAAGCATGTAGTGTGTGCGGTTTTGGATGTCAACAGGCAATTTGATTGGTTCTGGGCTGATTTTCGGCCGATATGCACTATATATTATGAGACCGATAATATATAGTTTGGGCAGGGCTTAATTCATATACCCTCAGTGCATAATATGGACTGTCATCGTGTTAAGATGTTCAAGCACGCCCTACACTAAGTTGCCGGCGTATGCGTTGTGCGTAGTAACGCAGCGTTGCAGTGTGTGCTTGTGCTAAGAACGCGATTATTCGAAGCAGGGAGTTGATAAACAACTCGCTGGATTCGCGGATTTTATAAAGGGAGAATGGAATTTGGTGTTTTTTGATTAAAATAAATCTTAAACACTTTTATTTTTATGCCATAAAGATCAAAATAACCAATACACTAAATAAAAATAAAATATAGTTCGTAGCTGTTTTGCTATATACGTTGGTCTCATAATGTATAGGCTGTACCATACTTGTGTAGGTCTCCAAATATGTTACAGCCTATACATCGAGGGTTGACAAACAGAAGGCCTTAACTCACGTTTTGGTCATTTTGAGATTTTGGTACCAAAATAATCGGTAATGCCCACAGATTCCTAAAATCATAAAGCCTTAACTCAACTCAACTTCCTATTGCAGCTATAGCACAATAACACTTGGTCACATCTCAATGGAGCAAATGACGGTTACAAACAGAAGGCCTCAACTCTGAGTTAAGGCTTTCTTTGGTAACTTAATTTGGATCAAACACTGAGATGAGGCTTTTTAGCCTGCCTAATTGCCAGAACGTACAACAAATCCTACACAACGGTGGGGCGCAAGATCAACTGGCTAAAAACCAAGTGGTTTTGGTTTGTAAAGCAGAAACCTAATAGTTTCTTCTGCAGTGAGCGTCTGACAGACGAAGAGTTCATGGAAGTAATCAAGTAAACATGGTCCATGCCCATGAATATCATTGAATAAACACATCTTTACCAAATTATTTCAGCACTGTCAAAGCCATTTTATATGCATGCGGCTATTTAATTTAGTGGAAAATCATGTTTAAATTCATGTTATTAGAATATCATAAAGCTGTAATACAATCATGTAGTACTTTATAGCATTTAAAATAAGGCTTTCTATACTCAATGGAGCTTTTTTCTGATTTGTGAGCTTTTGCAAGTTTACTTTCATAATTGTCATGCAATCTTTTTATAATTACATAAATTTCATGACAAAATTAAGTTTTAATTGTTACTAATTAATTGCAAATTAGTCAAACACTAATTTCAATCTATAAACATTATATAATAACACATTCCATTATAGACAACATTAAAAGTAAGCAGCTGTAACTCAGAGATTACCTATTTGAGTTACCGTCAGAAGGACGTAACTCAGCATTTAAAGGAATAATAAAGAATATCTTTAATTCCACCATCCATAATAATAATTAACATTGTTTATACTGAAGTGTATACAGCTTTTAGCTATAGTGCCATCTTTCAGTTAAATCAGACACTCACATGATGAGTTGTAAATATATTTAGTTGGTGCAAAATATTAAAACTCATTTTTCTCAAAATGGTACTTTTTGAGTTAAGGCCTTCTGTTTCTCAACCCTCGACATGAGACCAACGTATATAGAAGAGAAAAAACAGCTACGAACAATATCCCATAAGCCTAGAATGACAATAGACTAACCCTGATTTGACAAAAGGTTATGGAAAATATTTCAATTAGAGCTCGAATAAAAAACAACTATACGCGTTTTATAGCAGGATATATTAATATGATTTTTTTTGATAAGCAGTTCAAAAAGATATGTTTTCATCGACCCATGGTTTACACTGCACTACTGCAATTCATACAATAGTAGCCTAATAGTAGTAAAGTATAAACTAGACCTGTGACAATGATAATCAGAAATATCGAGGACATTGTGAAATATCCTATGACGTATTACTACACGTAATATTAAATAACATTAACACAAGTAAATGCTACAGGGTGTCCCAATATTTGGATAGAGAAGACTTCGTTTTTCCAAAATACAGTCGAAAAATTGCAAGAATGCGACAAACGGAAAGAGGTAGGAGAGATACTAAAAGAAAATGGTTCTTTTTAATTTCAGATTGATATAATCCTTATTATGAACATTATTAATGTTGTGCACAACATTTAGTAAAAGTGAAAACCTTTTGTGAACAAATCCACATGAATGGAATGTAAGGAAATCTGACGCTGCGTGTTATTACAGCGAGTTATGTGGCCAAACCTTTCAGCGTGTGCTTTATATTGAGTGGCTTCAAAAAGAATCATGTTTGGTACCAAAATGATTCTACAAGTTATCTGCGACTTATTTTAAGAAAGATACAAATCTTTAAAAGTGGTGTTGAAACTTTTGGGACACCCTGTATGTCTAATAACATAACAGTTTTAATACCTCATGTGACCCCTGTACTGGAGAACATGGTGAATTTCACCTTTAGCTGGTTCAAGTTCACAAGCATTTTCGTTTATCAAAATTTGTATCATCCATTGTAAACGATTTGAACAGTTGTACAACTCAAACTAACGAGCAGACAATGGTTTATTACTTTATTATACACCAAACACAACAAATTATAATTATCTTCGACAAGTTATCATTACATTTTTTTTGTAAATTTAAAGCATCGGTAATTTTACAACTGATTTGACCCATACAATCATCAGATAGCGTGTGTAATGATTATTGTATATCATTGTACAGTTAGCGTTACAAATGGCTAACCAAGCCAGGCAAACCACGCGCATGATATGTAGTAATGGTCCGTTGGTTTGGATATGTGTTGCTCAACCATGGAACGAGTAAAATGTTTCTAAAAATATATGCAAAAGGTCGACATGACCAGAGAAATTTTGAGTTCCTGGTTGTTTTACAATTTGGTTAGGCGCGAGTTTAACAAATTGTACAATGGTATTTTATGAGAATTATGGCAGTTGTTATGATGCTCTTTTGTTACGAGTCTGGTATTTTGTTTTTAGAAAACCGTTATACACCATTTATTTAAATTGGGTAATGTGTAAAAAAGTGTGTAAAATGTTTAGCATTTTAGTCACAGTAAATTTCAGAAGTTTTGGTTGTAAAATAATCAACAGATAATGCAGGAAACAATTAGGAAACTATGCCTGAATGGAGCGTATAATCTTATTTTTACCATAGACCATGCTCAATCGAAAAAAATAGAAATGTGATTCTATGACTTGAGGAATTGAACTTCAAGTCCTAAATTTGTCGTTTCACTCGAAAGGGTTCAAGAGTATAAGTATATCGAGAGTGGTTTGTGAATAGTCATTAGTGACCTAAATTGAATGCCCTCCTTAATCCTCAGCTTTATAAGCTTATAAACGTTGTTAGGAATATTGGGTATGTGGTGGCTTTAATCTGGTGCGATTTTAATGGATAATTTAGCTTAAAGTATTTTAACTGAATTTTTTTCTTTATGCTGCAATGCAGAGACATTTATGATACCCAGTGTTGTTACTGAATATTAGATCTTTAACTCAAACAATATCTAAAAGCACATTAGTGTTAAACACTCTCTGGGGGGATTTAACGCAGTGCGCAAGTAAAACCTATCTGAACACTCTATGGGGAACCGTTGGTCTAGAGAGCAGCGTTAATGTAGCGAGTGGGTTTGATCGCTTTGTTGTTGATGCTGTGTTCAAAATATATTTACGGTGTTCTCAAAATCTTCGATTTGGCATTGACAATTGTGTGTCTATACTTGAAATTTAAATTGTACCTACTTAGATGATGGATAAAATATAAATATTATCAGTCTGCTACGCTATAAAACGTTATATTTATTCAGTCATTGGCTTGAGATTACACCGTTTTGCATAGCATTTGACAAGTATAGATTCCAGATGGCGTTTTTTCGAACACCATCCCCAAATATTCAAAGAACGTCACTAGATTTGGCCTATTACATGAGCGATGAGGGAACACATAACGAAACGTTCGTCAAAAGGATGAATCTAACGCACAAATATAATCATGGATTCCGCTTTTGAGAACATTTTGTGTATAAATTAATTCCATTTAATGTTTATTCAATTCAAAGGAATTCATACACATTTCTCTCTTTATCTTTTTATATTTGTACACACAGAGAGGAAAAAGTCAAGTTCGACCACGATGACAGAAAGTGCCGCGAGTAAAAGAAACAGGACTGCCTTCACCAGTGCACAGCTTGTGGAACTCGAGAAAGAATTTCACTTTAACCGCTACTTATGCAGGCCTCGTCGGATCGAAATGGCAACCAGTCTCAGCCTCAGCGAGAGGCAAATCAAAATCTGGTTTCAAAATCGACGAATGAAATATAAAAGGGACGTAAAAGAAAGTGAACGAGCAGAGAGAGGCATTAAGGTATCTGACTCTGTGTTGGCCCGGCAATCGGAACGGTCGGGACATATCGCTGCCAATGCACTCATGTTTGGGTTTTCTACGGGTGTCCATGCGGACCGATCTATGCACCATGCCGCCGCACAGGCCACGGCGGCATCTTACGGACGATTCGGCTATCCTCAAGAACAGTCACTGAATCCATCGTCAAGATTAACGCATCTGTGATGATGTTTGCGTCTCGTCCTTATGGATTTTCTATTTTGTAAATGTCTATTTATGTACGTTTGAAACTTTTACATCAGACTGTTTCTAAAGACTTATATTCTTTTGGAACAAAAGCCTTATGGTATGAAATACACAGATTATTGGCTTAAAGTATTCTAAGAACATTAAACCAGGGTATTATGATGCACAGATCAATATTTGTATCATTGAACGTGGAAACAATACACATAAGTACTTACACATATTTTTAATACAACCATTATGACTGTATGTTATGTTGTGTACAGCTTTAATTTGAAACTAAGTCTATTAGTGGCTATATTCATTTTCAGCAAATGGCAAATGTGGCAAGGTTATTCATCAATAGGGGAGAGATCTGCGGGACACAATATACATTGAACAATTATGTTTTATAGAAATCCGCATTTGATCAGCATATTCAGATATGAAATTATGTATGGGGTTAACAAAATGCGATATGCAACTGAAATGTGTCATGGTTTGGAAATGCTTTGAAAAATGATATTTGACTGACTCGTAAAATCAATATCAGCAATGACAAAATAATTCTTTCAGGATCTTAAACTGTTTTAAGGCACCAATAACACACATTTGTGTATTGGTCAGTGCGTTTTATTTGTTCGTCAGGGGATTTATTGTGTAATATGAATAAGAGGATACCTCCCGTCACTGAAGTTACTAATTACCCGATATGCTTCGACAACTTCTATTTACTGAATCTTATTAAATTGCACTTTGAAATAGACAAATATCTCTTCTTCTTTTTTTAAGCAAAGGGGTTTAAACACATTATTGATGCAGACGCTGAGACTAATAATAATATAACTATTATATTATTATTAATTATAACTAGTTATATTAGTCTCAGTGCAGACCTATTAAATAGGCCTATATAAGTATCCATCTAGCAGAATGTTTGACAGGCAAAGGTCCGCAATCACTAGACTCGCTATCTCTAATACCAAGGAGGTTTCGCTATCCCTATGACTACAGTAGCCTACGCTATCATGGCTATAGGCTTATTTCCCGAAAGAAAATAAGAACAATACTGTTGATATATTTTATGAAGCAGAAATTGGAATATTATGAATTAAAGTTTGGCACAAAATGTCAGTGTAAGTTACTAATTATTGAAGGATGTGTATCTATAAATCCAGCATTGAAAACCGAAAATTAGTCATTGTCGTAATTTTGTTTGTCCGTAAAGTGACAGATGTGAGCCATAGTGTGTCACTACAGACACACTGACTCATTTCTTCGATAATGACTCACTTTGGCTTTCATTTATGTGTTGAATTTCCAAATGTTTTAAAAATAAACCAACACGTGTTATTTAACTTTGAATGGAGATCTGATGTACATGTAGGACTATATCATAGAATACAGCACAACATCAACACATCGCCATCTCTAAATGAATGACAATTAAGTATCTCCAATCACAAACATACGGTTCGCTTCCCTAATAATAAATAGGGTTCGTTAGGTGCTGTAGTTGTTTCCTGTGATGTGGTGGGTTATTGTAAATGTGTACATTCTATAATATGAACTTTTACTTTTACTGACTTTTTGCTTTTAATATTTTAAGAACCATCGGAGTGATTTAACCGAACGTTTTGGAATTATATTGTTTTATGATTGCCTTCATGTGGAATACAAAGTACCAAGCACTGAGAGGTAATCGGGTCACACATGTAAAGAAATAAGAACTTCAGGGATAGGGATCCCTGTACATGCTGTATGTAATAAGGGATAATATATCAAAGGGTTAGCGAGCGTCATTAATATTGAATGGCTTTGAGGGTGATACAAGAATATATTGCATGAGCTAGAAAATATTGCTAGAAAATATTGCACGAGTCGGAGACGAGTGCAATATTTTTATAGCGAGTGCAATATATTCTTGGGCATTGCCATTTTTAGAATATTGGTCGCAATCCGGGTACTTTGTGGAACAATATTCAATACACAGTTTTGTTGTACCGTTAAAAAGCCTGATATAAATAATAATACATGTAAGGGTCCATATCCAAACTCTCAGTGCTTTTAAAGCATTTTTCTAGCGATTTAAAAGCGCTTTTCCAACGGTATTTCGTTCTATTGTTAAAAGCATCGGGAAAAGATCGGTGATTAACTAGAAACCTCTCTACTTATCTGGCGTTAACAATATAACTATTGTAGTACTCTCGATGGCTGCATTAGTGAAGCAGACAGATCAAAGGCGCAAGGAAGGTTGTGTTATATTCTTTAAGAAATACTATAGTATTTCTTAAAGAATATAACACAAATACTATAGTATTTCTTAAAGAATATAACACAACCTTCCTTGCGCCTTTGATCTGTCTGCTTCACTAATGCAGCCATCGAGAGTACTACAATAGTTATATTGTTAACGCCAGATAAGTAGGGAGGTTTCTAGTTAATCACCGATCTTTTCCCGATGCTTTTAACAATAGAACGAAATACCGTTGGAAAAGCGCTTTTAAATCGCTAGAAAAATGCTTTAAAAGCACTGAGAGTTTGGATATGGACCCTAATTGGTATTCATGATTGTTCGAGCAAGCTAACCGGTGTGTAGAGATGGTTAACCGATTTTACTTCAAATTAGATCCAAGTTAACATGATATTGCATTGTTAATAATTCATAAACTCTTTAGTAGTTACGAACCAATAGAAAGTAAAACACGCGGAGGGCGTTGACAGTGTCTAATTACAATTGCGTGCGCGCCGTACATGCACGCACCACTCGGGTTCGCCGATTTTAACTGCGGGTGATATAAAACTTGTTAACATGGTTTTATTCGTTATTAAAGAGATTAAAAGTATGTACAAATTTGTAAATGTTGATGTGTACTGTCGTGTATGAATTAGGTCAATAGCCTACATGCGTATGTTTCGAGTAGAAAAATTAATGCACTTGCGCAAATTTTGCTCTCAATAGCACTCCTCCTACGAACATCAGCGCTCATGCATTGATTTTTCCAATTAATCTCGAAACAACACATACGCATTTATTGACCTATTAAAAATAAAGTGAACCTTGCAGATAGTGACATCTAGAAATAACTGTGAATGTGCCAGTTGTTTAACCCCACACAACCTTGCTGGTTCTGATTTCGAGCTTCCTTTTCCATCACTTTCATCATAAGATATCATTTTACTAACTTAAGATGCATTTTCCTAAAAACATTGAAAATACCAATTTTCTATTAAGAAAATGTGTAATTTGATCCATTATTCGCCTGTCTTCCAAGTTATCATTGAACAATTTTCTATTGATGTGTTATGTATATTTTTTCGTAAATGTCTTATAGGCTTATTAGGCCTATACATATGTCTTGATAGTGAATATGAAGCTTCTCCATGTATAACTTACAAAGGTGCTTGTAACATGTTGCGAACTTCCATGTTGAATTGAATCCATCAGGTTTTCTAAACAGCGTTATCTGTTTGAAAATCTAACGTCATAACCATGATAACGACCATTTAATTCGGCAAAAGTTCCGTTCCAAATTTTTCATGTATAATACATGAATACAATATTATTAGAATCCCTTGCAATCAATGGTTTAAAATTTGACAGCATGCTGTTTACGATCAGCTATAGTAACATCATGTCCTGTAGTTTTGGAATATATTGCCATTTTATCTCATCTCTTAAACAATCGCAAATTTACTAACATAAATGGCGTACTCCCAGTCCCAGTAAGTCACTCTTTACAACATTAAAAACAGGTAGTATAGATCAACGTAATGTGATTTTTTTTTGGTGATGACACAAACCTAGATTTGTTGTTATACTTGTTTTACTCTACTTTGACAGTTGATAAAAGCCCATAGTTCTTTGAATTCGGTTTACAGAATGTATTCAAAAAAGTGATTCTTTTTACCTCAAAAAATGCAGTTTTTGATTTAGAATTTCAAATTTTAATTTTAATGAACAATCAGTATTTGTAGTGAAATTTGATACCAGAAATGGATTCTCTGACTCATTTCCTTTCCAAAATTGCACTTTTATATACATCACATTAATAGTTCAAAAGTTAGAGCCCTTGATAAATTTCAGTGATTAACACCGTTCTATTCACGTTTAAGATAATGATTTTATGGCGATATATGTTTGTACAAATGACGTATAACGGGAACAACTTCATTGTTTCTAAAAGACAGAATGCGACGGGACGTGGTAGGCCTATGTGTACCAACAATCATTGTGAAAGTACTTGAAATCAATAAGTGTCAACCATATTATTGAAGTTTTATATCTGTCCCTATCATCATATTTTTATAGAGTGGGTGTGGTTTTGGTTGTCAACAGGCAAATTTGATTGGTATTTGGCTGATTTTCAGCCGATACGCACTACATATTATGAGACTGATAATATATAGTTTGGGGTGGGGCTTAATTCATACCTTTAGTGCGTATGGTCATCGCGTTAAGATGTTCAAGCGTGCCTTACACAAAGTTGCCGGCGTATGCGTCGTGCGTATAACACAGAGGGGGTACGTGTGCGTGTGCTAAACAACGCGATTATTCGAAGCAGGAATTGGTTCACAAATCGATGGATTTGCCGATTTTATAAAGGGGGCAATTTGTTGTTGTTTGATTAAAAAGCTTAATTTTCACGATAAAAGATCAAAATAATCAATAAGCTAAATAAGAATGAGAATAACATATAGTTCGTAGCTGTTTTGCTATATACGTTGGTCTCAAATGCTGTACACAAATGTATATACATGTACAAACGTATATAGCAAAACAGTTACTGTACGAACTATATTTTATTCTCTAAATCATCCCCTCTGAAATATATGCAAAGTATTGTATTGTTGTAATTCATCCCAAAATATAGCATTCTCCTCTTAATTCAAATTTGAGAAAAAGTATTTCTTTCGAAACCTCGTCAATAGAGGGCCAGAGAGACGTTACCTTATATGAAAGGCATTTTGCCTTACACATTTATATCAATGTAAGTTTTGTATATAATGTTTACAACGAATAATTTAAATACTTTTGAATAAATGTGGTGTGTGTAAGCACCGATTATAATATTGGATTCCTGTGTGGCATTACGATTTTATTGGTTCGTAAACTAGATTTTGTCCATACCTACTTTAAAACAATGACAATTAGAGAATAAATGTATTGTTTTTAGACCGTACCCGTGTTATATTATCTGACATGCGGACGATTATTTTCCGGCGGAGTTGTTCTACACAAAAAATAATACGACCAGACGCATTTATGTCAGACAATATGACACGGGTACGGTCTTAAAACAATACCTTTATTCTCATTCTTAACACTTACACGCGGCAGGCGGCTGCAGACGACATTCCAAAATGTCACAAAATGTTTAAAAAATGTCAAAATTATTGAATTTCATTACCATATTTAGAATTACCATGAGAAATGCATTGAAATAAGTACAAACATGCCTAATACTGGGTCAGTAATCATTGAGATAAACTTTGAAAATTGTGAAAGGTTTCTGAAAAATCAGTTCTGTGTATGGTTAAAATAGTAACCGCGTGGAAAGTGTTAAGCAATCATACTTTAGACATTTATCAAAGAAATAAGTACATTTTATGGTCCACATTTGACTACTTTTACCCCTGCTAGGATCGAATAACCCACAAACATTCCATCCAATCACATGCGATGAGTACACCATGCGTAAGCGTCGCGCGCCGGCATAAGCGCAGGAAAGGCGTCAAAGACGCACTGCAGACGCGCGCGTTATGGAGCAAACCACGCAATGTGAATGTCGGACGCACTGTTAAAACGTTAGCCCCACCTTCCCCTGTTCAATTGTTTCATCTAATTGTCGCCGATTTCTCTCTGAGAACCAATGGGATTGCTTAAACTCTCTTAGCTGTTTAAGAATCACATATAATAGGAACTCTATCTATTGGAACCGTCCCACTCGTTTTGTGACAGAACATTCTGGTAAATGCATATTCCAGTTACGAGAATCTTAGGCAAGCTACTTCAAAACACCCTATGGGGAAAGTCAGGAAAGTTGGCATTCTGTACCGGAATGATTGTAATTGGAATGTATGGTACCTGTTTTGAGCGCATAAAATGCGCTCTTAAAAGAGTCCAATCTTGGTGATTGGTCACATACACTAGCAACCAAAAGTCTTAGGACACCTTGTATGCTACAAATTGAGAGAAAACACTGGGGACCCATTGAACTACTGTGATAGCTTTTGGTATTCTAGGTTTACAAATTGATGAAAAGTTCTTATAAAGTGTATTTAAACAAATTTGAGATATATTTAATTTACAGGGAAAACATTTATAACAATATTCAGTGATTTAGAATTTTCTCTTTGATATGTTTAGTTATTTTAGGCCTAATACTAAGTAATGGTGAAATGTTTGTAACTTTGAAGTATGCCCAGGTCATATGGGTTGCAAAAGTATAAAGAACTTTGATGGTTTCCATTTATAATATGAAAGTCGTGGTGTAAAAATATAACTTTTAAATTTCCCTCCCAAACAGTGTTCTATTTCTAAGATGAATAAAGAGGTCAATTCTCAAGGACAGCTTTTGGATTAGTTTCACTTGAGTTTATTTTGAAAAGGAGGTCACAAATTGACACACAGCCATCATTGGATTGTATTGGCTAGAGCTTGATCAATTATGCATGAGCTATTTTAAATGGGAAATTTGTATGGGGATTCAACGAAGGCACATTTTCTCCAATTTCATGGAATGGATTGAGCAGATGTTGCAGGAAATATGAATTTATTAATGAGAAGAGATTGAGCAACATTGAAATATAACAGTCTAAACCGAGTGTTCTAAGACTTTTGGTTGCTAGCGTGTAGCATGCTTAGATTGTAGGTAGGTAATTTGAAATTATAATAGGTTAAGTGATTGGTGATGAAAATGTAAACATTCATTGACCCTATAATTAATTCTAACTTCAACTTCGATGGTATACGAACACAAGTTGGTCATCTATTAATATGTTGAGTAAGAATAATGAAGCATTGAATGTGTTATTACAATTCATATTATTAAGCTGTACATATTTAGTCAAAAATATTTTCAAATTCTCATTCAATACTGATTGCTCAAGGTTTTTCAACTACGTTTTATTTTCCTCTAATGCTAAATAGTCATCTTCTTAACCCCACTAAAAGTTTATTGAACAAAAATGTGCAACAATTAACCCAAATGGTAATGTGTTAAAATGGCAATAAAAGCAACAAAGTTTTATTTTTACCTTAATTAATCACTTCTGATTTTTTAATTGTGTTTGTTTATCACCTAACTAGTTCACTATGTTATACTGGTAAAATAACACGAATATTATCTCCACACTGTTTACTATACATGTTGATATTCAAAATCAAAACTTCCTTCTTAGAGTGAATTAATCAGCTCAATTATAGTTTGACATATCACTGCCCTACTTCCAAAATGACTGATGTTGCAATGTGCACATTTTACCGGGGCAAAAGGCCACGAGAAGTTGTCCCGCTTCGATCGCTGATGATTCCACCGTTGGGAGTTGTGTTTCAACGTCTTCTACAGTCTTCAGCTGAGGTATTCCGGGGTTACACTGACCTCTGACCTGCGGAGAATGACAAGAGAAATGTCGCTCATCTCAGGTTAGGTTTTGGATCACGCAAACTTAGAATAAACATGTTTCAGCTATTCCAAATGTGTACATGATAGCACATCACGCCAGTAGTCATGTCTGCCCGACTGCAGGATCTTGCACGTCCGCGTGAGAGGAGAGAAACCGAAATCGAGCTCTAAAATTTTATAGACACTAATACCATGAGCTGATATGTAATGTTGTAAGCATTTGCTCTATGAAATGATGTCCGACAATACGTTAAAGGGGCATTGAGAGATTGCCGAGAAAAATGAAATTTGGAAAATATGAATTGTTTCAATTGATAGGTATGTTGGAACCCAGAATTGTAAAGATATATGGGAAAACGGTTGAATAATGGCGCTAGATTTAAATGTGGCTGAAGCAATTTATGTGGTGAATGATACTGATAATTTTGATGTGAATTAAGGTAAATGGTTTCAGATGGTATAGTTATATAAACTGCGCCAATAAAGTCTCTAAACACTTACAAATGGTCAGATTTATCGGAACCTGAAACAGTATGCAAAAAATAATTAATTAATTCGATTCACAGTTATCTTCTGCGCATTTTGACACCTCTTTTGTTGCGCTACGATGTTGTCTGGCGGATTTATGGGCACTTGAGTGGCTTAAGGTCGAATTTCAAAAGTTGCAAAAGCTCCTATTCACCCCAATTCCAGAAGGGAGCTCACACAAGCATCACACACAGACAAAATCAAGACAAACGACACAAATTTTGTTCTGTTTACTTCACCATGAATCTGGCTTTAAACCCATATTGATTTATGCCTCCCATCTCTGACCCTTTTTGTCACTGACAATTAATGCTGATGTTCATCGCAAACGATTTATCCAACACGCGACAAACATTTTTTTTTTTAAATTTATTTATTCAACTGGCTAACAGCATCAAAATATAAACAACACAATAAAGGAGGTCTTCTGAGCAGCCAGGGAGCACTAAAAGCACAAAAGAGTACTATCACCACAAGGTGCAGTGCTTTCAACTCAGCAGGGCTCTACAAATACCAGAAAATAAAACATACACAGGTATAAATATAAATAGACCAAAAATAAAAATTCCAATAAAGGCAACACACTATACATCATTTTCCTTATAGTGACGTTTAAGATTGGTTTTAAAAAAAAATCATTTATAAAAGGCGGGCAAAAATAATGCTGATCTTATTCGTCACAGTACAACGCTCTGAATAGGGGCTTTTGCAACTTTTGAAATTCGACCTTAAGCCACTCAAGTGCCAATAATCCGCCAAACAACATCGTAGCGCAACAAAAGAGGTGTCAAAATGCGCAGAAGATAACTGTGAATCGATTTAATTAATTATTTTGTTGCATACTAGATTTAATTCATAATTTGAAAAAATGTATAAAGGCGCAGCACATATTGAAAAAACAAAAAAAGTTATCGGGTAGATTTTCTGGAATCTTCCGTTAAAGGCATATTATGTGATCTTTTCCAGAGAGCGCCCTCAATTCATGATTTTTTTTTTTTTTTAGAAAGTAGATTTTCTTGCAGATTTACATTTCTGATCATAAATCGTACATACATTCCAAGTGACAGAGCGATACGATTCCTAATTACCTCAAAATCAAGGTTTTAGAGTGAATTTAGAGTGAAAATATAAACTGTCGTGTTATCGCGACAGTTTATTTTCACTCTAAAACTATGATTTTGAAGTAATTAAGAATCGTATCGCCCTGTTACTTGGAATGTATGTACGATTTATGATCAGAATTGTAAATCTGCAAGAAAATATACTTTCAATTTTTTTTTCGATGTTGAGGGCGTTCCCTTGAAAGATCACATAATATACCTTTAAAGTCGAATTTTTACTCA
Source organism: Ophiura sarsii (assembly GCA_035610835.1). Classification (NCBI taxonomy): domain Eukaryota; kingdom Metazoa; phylum Echinodermata; class Ophiuroidea; order Amphilepidida; family Ophiuridae; genus Ophiura; species Ophiura sarsii. The sequence continues at coordinate 26,356,673 of CM069456.1, forward strand.
TTTCATATAGAACCATGCAGTATTTTTTGGAAAAAACACCATTTTTATAACGGATATAGCTCAAAAACTAATCCCATTACCCCATTTTTAATTTTTTATTCGTGGTCAACACCGTTGAGAATTAGAGAATAAAGGTATTGTTTTTAGACCGTGCCCGTGTTATATTGTCTGACATAAATGCGGACGATAGTATTATTTTATTAGTAGAACAACTCCGCCTGCGGTGTCGTTGTTCTACGCAAAAAATAATACTACCGAACGCATTTATGTCAGACAATATAACACGGGTAGGCCTACGGTCTAAAAACAATACCTTTATTCTCATTCTTAAACAATCATACTTGAGACATTTATCAAAGAAATAAGTACATTTTATTGTCCACATTTGACAACTTTTACCCCTACTAGGATCGAATAACCCACAAACATTCCATCCAATCCCATGCGATGAGTACACCATGCGTAAAGCGTCGCGGCGCTGGCATAAGCGCAGGAAAGGCGCCAAATACGCTCTGCAGAAATGCGCGTTATGGAGCAAACCACGCATTGTGATGGTCGGACGCACTGTTAAAACGTAGCCCCACCTTCCCGTGTTCAATGAATCAATGGTCTCATCTAAAAGTCGCCGATTTCTCTGAGAACCAATGGGATTATTGCTTAAACTCTCTTAGCTGTTTAAGAATGTCTTATATAAATGTCGCCGATTTCTCTGAGAACCAATGAGAATTGCCTAAACATTCTTAGCTGATACACTCTCTAGACATTTCCTTTAATGCTTTACTTTTTGATATTTTCCGCTGCAGAAAGGCGTTGCATGTGCATTACAATATACGGTATTGTTATTAAATAATATAAAAAATATATATATCTTCATTTCGCATTGCAAATCGGAAATGTCTATGCGCGCCCATATACCGTATTCGATTACTGTATGTACATGTATATTCACAAAGTCACTAAAAGTTAGAAACTGTTTTCACTATTATTTTTACGAATTATACATGGTGTACAAAAATTATTTTGAACAAAATGTATGCAATAATATTATTTATTGGTAGTATCGTTAAGGGGGGGGGGGGGGGGGGGGGGGGGGACTCAAGGAAGTCACTTTTTGAATTTTGTGAGTGCTGTAATTATTGAACTATGACTCAAATGTATATAAAAGTAAACATTTTTGGAAAGTAAATAGGTCAGAGAATCCAAATTTTGCGTCAATTTTGACCACAAATGTTGATTTTTTTTTTTACCCAAAAAAGTTCAACAAAGCTAACAAAAATAATTTTGAGTAAAAAAATCCAAAATTGTTAGATTTATTTGGCGCTTTTTGGTCAAAATTTCAAAAAATATAAGTTAGTGTCTTTACATCATAATCTAACAATTAGGGATTTTTTTACTCAAAAACAAGTCAAAAACTTTCTTGGGGCAATTCAAAATGGAATGAGTTTTAATTTTATGAAGGGGTTATTACATCACATTCCTATTCATCTTATTTTTGGAAAGATCACGGTTTCAGATGAAAAATTCAAGAACTATACGATGAAATTGTTAAAAGAACTTATGATAACAGTCGTCGTAGAGCCTAAACCCTGGATGTTTGATCACACACGCGACGGTTTAGATCGATTTGTGAACCGTTTTGATGACAATTTACGACATACGGTGCCAAAAAGGGGAAATAGATGACTTTTAAAGATATTACCCATACTGAAATGGCACACCGGTCAAAGTCTGTGAATCCACTAGAAGTAGTTTTGATTTCATCAAAGAGAATTGTTTGTATTTTATTATAAACGTTTTGCGACAGCTTTAAATGAATAAGACTTATACAAATACCATGAATACCGTATGATCAAAGCAGTGGCACAAGTCAGAGTCGACACTAACTATTAACTTTAATTAAATAGGAGTTAGGCAAAAAAATCGCCAATTTTGTCTCGGAAGAAACCTGAAAAAGGGCAATGCGAAATGGGTTTTGTTTGTTTTTTAGTTTAAAAAAATGCTACGCGAAATTCGGTATCTTGTTTTCCTTTCTTTTTTACATTAGACGGCTCTGTGAAGCAAGAGAATAAAGCTGATTTATATGGTACTTCACAATGTGAAATTCAAATTTGTCCAATCGCCCAATAAATCACTGTATTCAGTTGTTTTTCTTGAGCTTAAATACTGTTATAATATTGGGGAAAACATTCCATTACAGTCACAACTTGGCTCACATCATCATTTTCAAAATTTCAAGAAAAAAATGCCCGGGAAAAAAGTTATGCGGTAAAATGAAAATACGGTATACGCGCGCGGTCTTTTGAAACAAACTTGCTTTTTATTTGGCCTTATCAAACGTTTTTAAAAAGTTGTTGATGTAAAAAGTAATTAAAGTATGAGCACTCTCAGTGTTTAGATCATAGACAATCAAAGGCTTTGACAAAGATACAATAGTTTAGGCGCAACGGTTCAAATAATTCAAACACATTTAGTCAATGTTTGGCATCCGTGTTTCCAATTCAATCTCTATTAACGGGTAAGCCTTTAATTGTCTCTTTATTTTCGAATCCAATCATCTATGTCATGATAAAGTATCATTGTAATTAAAGGTGTTATCTGAAAGGGTCTTATTGTAATTACAGTATTAAACATTATCATTAAGCGTACTCTTTCTTTTCATTCAAACGGATTCTAATTATGGTTCATAAAAGGTTCAATTGCGAAAGGTATTGATTCTCTTTCAACGTGCAATTATCTCGGGTATCCAAGCACGGCGGTGTTGGTGTTCGAGCCATTAAAAACTCAATGTCCGAGTTAAAGGCATATTATGTGATCTTTTCCAGAGAGCGCCCTCTATTCATGATTATTTTTAGAAAGTAGATTTTCTTGCAGATTTACATTTCCGATCATAAATCATACATACATTCCAAGTTACAGAGCGATACGATTCCTAATTACCTCAAAATCATGGTTTTAGAGTGAATTTAGAGTGACAAATATAAAGTGTCGGGATTCCGACAGTTTATTTTCACTCTAAAACCATGATTTTGAAGTAATTAAGAATCGTATCGCCCTGTAACTTGGAATGTATGCATGATTTATGATCAGAAATGTAAATCTGCAAGAAAATCTGCTTTCTATTTTTTTTTCGATGTTGAGGGCGTTCCCTGGAAAGATCACATAATATACCTTTAAATGTTTATTGGAGAAATTCTTGTTCATATACAATCATACCTGTATGCTACTGTTATAGGTTTGGGTTAAACCCAGTGCAGTAAGCGGTTACTTTTGCGCGGTACACCATCGGCCTATACAACAACAAAAATGAGTTTTAGCCTTTTGTATTAAACTTTGAAATCAGAGAAATAGCCTTTGAGTCTATTGGTGTTGCCGGTTGACGAAGATACAGCGTGACTTCTGTGAACGAATTGGATAAAGAGTGGGTTGTGATCTAAATACACAGACAATTAAATAGGATTGTACGGCGTGCATTGCCCTCAAAAAACCGTATGTCAGTTGCTTTTAAGTTTAAGAGCGCGGCGGTGTGGCTTTGGTCTTGAGCCATACACGCAATGCAATTGTTACCCATTGCCTATGATTAGTAGATTGTTAGATTGGGAGTAACAGGGTGCACGGGCCTTCGTCTGTTCAGATCTAAGACACATACCAGGGGGAAAGAGGGATTTTCGTAATGATGGAGTCTGCTCGTCCAATTGCCAATGCAACAAAACAACTTATTAGAGGCAATATCTGTCTGCAAAACGGGATCCAGATTTCTAGAAGTAATGATGTAGTGTTCAATTAAAATTGGTCTTAATTTCATGGTCTTCTTCGTGCATGCATCATTCACTTATAGGTGTTATCAAATTTATAGCAATAATCATTTCAAACAAAATTTCAAACAAGTTTAAATATCGTATGATAAAAAAGATGAACTTTCTTTCAATATGACAGAATCATGTTAGCAATCGCTTATATCATCAATGAATGAATTTTAAGTTAATTTTGACCACTTTCAGGTGAACCTTAATTTTGATCATGTTGCCCTAATTCAGATACTATACATGTATAATAATTATTGCGTGGGCAACAGTACATTGCCATGTTGAAGTTAAATCAAACGACTTAATAGTTTGCGTTATGTAGTTCACAAACATTGCAATAAGTATTATTTTCTCAAATACTGCATCAAATCAAATCAAAGACAGTATTATGTCTTAAAATGATAACCAAATCTAAGAATTTGCAGCCCAATAGCGTTATCTTTACTACATCTGGTCACAGGTCACTATTAGGTATATCAAATAAGGTGGGATCGTTTCAAAAAATCCTTAAAATCGTGATACGTGTCTCTATTTTAAATAGAAGTTGTCAAAAAAACATAACATTTTTGGTATCATATTAAAGACAATTTATCCAGCTACCGAATAAAAAAAGAATTAAAGCCACATGTTTAGCAACAGTGAAGTTATCAATCTAAACGTCGAGTTAGTCAAGGGTGGGAGCGGTGGATGAGGAGCCGGTGGATGAGGCGCCCATAGGTTTCTACACAAAATAGCGGAAAACTAGAACTTTTGAAATTGATGCCATTTTAAAAGTATACATAGGAAAGTTTTCAAACTTCTCATATGTGTTAATAACATGTGCCTGCTACTATGAATACTAATATTGAATTGTTATCTAGACATTCTCTACTAGAATATGATGTTCAATTCAGGGAGTGTTTTAATGTAAAGAATACACAGTTTTATTCATTTTATTGATTAAACAATGGCCAAATCGCAGTCTCTCTATTTCATTTGTGTGACTCTTCGGTCCTTTTCTACCCTGGGTAGTAAAACATTTAACTAAAAAATCCAGAAGTGTTTCTTCACAGAATTGTTCATAGATTTATGAAAAATTTGCTATTTAGACCTATTTTGGGCCACCCTGTATTCAAAATAAAAGGAACTTTAACGATATTCATATAGTTCATTTTGATAACCATTTTTCTTTTAAATTAAATAGTCCATGCTAACTAAATTTCATAGAATATTATATACAAACCTTCATTTTATGCATTATTTCATCATAATTTTAGACACCCTGTACTTTTCCTGTGTACATTTTGGGCAAATGATTCTTAGCAAATTTGGTAGCACCTTCTGCGGTTGTTCTGATTTTGGTGACTATTTTCAGCTAAACCCTAACTGTACAAACTATCAAAATATTTTGTGAGGAGCAAAAACGATCAACTTTTGTATGTTTCACCCTGTAAACATTTTACACACCCTGTATAATTTGATTCTTTTTGGCAAAAATGAAAAACCTTGAATCATAAGCTTTCCAACAATATATAGTTTGTGGGTCATTAAGTATGTAAAACTTAAGTCTTGTCCCGTTTAATCAGAATTGGTGCATTTCTCAACATTATTAGAAGTGAAACATTTTTTTGGACCAGTTTGTGACTTCTGACCATCTATCTTTATATTATCAATTTATACACAACACAATCATTTTCAGCAGATGGTATTAAAATGGTGCCTGTTGTTCAATGTTGCATTGACACTTGTCCCAAGGATCACTGCAAGTGAGATCCTTATCTCTGTTGATATCAACTTATCTATTGTTCAAATCATTTCAGTCTAAATACTGAGATAGGGTCCAATTTTAGATCCGTATCTACATCAATGGATGGATAATATTCATTGTACTTGAAGATTATGATTTGTTTCAAGTTGTGCAATGATCGTGACAAATAACAGTAATGAAAGCATCATAAACTAAAATCAGGGGGAGACACTCATGTTTTGAATTGGGTATGAATTGCATCTCGACTCCCAATTAGATCTTAAGGGCGGTATTAACCCTATAATATGGCACTTATCAAGCACTGTAACTTTTTAACTATTAATGTGATGTACATAAAACTATACATTTTTGGAAAGGAAATGAGTCATATAATCCATTTTTGGTATCAAATTTCACAAAAAAATACTGATTTTTTCTAAATTTTGACAAAAATATCTCTTTTTTGGCTCAACATTTTTCGGACAACGTATCAAAATCAGTTTTGGTAACAAATTGCCGAAATTGCACCAAAATCATCTAAAGACACTTTTTTACCAAAAAGGTGCCAGCAAATTGATTTTTTTAAACCTCAAAAATACAATGTTTTACCTGATTACATGCTTGGAAGATGCATCCTCTTAAACTATCTAAAGAAGCCTCAAATCTGTTTACTTCGCTTACCCTTCGGAAGATGTTTAGCAGACGACGCCATTTTTGTTGTTGTCAACCTCGTACTTGGCGTCATCGTTTTCATATTTACGTAATATTAATAGGTTCTAGAATTGTTTCGGGGGATTGCGTTGATTAAAGGGAAGTAGTCGAAACTTCTGCATGTTTAGTAGTAGTATAAAAACAAAAAGCATTTAGCAGGCTTTTTAATTTATCCGACTTTGTTAGAAATTGAACCAATCAAAAACAAAGAGGATATCCTTATAAATATGTAGCCTATAAGGTGTAATAATTCAATAGTATGCTGCTGTTGTCAAACAGCATTTAAAAATCAGCTGATTCGTTTTCATTTATATAGTTGCATTCATGTCTTAAGAGTTCCCAGTAGGCCTACCCTTTGGTTTCGTTCACACCGATGTATTCGTGAGGGACTTTTTAAGGAGCACATCCATACTCCAATTTTAGTGTTCATCGACTCATTATGAGGACTAAGATCCAAAAGGTAAGTTCTTAACATCACCAGCAGCTAATCGAGGTAAAACCATAACAGCTGCCCTTAAAACACGCGTCGAGTAAAAACAGAAGCCCATCAGAAAAACTTGACGATGAGTGGAACGGAGGGGAACCAAGTATCTATGTTTGAGCAGGTACCGTTTGCCGACAAAAAACTTTTATTCACACCAACTCTTGCGTGCTAAACGTTGTTTTGAAAGCTATTGTTCACCTTTGATTAATCACTTATGAAATGTATTGCCCAAATTGATTGCAAAACATTACTACTAAAACTGACTGTACCACTCTGTAATCTCAATGTAATCTTGGTGAAATCTTGAGGTGTTTTCGTGCTGAACAGGTAAGTTAATGGGCACCAATGGGGGTGTAATTATGGAGAGAGTGAGGAGGCACTCATTTACCAAAACCCCTAAGCAATTTTCCCGCTAATCTAAACAATAATATACTTAACAGTAGCAACTTAATACAGGGACAGATAATTATTCGTCACTTTCCCAAAGTCATACAATATTTCGTTGTCAACGTTTTGATCAGATAACATTACCATGATTACCATTGGACAATATCGTAAACTCCGTATGAACCAAACATACAAGGCAGTGTTGAAGAAGTGGAGTTTTACAAGGCGATTGATTTAATTAAAAGTTATATTATTTACTTTCAATCGTGATTATTTATTTCACATCACTTTACTAGCATCATAAAAGTAACACATACAGAATTGATACACAATACTAGGAAAACATGTAATTCCCAGATCAGTTCTCCATTTAGGTGGACGAACGCAGGGATAATGGGGACATACTAAACGCAACATGACAACAAAACAGACATGTTAAAACATTAAAAATAGATATTCATATAAAAGGGACCTGCCCTGCAGTAAACCATTATGATTGCACGTTAGAGTTGGATAATTGTCCCATGTGGGTTCCTTTATTACCAATTCTAAAACACTTGAGCAACTTGCTACACATTTAATTCGTTCTTGCCCGTGTGATGTGCCACGATATCACACAGTGGATGTACATTTAATTCGTTCTTGCCCGTGTGATGTGCCACGATATCACACAGTTGATGTACATTTAATTCGTTCTTGCCCGTGTGATGTGCCACGATATCACACGGTTGACACACATTTAATTCGTTCTTGCCCGTGTGATGTGCCACGATATCACACGGTTGACACACATTTAATTCGTTCTTGCCCGTGTGATGTGCCACGGTATCATACTGTTGATACATTTAACATGTTTAATTCATTCTTGCCCGTGTAATATGCTACGATATCACACGGTTGATACACATTTAATTCGTTCTTGCCCGTGTGATGTGCCACGACTCACGCGGTTGATACACATAACATGTTTAACTTGCCCGTGTGAAATGCCACGATATCACACATGTGATCTCGCGCCGATAAGCTGATTGGTTGCCATGGAATGGTTCGTGCGCGTCTTATGTACACGTTGAGACAACGCAAGAAGTCACGTCACATAACAATATTGTACAGAAACGCTTTCGAACTCACCCCGACGCCCGCGTAAAAAGAAAAAGTTTCGCGCTATAAACAATGTACATGATGAAAGGTCGTAGATAATGTATCGATCATAATGCAGGTATTAACAGTAACAAATAAATTTAAATGGTTTCTATTTTAAAATATATACCGTAGATATTCGATATCTAGCCATGTTTATGCCAACTTTGAAACTCTGAAAGAGATGGCGCCCTCTCGCGATAAAGCCGGCTTTTAAAAAGATCATTCTAACAAAATAATTTCGGCGGCGCTGAAAATTACGTACGTAGGCCTAATGTTCGTAGTATATAGTCAGTTCAGTCAGTCATTAGCGCGATCACTAAAACTAGAGAGATAAGCTCTTTCTGTTATGAAGATCCTGTAGATTCTCCTAGTTAATTATGTTGCATTAGATGCTCGATCATTCGGAGATCGAAATTTGTAAGTGTGTTAACGTTAATGAATTATCATCGAAATTATAGAACCCAGAACGCTTGACCTAAAAGTTGTCTACCTCTATAGTCCATCTTACTGTATATGGGGCAAGAGTTCCAACAGTTCTGACGATATACATTTGATTGTTAGCTTTCAGTGTGTGTGTTATCACGTTATGTATATTTCAAATAAAATATACGCCCCCCAAATTTCCTAAAATTACTGTTTCCTAAAACCACTAGTTCATTATTCATTGAACACGACGGTTGCTTCAATGAGTAGTATGGCCGAGCGGTTTAGGCTTTAGACTATAAATCTATTGGATTCTCCCCGCGTCGGTTCGAATCCTGCTAAATACCTTTTGTTACAAAAAGCGATTTAGTCTCTGTGTATTGGGAAATGAAATGACGTATATTTTTACTCCACACATTTTCATTCATGGATGTAATTGCCTACCTCCAGACACACACCAGAGTATCTTAAATGCATTTTTACCAAGATTTTTCACATTTTAATGTCGGGAACCTTATAACCTTTAAAACATTTACATTCCAATAAATGTGTTAATGCAAGGTTTTTATTCAAATATGTTTTCTATTTATATTAGACCTACTCCTTTATTTTCATATCAGTTTGAAATATTAAGGTGCTACACTTAAACACTCTCCACGTGCCAGGCGTCTGCAGACGACATTCCAAAATTTCACAGAATATTTCAAAAATTGAAATAAGTATACATGCCTAGTATTTTTTCATTAATCCTTTGGATTAATTGGACCAGAGAGTTGTTATAGACCTTGCAAGCTGTTTATATACAATAAAAGCAACAGCCGCATGGAAAGTGTTTAGGGCCCATTTACAACCCAAATTGTTCCTATTTTACACGGGGTGTATTTTTGTTGTGACACAATCAGTTGCATAGATGTAATCGTTTCGTTGTCATTATCAATCGTCTTCTAAAAATGACATTAAAGATCGATAATTGCTCAGCAGCAAAATGATCGAATGACAAGCTCAACATTCTTCAATGGGTATTTAAGCGATGTGCAACCAAGCGTGAATCAGTATTCAGCGTGCCATGTAATAAATAATATTGAATTCATTGGTGTCCACTGGAATGAATAAAAGTCAGGAAACTATAAACAGTTTGGGGAAATAAAAAATAACATGAAGACTACCATGAAATATACACGGTCTCGAACCCGGGTCTTCTCGCTTCTGTGGCCGGGGTTTACCCACTAGACCACACGGAGACTATGTTCAAGTGAGCACCACAAGACAAGCCTTAATGTATTAGCAGTCGTGTCAGCAGTTGCCACAGTTTAGTGAATCTATGGTCTATTGTAGACGACACGATTTTATTTTCACGTGGAATGAGGATGTCGTCGTGCAATTCATATGACAAAATATCAGCCTTAGGCGTAAAAAAAAATTGTTTCCGGTAGGCCGCGCGCATAATGGCGACGTAAATTAATACCGCATTTCATTTTGTTATTCTCATGTTTTAAAACATATAATCTCAAACGCGATTTAAATACAAATTACCGTAATATTAACATTTTACACAAACAATTGAATCTGACTGCTCTGGGAAGCCCAGTATGACATGGGGCACATTAGTAATAGTATACTGGCTGTGATTATTTCAATTTGTGTCTTCAGGGTTCGCGGCGCGGCGTATGCTAAATTGCAAAAATTGCCTTTAGAAAGTCATCCCACCGCACTTCTCCCCCCCTAAAAAAAACCACCCCACACCGCATCTCGCATCTTGGTTTTCAGACCACCTAGCGGAAACAAACTTGTTTTTGTTTTTTTGCCTTATAGGTCTAACAGTGCCAATAATAAGGCATTTCAATTAGGTTCAACGCAATGTGCCTGCAGCCTAGGTTTATTTTTACTACATGTAAGGGGTGCTATAACAAGTTGGCTAAAGTCGTGTTTGCCGGGACGATGCTCGAAAATGCTATTTTCTATAAAATATGGGTTTTTTTCTTTACCGAAAAAATGACGGTTTATTTGCCGTGGCCTTGACTCTTGTCGGCCTTCAATCTTGTTTTATTAGGCTTTAACTTTTTTCGATCATCAATGTATTGTTCTTCGCGTTGATACCCAATTTAACTTGCTGAGACGCCGATTTTACATTTAAAATACGACTTAGAAAGTGGGTTCGATTTGGCTATTGGGTCGAATAACTCAACAGTTCACCACTAGTTCATTATTGAGTGCACACGATAGACGCTTCAATGAGTAGGCATGGCCGAGTGGTTTAGGACTATGGACTAGAAATCTGCTGAATTCTCCCCGCCTGGGTTCGAGTCCTGCAGAATACCATGTTTATTTTATTAAAACAGAAATTGCATCCTGGATAAATATGACTTTCCCTTCAAATGAACCTAAGTTGATCAAAATTGATAATCGTGGCGCAGGCCAACCAAAAGACGTAATCTTCCCCGGTTAATTTTCACGTTTGGCGTCTGACTGCCAAGCATCATTGATATAAAACGCATGCAACAAATTAGTGTGAAACATTGTTCATCATTTTTTAACCTTATACATTAAAATATTCATAGTGTTCCTCATTAATTAATTAATTCATTTGTTTATTTATTTATTTATAAGATTTTGCTAACATAATTATCATTTTTTATATCATCTGATTCGGAGCGCACAATGAGAATTAACCAATATTTGTAACTTTTCTAAAATAACAATTAATAGGTCTCTGATTCGCATTCAAACCATAACATTATAGGTACATGTACATTCCATGTATTCCCAACTGCTAGTCTAATCTGATGACCGTGTTAACTATCACGCTACACCAAGGAGTATATAATGGCTACACGCTTTGGATTCAACGATTGAAATGAATAACATCCCAGAGGAAATATTTACCGTTCCAAAAGATGTGTTACGTAATAACTTCTCTGGTTATTGAATAGAGAATACAGATAGAATAGATACTTATGCGTCCCCGTAACAAAGGGTTACCCGCTTTCGCTGTTCAGATCGATTCAATGCACGACCTTCAAAGAATGACCTATTATACATTTGGCGGGTTATTTTTATTTTGAATCGAGTATCTATCAACATGTGTAATTGGCACTGTGAGAAATTTATCGGATTTACCGCGCTGGGGGGGGGGGGGGTGGGGTGCTTGTCACAACCCCCCTCACACATCCCTCTCAAGTTAGTTGTTGTGACTCGTTGAATTCTCAAAAGTTGCCAGCTTGGCAAAGTCATTTTTATTTTGCCCAACCCCCACCCCACCCCAACTCATTATAAAAAAACCTAGCTACGCCACTCGAATAAAAATCAATCATACATGTATAAAGATTGTATTTCTTTTTTTTCTTCTTTAGGATAGGCTGGTTCCTAAAAAATATTAACTGGTGACAAAATAAAGTAAATTGATAATTTTGGGATATTTTCTCTATAGTCAGTGTTTTTAAAATAATTTTGAATTTAGCTGCTTAATAATATATCCTTAAAAATATCGAATAGCAACAAATACTATTTATGAACAATAAAAGATACATTGGTTAAGTCGAATATGACCTGCCAGAGTCTAGACCTCGCCCCTCGATTCTCCGTATTGTACGTCTGCTGTTTTACCCCGTTACCAGACACTCACACTCGTATACATGTAGTCATTGGATAGGTCCCGGGATAGATTCTTGATCCGAAAATTATATTAAACGGACTATACTGCGACATTACTTACGTCATTTTCAGCGCCGCCGAAATTATTTTGTTAGAATGATCTTTTTAAAAGCCGGCTTTATCGCGAGAGGGCGCCATCTCTTTCAGAGTTTCAAAGTTGGCATAAACATGGCTAGATATCGAATATCTACGGTATTTCTAATCTATTGACCTTATATGAATAATTGTTTCAGATTGCGAATGCGCATCCTTGTCCTACTTAAATTATGCTGTCGCTCGTGTGATAAAATGTATAACGCGATACGACAGACGTTAAAACAATACTGTTATTCTCTAATTAATCATAAAAAGACTCGAGAGTAACGGGATAATTTATGCTGTTTTTTGGCTCTTTAGAAATCTGTACTAAATTAAGCGTTTCATTCAAGGATTTTATTTAGATGAGGGCGTGCTATAATAATACCTTATTTCCAGATAAGAGCGGACATAGCCCAGTTCATCTGTGTATCTATCAGTGTAGTTTATGAATACGCGATCAGCAGGGATTAGTGTTAATTATTATCAGAAACATTCCTTCCCCTGCCATCTAAACTAAGCTGCAAAAGAAACTTGTTAACTTCTTTGCAAGGGCACAAATTGAAATTCTCATCATAAAAATGAACGATAATAATTGTAAGTATGACTCAATCAAAGAAGCAGAAGGCATTCAAACAGAGCAGGCTGATTCCAATCGATTATTACAGCAAGGAAACAAATAGAACACAAAATAACCTACGATTAGAGAAACGGTTATGACAGCTGGCAACATGGCCTTAGAAAAGGGAATTGAAGTTGCACTTAGTTTAATGCATTTGTCACGGTGATTCCAAAATGGGGATGAAATTCAATAATTATGACATTTTTGAAACATTTTGCTTAATTTCGGAACTGTCGTCTGCTGCAGATGACAGTCGTGTATAGAAAGCGTAACATGTGTGTCTTTGCAATGAGTTTCTGTTGCAGCTCAATTTAGAATAATTGAATCATGTTGTACTCTGCCATCAACGTCTACATACAACTTCATTTAAGAAACATCACCGTGACCGTCTTACAGAGGGCGACATATACACGTAGCTTTAAAAAGCAGACGACGCTGGACACGGGCGTATTCACCGTACGAGTATTTAGGTTAAAATATGCGAACGAGGTTACGTGATCAAGTGAATGGGACGAACGCTTAACAACGGTTTAAATTCAAAAAATGATACTGACACTGTGGGTGGTTAGCTACCCACAACGGTTTTGTATTGGAAACAATTTCTTCTAATCTATGATGAATTTTTCAAAATGATTAGATAAACATTCGCGATTACGTGTTATTCCAATACGAAATCAAAATTTAGGTTTTCGCGTGTCCATCTTCGTCTGTTAAAAAGATTGCGGTAATTCACAGACGGCGGTCACGACTTACGAATATTTTGATAGATTTATCATGTTCACGATCCGATCGCCTATTCCCACTTTCAAAATATAACACGTCATGTCAAAAGAACATTATTTCTTAATACAAATTGCAGCTCAAAAACATCAGCTTAAGTATATATCATCATTGTTGATAACGTCGCTTTGAGCGCATTGAAACGACGAATGAGCGCGAACTAGCCTGTCGATGTTTCATAATACCACATTACAGCTCCCTCCATCGACCTGTTCTTGGCTAGGGATGCTTAACCATAGTACCTGAAAATAGACAGATCTACATAGCTATTTCCGAATACGATGGCTTTGTTTTTTTGCCATTGCCGTCACCAACGTCGTTGCTGTTGTTGTTGTTGTTGCTGTTGTTGCTGTTGTTGCTGTTGTTGTTGTTTTTGTTGTTGTTGTTGTTGTTGTTGTTGTCGTCGTCGTCGTCGTCGTCGTCGTCGTCGTCGTCGTCGTCGTTGTTGTTGATGATGTAGGCCAATTCAATGTTGAATTGGAAAAATAAAATTTGGCCGCTATCGTATGATTAGAGCTGCCATTTTGAAAGTGCCCCCATCGTTAGCCATGTGGAATTGGTCTATCCAAAATTGTTTCTCCTTTAGCATGTTTAGTTCCCGTTGCAGAAACATAAATCGACTCAGACCGCAAACATTTTATTTCTGTTTTACCAAACCTTCTTTGCTTTTTTAAAATTCAAAACGACTTCATGCAATTCTAACCAAAGCTGGTGAATGCTCGTAGAGGATGAATGTCGAAGAGAACAAACAGTAACGTACCATCAACAATACATAATTGATCATCGACCGATAGGTTGCATTTGAAAATCGAAATCCAATTTCTATTGCAACTGTTTATTGATACCCTCGGAAATTGCGGGCTTGACACAAGTGTGTTTTGCTAATTGGCGATGTCACCAAACAATACGTGTGGATTTTGGCGCCTTATTCTCTAGTCAGGTGATACGTCAAACTGAAAATAGCCCCTAGTTGGTTCTCGTCAAATCTTTATAAGCATTATATTGTATAGATATAAAAAGCTTGTGGACGCACGGAATTAAGCCAGCAATGTATAAGAATCGGTAACTGTGGCGATGCAGCCGTTAAATACACATTTTATGTATTCTTAAATGTCTACGAGTATCAATCATTTTTAGCATTGATCAGAAATTCAGTTAAATATTGATACAGTGATATTGTGAGATTTGTAAACGGTCCCAGTTGTCTGACAAAAGCAGGTGTCGTATTACTGTATGAAAAGACCTTGAATCAATAATTGAAGTAACCTTTTTGAAAATACTATGGAAATATTTTGCTGATTTGCAATTATTCAAGCACTATATCATGAATGCAATCGAATGGTTTAGAGGACGGGAACCTAGTATTATAGAGCAGCACGTTCGAAAGTTGTTGGTTTTCTTATCAAGATTTTGGTTTTGGCGAAAGATTTCCTAAAATCCTAATAACAGATATTAAGATATAAAAAGAAAATAATAAGTCGTCTGGAAACTTATATGTAAAGCTTTCGTTAGACAGAACCGGCTCCTTTATCGGGACTGAATGAAAAAGAAGCCTTGTCGATCAGTCATATAAGTAGGGTAAATTGGGGCAAGTTGGACAGTGGGTAAGTGGGACACTTGCTCTTCATTGCAGCACTAAACCTGCCTATACGAAACCAAGTGTCGCACTTAGGGGAGGCGTACAAACATATCGCAAAGGCTTGTCAGATATCTGAAATGGAATCGGAAAGGCCAAATCTGCAACTTTTTAAAAAGATATCTGCAAGTTCAGTTGTCAAGCCACGAGCTAAGATGTCATCTAAAGAATTTCAAATCGGAAAGTTGTATATAGCAAGCTCCGGTGAGACGATATAATAGCCACTTGAAACGCCTGACACACCAATTACCTCTATTATTATCTAGCGGTTGTAAATCTACTTCCCGCTGAACGACACTATTGGTTGAGCGGATTTGAAACTAACCAGCGCCGGTCAGTATTTGACTAATGCCATACTTGCATAAACTAATTAAATTTAAAATTTAAAAATTAAATTTAAAAAAACTAAAGAAGAAATATATCCCCAACTTCAACCAGATCGCAAGAAGCATGAAGAGCCACTTCAGCCACTAACTGCAGTGGGGTAAGTCATGATTATTAGTAGTAATAGGCCTATTGATTATCACTACATTTGCTACCATTTTTTGTATATACATTTTACCATCAACATCTCTTTATTTCTTGTACCATATTGTATGCAAATATAACTCTCCTAAGCCTCTTAAAAGGGGGTAAACCCATGAGCTTCCCTAACGCGGGCCCATGGACCCCACCCGTTATTCGTTCGCTACGCTCGCAGAAATAGTGGCGCTTTTAGATCACTAACATCTCAAAAGTGGTGCTTCACAAAATCTAATTGAGAAGGCCTGCTTTACTGTATTCAGCGTGTATTCATCAAGTCAAATATCGACTAGCAAACGCCAATTACACGGGCCGTCTTCATCAATAATACGGATAAACTTCCAGACAATTAGTACATTGACCATCTTCACGCGCGGAGTATCGCCTATTGTTGTCTCTCAAGTAGCACTTGATAATCAATATTTGACTTGAAGGAACGCTGTTTGAGTGGATATCGGCAATATGCTAGTCAAATCGGAAAATCCCTTTCCGATTTGAATCTAGAAGTATTTAAAAGTGCACTTCAAAATCGGCAATGTCTCTCCTCCCCTTCAACAAAGCCTTGCCGATACGGGCCTCAGATATCTGACAAGCATTTCCGATATGTTTGTACGCCTCCCCTTACCCCCATCGCAAATATATATTTTAAAGGTGTATAGCTCAATAGTTTATTCGGTGAGCTACGGAAGATGCTTGAGTTCAAATAATGCTAAACTTGGTATGGTGTCGACTTTTGAGGAATTTCACATATTTAACAGGATGTGATTGCCAAATATTTCAAAGTTACCTAATTGACGCCTGATTGGTCGGCAAAACTAGGATCTGATTGGTAGATTGAGCTGTTTTCTTATTGACGGATGAGCAGTTTTCTGAATGGCTGTATTCTGATTGGGAAATAGATGTGTCGGATTAGCTGGAAATTTTTTTGTAAGCCTATCATGTAATATTTTTGTTTATACCATTCGAAATAACAAATGAATATGTAGGTATTCGTTGGGCTTAATAACTCGAATGTGTTTAACACTTAGTTCGTCTGGCTATGGATTCCTCGAAGTACAGCGTCAGAAGGTTGAATTCCTAGTCTCTTTCATGCGGCAACTACTTCCTCATAATGCTCGATGAGTAACGCGTTTGATGAGTGATATTCCCACTTCGGCCACAGATTCCGAAACATACTCAACCGACTCGTCAGCATATTTAAAGATGGAATAAATGTATATTATGTCTTGTATTTTTTTTAATCCAAAGCCGAGTTATTACAGGCTGTTCATTTTTCATCTTTTCTCATTGAAGATGCTCAGTAAAGATTTATAAGAAAACAATCCAGTGTCATAATCAACGTGACGTGACGCAAGGAGATCCATGGGTAATCAGGAAATAGTCAATATAGTACTAAACTGTGCCAATAAAGTATCTAAACACTTACAAATGGTCAGATTTATCGGAACCTGAAATAGTATGCAAAAAATAATAATTAATTAGATTTACAGGTATCTTCTGCGCATTTTGACACCTCTTTTGTTGCGCTACGATGTTGTTTGGCGGATTTATGGGCACTTCAGTGGTTTAAAGTCAATTTCAAAAGTTGCAAAAGCCCCTATTCAAGCAAGAGCGTTGCACTGTGACGAATAAGATCAGCATTATTTTTGCCCGCCTTTTATAAATGATTTGTTTGTTGCGTGTTGGATAAATCGATTGCGATGAACATCAGCATTAATTGTCAATAACAAAACAATAGGGTCAGAGATGGGAGGCATAAATCAATACTGCAATAAATGTCATGGTTAAGTTAACAGAACAAATTGGTGTCTTTTGTCTTTTGTCTTGATTTTGTCTGTGTGTGATGCTTGTGTGAGTTCCCTTCTGGAATTGGGGTGAATAGGCAAATAGGAGCTTTTGCAACTTTTAAAATTGACATTAAGCGACTCAAGTGCACATAAATCCGCCAAACAACATCGTAGGCAACAAAAGAGGTGTCTTAATGCGCAGAAGATAACTGTGAATCGAATTAATTAATTATTTTTCTGCATACTATTTCAGGTTCCGATAAATCTGACCATTTGTAAGTGTTTAGATAGTTAATTGGCGCACTTTACTATACTATACACAACACAAAAGGACCTGACCAGGTGCTTTAATGTTAGCTTATTTGAAATCCGTTATCGCTATCAAGAACGTTAGATATACATTAAACGGGCAAATTTCCTCTCCACAATATGACACCTCATTCATAAAAATCGAGTATTTAAGTATTTAAACCATACCAAAAGTATGACAGGAAGGTGTGGAGAGCCATTGTAGATCGAGAACACAACTCGAATTAAGCAAGCAAGCAAAAGTATGAGTAAAATGATTTTCAATGGGACATCATTGCCTATAGTGTGTGCTCAGCAGTGACAGTTGGTGTGAAATGAATCACAGCTCACTATTCATTAGTACATACCTGTCCGGTTTATATAGCATATACAATACAAGTGGCAGCCCATACAAATGAGAGCCCGTACAGCCCCCCCCCCCCCCCCCCCCCGGTTAGGTGTCGTTACTAAAAGTATTCCCCCCCCCCCCCCCCCGTTAGGTGTCGTCACTAAAAGTATCATAATTATCCAGTCAATTTTTAAGAATGAGGTGTCATATTATGGATAGGAAATGTACCTGTTTAGTACACTGCAAAAATGTTGCTAAAAGTACTTTTATCATCCGTTGGTTGACGTGTTGATTAAAATTCATTCAATATATGTAGAAAGTTATATAAAAGTTGTATAAAAGTAAAAAATCCCCAGCGTTGAGCAATTCGTCGAAAACAATGTCCTTAAAATGTTGGTGAAAACTGTTTCTGTTGCTAAAATATGTTGCGTAAAATATTCCACTTTGGCAACTGTTGCATGAGCATTCGTGAGCTGTTGCATACTTGAACAACTGTTGAGTGAATATAATTGCCTAACTTTTGAGTAACTAGAATTGTTCAACTGTTGGTGAAGACATGTTATCTAACGGTGTTGGGCAAATTTTACTTAACAGTTGAGCGGTTGCATACTTGAACAACGTTGTGTAAAATGTTGAGTAAATATTAAGCAACCTTTTTGCAGCGCAGGACCACAATTAGATTTATTCTGTCTTGGCATCCAAAACGGAATAAATCGCTAACACTGACAAAATAGTTTAAAATTGCCATCCTTGTTTGACATATATTTGTTTATGAATATCATTTCAGCGGTGTTATTGCGACGTCACTAGCGATGAATATTGAATAGTCGATTTTTATAGCCAAAAAATACACGACATGGACATATACTGAATAGTTCATGTCATGTGATCTATTTTCCACCAAAAGAATCACATAAATATGTGTATGTATTATATAATATGGACTATTTATACCTTCATACCCAGATAGCAAGACTACGTTTGGCAAACGTTCACAGTAAATAACACCAATGATAACAGATGTCAGATATTATATATATAGGCCTAGTTAAATAACATGTTAAAATAAATTACAGATTCACTACCGAAAGGGAATAGTGTATGTAGCTCTGCTGCATCGCCTAGAATTCCCATTACAAGTTACCGGTTCACTACCGGGAGGAAGTGATGTATGTAGCTCTGCTGCATCGCCCAGAATTCACATTATTTGCCTACCCCGTGTTGCTATACAAAAATGCTCAATATATAATAAAAACTTGTCACAAATAAAATACCCAACATATGGCTACATTTGATAGCAACAGTTGCTATACAAAAATGCTCAATATATAATGAAAACAATTCACAAATTAAGCAACAGTCACAAAATGCCCAACAAATGGTTAATTAATAATACCCAACTGTTGTGTAAATGAAATTGTGCAGCTGCTGAGTAACTGGAATTGTTCAACTGTTGGTGAAAACATGTAATCCAACGGTTACGCAACTGTTGAGCGGTTGCATACTTCAACAACGTTGTGTAAAATGTTGAGTAAATATTTAAGCAACCTTTTTGCAGTGTATGTCTTTGACTTTTGATTCTGATTATACTGCCTTATAAGTAACTATATAAATTAAAACAACTGGTTAGGAACTTTTTGTGTTTTGTAAGGTGTCTTTTGGGATAACCCAGAGACGTAGCAAAAATATTTTGCAAATGTATAATTTTAGCTACAAATTGCATCAGCACGATCATTAATGTTAACTTATTATAATTTCAATGTAATTTAAATGACCTTTTCATATTTTAAGGATCAAGTACATTTATCAAGGTGACACCCTACACCTTGACTATTTCGGATAAAGTCCAAAAGAGACCGTTATAAAATGTATTTTCTCACCATATCTCAGTGATGATTTCGCCGGTAATCAAGGTAATTATGTCACCATAGCAATTGAGCAATATCTTTATGAGATTAAAACTGTTTTTCACTCAGAGAACCAAGATATAAATGGACATCTATAAAAGTAGAGACATACTGCATCAACGTCATCAACGTCATCAATTTCAAATGCATACATACAGTCCATGGCGTTTCTGTGCCCTTAACATTTTTCACGCGGCAGTCATCTGCTGACGACAGTTCCAAAAATGCACGAAATATTTTTTAACATTTTTGAATTGCATCACCATGCCGTATTTGGAATCACCATGAGAATTGCATTAAAATAAGTACAAACAAGCATAGTATTGGTTCAGTAATTCTTGAGATAGACTTTAAAATTTGGGAAAGGATTCTGAAAAATCTGTTTTAAATAATGGTAAAACTAATAGTAATAGCCGCGTGGAAAGTGTTAGTACTGAAGAAGAATATTGAACTATTGCTGCAAAATGTGGGATTTCTTTTCAGATTAGAAAGAGTGCGATACAGTGTCTAAACCAAAGTGAAAGAACCGCGTAAGCCTACTTCAGTATGATTATTCTCATCACCAATAAAACTACACAAAGGATGGCACATGCTTAATGTGAGCACGTCACATCGGGGGAATCCAATCATTGGTCTATAGTACAGATTCGTCTGGTTGATTAGCCAACTGATCACTCCCTGGACTTTACATGAGCATAGCACGTGCGCATAAAGTACATTTCTTTCTGAAATCTATCCCGGCTAAAAGCCGGTGTGTCTTTTCCCATGGATGTCATTATCCCCGAGGCTACATGAAATGATAGTGTACAGCGAGTAGGAATGATTCTCTTTATATTACATAAGTATGGTGTAATTTGTAAGCCATCTGTACCGTAAGTTATTTGGGAAATTTGAAACTTAGTAACTTATTCTTAAAAGGGTTTAAGATCTCCTATGGTCGATTGAGATTTTAAAGTGTATTACTGGAAATGTTGTCGAGTTCAAGGGTAATGTGTACGATTCTCGTAGGTTTATAGGTATTGTAGCAAGGAACTTTAATTCTCCTAGAATGTCCTGATGAAAAGTAAAGAATCAAACGAGTTAAACGAATTGAGCTGATTAACGATTCACGTGCTTAATTATTAACCCTAAATAACCCTCCAATACCCGACGCTGCTCCTTGTACCGCGCGATGGCCCGGTGTATCTCGTGCCACGCTCCGCCGGGCTCCGCCGTACGTATTATACACTCGTCCAAAGAAGTTCCTTGCCACTCATTGAAGTTCAAATATTGAAGTTCAAATATTTCACATAAATATTTAATATACATTAAACAATTGCATGTCAAAATAAGCAGACAATAATTCTCTATCATGTCTGAATGAAATTAAGATGTACGCATTCATGCATGGCTGAGCACATTCATTAAGCAATGGTAAGGTTCATATTGTGTTCAATCATTAACATTTGAATGGAGGGATTATCAAAAAAAATCTTTGACTTACACGCACGCGGCCCGGGTTCGATCCTCAGCGCATACGGAGACAGATGTTCCCCTCAAATTTGACCCGTTTTCTCCTCTGATAGTTTAATTCACAAACACACGTCCGGGGAGTTAGGGTTAAAGCTCACGAATACCTGAATAGCGACTCTTATCATCTTGATCAATAGTTTATAAACGACTGATCGGGGCAACGGCAAATTGAATTGATTTCGAATAATGTAAAAGCTGATAAGGAGGAAAGTAAAAAAACAAAAACAATAAGTTAATGGAGCTTGCTACTATGGAGCTTGCTAATAATGGTAACTTTCCTCAGATCGGAGCGTAAACACACAAATAATAAATAACAGGATAAAAATCAGTTTACAAATGGTGATAAGTTGCTAAAGACCTAATTTAAACCACATTAATTAGAATTATTCATTAGCAAGCCATTCGCTGGGAAAAGTTCCCAGTCAATTCAATCGGGTTAGATCTAGTTAGATAAACTGCAAGCGGACTTGGTGTGGTTATAGAAAGACGAAACTATTCAACCATTACCATTGTCAACTTTGCAATCTGTGTTGTCATGATAATGTTGAGTCTAATGTATCAGCACATGTGTTGAAAGGAGGCAGTGTTTCTGAATAGGTGTGAATCTATCAGAAACGATTCGCCTCGCTCGTCGTTGACAAAAATCCGGACTGCGAGTCTAGTATTTGTTTACTTATTCATACTTATAATTACATTTGACGTGTATCTTCATCTACAATTTCTATATCCGTATCCGAAATTAATTTACTCGGAGGACATACTGGAGTATGATAATTCGTTGACAAAATTTAATTTACTACATGTACAGGGTGTCCCAAAAAAACCGTGCACGTGCATACCGAACTTATTGACCATGAAGTTCTAGAAGTTGGTGTAACATTTGTATACATATTGAAAGACTAAACGCTTAACCATGTTAACCCACACTTAGCTTTCATGATTTTGAGGTTATGCCGTTTATTTCATCGTATTTGGTTTCGTCAATCCTGAGATATGATCAATTAACTAAAGCTACCTAAAATCAATGTTGTGTCACTATTCCAGAAAGAATGCCTAAAAAAATCAAACCGATACTAACTTGTTCTTCCAATGGGCATCAATCCGTCTTGAAACATAATGGGGAGGTGGAGGCATGCGGTCTGAATTTAAAAGAATATTCAGTTCGGCTTTACACAGACACTCATTCTATTATTTAAACCTATTCAATCGCAATACAAACGAAACATGATTGCATAACATTTGCTAAGACCACTCGAACAGGTGGAAGATTTGTATCTCCGGAGTAAACCTTTCTATTCATTGCAAACGGCAAAGTGGCACAACGTCGTTTGTAGATAGCTTTAGTTAATTGGTCATACACTCGTCAAAAGAAGTTCCTGGACACTCATTGAAGTTCAAATATTTCACATAAATATTTAATATAAATTAAACAATTGCATGTCAAAATAAGCAGACAATAATTCTCTATCATGTCTGTATGAAATTAAGATGTACGCATTCATGCATGGCTGAGCACATTCATTAAGCAATGGTAAGGTGCGTAAAAGGAAATTGCAAGAAATGAGCATTTACAGTCATTTGAATGGAGGGATTATCGAATTTTTTACAATCTTCTTGCCATTGTCAAGTGAATGGGATCTGCCATGCATGAGTGATCATGTCTAAATTCCATGTTAAGCTGTTAGAGGATTACTTTCTGCTTATTTTGATATACAATTATATATATATAATCATATATATAAAATTATATATATTCTATTAAATATTAATGTAATTTAAGTGTCCAAGAACTTCTTTTGCCGAGTGTATATCAGGATCGACAAAACCAAATCAGATGAAATAAACGGCATATGAAAGCTAAGCGTTTAGTCTTTCAATATAAAGATGTTACACCAACTTTTAGAACTTCATGGTCAATAAGTTGGGTAAACACGTGCACGTGGGTTTTTTTTGGAGGGACACTATGTATAGTTTACATGTAGGCTATTTTGCCCGGCTATTATGTTTAAGCTCATAAACCATCATGTTTCTCAACAATCATGGTGATAATTTCTCTCTGTTAAAAATATGGGAATTCTTCTGATATCAAAATATCTTGATGTGAAAAAACAATCGTAGCCACAAAAAAAAGGTGATCAGAATATACACCTTTAAGTAGAATATAGGGTGGAGTGTGGCAGATAAAAATATTTTTAAAATGTACAATCTGTGTTGTCATGATAATATTGAGTTTAATGTATAATATCAGCACATGTGTTGAAAGGAGGATGTGTTTCTGAAGGACTGTTTACGAAGGTGTGAATCTATCAGAGACGAGAATCCGGGCTAGGATTCAAATATTAGGTTAATAATTCATACTTATAATTATAAAACAAAGTAAAGCCAGATCATTTGGTACAGAGTGCTCGATACTAAAAGTAGAGCGTAATATGATCCAAATTAAATCTATTTCATTCCATTTACACTACAGTACTGTTTCATGCAACCAATGTGGCTGCACTCCTCAGGTGTAAAACTATTGGTAACACCCAGGAAATACGACATATTAATCGAAGGTTGAGCGCCAGAAGGCCGTAACTCAAGAAATGCTATTTTGAGATAATCGACTTTCAAGTATTTGGGACTCATTACAATACACTGTAGCACCGAACTTTAATATAACTCTAATTTTGGTTAAATAAAGAGTGGTTTATGAGTTATCTCTTTATGGTTCTAAAAACCTAGGTTATATGGATTATTTTTGTACCAAAATATCAATTTGACCAAATATTAAGTTACGGCCTTCTGGCGTTCAACCCTCGACATGGTCAAGGTAAACAAACATGAACAAAAGAATGCATATAAAAACATAATAAGGTGTGAAAAGCAATCAATAGATAGTCCCCTCATTACTATGCATGAGGTGATGGGAGCTGTCAGTCAACAAACAATTGTAGTTAGTTTGAGTTACATAAAAGAAATTTCTTTCTGTGTCTGCATGTGGTATTAGCTCGTTTCTTTTGTCTAAGGAGCTTTAAGTTTGGTCTGCAAATAATTAGAAATTTCTCATGTAAACACAGCCTGATTGCACCGTTTGCTGGCTTTGGACATGTTGGAGTAAGGCTTGCATTTGGCCAATATCCTCCAGACTAATGAATATGGGGTTTTGGAGTCCTCAAGTGTCCATATATATATTGACTGAGGGTAGTGCTGCTCATATGTTGCGCGTTCCTGAAAAAGCTGGTCCATTGTATGGAGTTTTGAATGTGTTTTCGGATAGACCGACATAGGTTTCTTGTTGTTTGCTCTGAGACTAATATATAGTCTCAGGTTTGCTGATATCATTTATAATAATAACGGCATTTATAATGCGCCTTTGCCAAAGGATACAAAGCGCAACGACAAAAACAAAAACAATACAAACAAGGGAAAGAGCAGAACTTAGGAGAAAAGGTGTGTTTTAAGAAGGGATTTGAACCCTGTGACTGTAGGAGCACTACGAATATGAGCTGGAATCTTGTTCCATTGAATAGGAGCAGCCACTGAAAAAGCCCTATCCCCGGCACACTTGTAAGTCTTAGGAACCCTAAGGTTCAGGCCGTGGTCCGATCTTGTTGTAACAGAGCCATCACGGGGTCTCTTTACAATGAGACATTTGTCACTGTGTCTTGGTAAACAATACCAGCGGTCAGGCATTTACCAGCTAGCGGTGAGTCTTGTTGGTTTCATCCTGAGACTAATATTTAGTTATATTAGTCTCAGGTTTCATCCTCTCTTTTAAGTAATTACTTGTTGTGAAATTAAATTATGGTTTGCACGTTAAGCATACAGCAGTAGCTGAATGTTATGGTATTCCTGTTGAAGATCTGTCGTAGCTGGTTGCCTTGTGGGAAACACTTATCAACAAGTTTCAGAAAGCGGTGGCCAATGTTGGTTGCGACGTTGGAACTGTAGGAGGGGTTGGTTGTACCATATGATGTTCCTTCGCCTATTCCTAGTTCTAGATTTGGGAATAGTAGGGCTGAATTTGAGAGTGTAGTCATAGCCGCTGTTCTGAAGTGCTCTTGATATGGTGGTACGGCCTCGGAGAATGATTTCTCATATGAGGAAATGTTAGACAGTCTATTGTTTATTGATTCGGGGATGTTGCGAAGGATACTTGGTAGATGGTTACTGTTGCGGTGTACATCCGGGTTTGTTGTTGGGTTTCATAAATGGCTTGAACGTGCCTGATGTTAGGTTTAAGGTGACGTCCAGATAGTTAACAACTTTCTTGTTCGCTTCAATAGTTATCTTTAGGTTGTGCTTGCTGAAAGTCTTGCAGATATTGCAAACCATAATTTCATCTCACAACAAGCAATTACTTAAAAGAGAGAGAGGATGAAACCAAAAACGCCCAACATAACAGACCGTGAGAGAATGCAACTGCAGATCCCAACAAAACTGCCCGCTAGCTGGTAAATGCCTGACCGCTGGTATTGTTTGCGGCCACAGTGACAAATGATATCAGCAAAAAACAAGAAACCTACATGTATGTCGATCTATCCGAAAACACATTCAAAACTCGATACAATGGACATACCACAGCTCTTTCAGGAATGCGCAACATATGAGCAGCACTACCCTCAGTATATATATATATGGACACTTTTAAGTGTCCATTCAATACCCCATATTCATTAGCCTGGAGGATTTTGGCTAAATGCAAGCCTAACTCCAAAGCCAGCAAACGGTGCAATCTGTGTTTAATTACATGAGAAATTTTAAATTATTTGCAGACCACTTAAACTCCTTTAACAAAAGGACCGAACTAATATAACAACATGCAGACACAGAAAAAAATGTCTTTTATGTAACTCAAACTAACTACAATTGTTTGTTGACTGACAGCTCCCATCACCTCATGCATAGTAATGAGGGGTCTATCTATTGATTGCTTTTCAAACCCTATTATGTTTTTATATGCATTCTTTTGTTCATGTTTGTATACCTTGACAATGCATGAGTCGTCTTTCCTGGGCTATACACACAGTGCAAGTGTTACTTTAGTATTCATACACCTGAGGAGTACAGCCATATTGGTTGCATGAAAGTACTGTCATGTAAATGGAATCAACTAGATTTAATTTGGATTATACTTATAATTATGTGTGACATGTATTATTTTGTCTAGGATATATACTCTGCAATTGAGTTGTCGCTAATCAACAAAAAACGAATTTCATAATCTATGTGAACACACTAATCGTATGTTTTGATTTGTATTCTTGAGTATAAACTTAAACTTAAACATAAATGTAACATGTTCACAATAATCATGTATCTTCATCAATTATCATGATAACATTTTAAGGTGAATGTTCAAAAAAGTTTCAAATGCCGTTATCTCGTATAACAGCTTCCGTATTCGTGATTGTCTTTTCCAATAATGTCCACAAATAAAATCGAACAGGTTAGACACACAATGACATACTGCATCAGATTTGGCACTTTTCCTCTCAATTACAATGCGATTCATACCAATGACTTTGGTTAAGATTTGACACCATTTATATTCCAAACCTGTAGAATTTGTATTTTATATATTTTATTCATTTTTTTTATATATTTTTTTTTCTTCCCGGTATTGAGCTCTTTGTTCAATGGCTAGTCTAACCAGAAACGGTTGTCAATAATTGCGCTCCTGATATTCAGTTAAGCACTTTTTGATTATCTTTGGATAATGTGTATATTGACCTCTTTTGGAATATGATGTTGCCCTGACCGCTGGTAAAAAACACCATTGAATGTGTATTCTCATTTTCAATTGGTCAAATTGCCAGCGACCAGAGAAACTTCTATTCGCCTGATGATTGGATAAAATGACCGCATGGGATTGTCCATGAAACTCAGAGTAGCGATATATTCCGGAAGGTCTATACTCTATACCTCTGAATTTTTATAAGCTCTGCCGTTCACGGTATTGAGCACTTTGTTCAATGGCTAGTCTAACCAGAAACAGTTGTCAATAATATTTCAATATTAGTTTATTTATGTATTCATTTATTTGTACTTATTTTATCTATTTTGTCTTTGGGGGATATGCATGTAGCTTATAAGTTTGAATAAATTCTTCGGAATCTTTATTCAGACACAAATTGGTAGACATTCATTAATCAGATCCATCCACGCACATTGGCCCACCGACGTTTTAAATTCCACTTGGTTGTTACACTTCAAATCAATCTTTTAAAATCTCTGGACAATATGGATATCTACCAGTTTACATTTATAATTCAAATGCATTCATTCTGCAACCCAATATTATTCCGTTTCTATTGTTTTGTGGTTTTTCGTCTTTCAAATTTATTTTCATTCTTCAATTTCATATTTTGCATTGTCGTTTTATACAGCTGAATGCGTTGACTCGCGCTTTCCATGCAGTACATGTACAAATCAGCTCATATTGTAAAAGAGGGCAGCGCAGCAGTATGATAAAATATGATGTATAAGGTCTCTCTTAATTCCTGTAATCCTACCAACCAACTCAATGTCAAATTGACATTAGTTTTGAATTATTGTTGAGATAGTATTGAACAACACCTTCTAAAAACAAATAGCCTTAAGACTCACTAAGCCTGTAAGCTATATGCAATGTGTTGTTTGGGGTGGTGAAGTTTGAGGTTTTCAAAGAACCTTGACGTATACAGCAAAACAATACTGATATTATTTACATGCTGATTGGCTGATTTCTTATGGTGAACCTCGTAATACTGATTAACATATTGAAATCTAAATATCGAATAAAATATTTTCAAAATATATTTATTTGTTGCATAATTGTTAAGTTTCACAAGTTAAAGTCAGTCCAATTATTAATGCATATACAATTATATTGAATACATTAATTGTAGTGGTTACAAAATTATTTCAACCAAAAATATGCATGAAAATTACTTTGTGTAAGGCAATTCGAGTGTAATTAATTAAATTCACGGCTCCGACAATAAGTACACTGAAAAAAGAATTGGTGTCACAGCAACGCCTTATTGGAGTCAACTGTAAATGACACTTACAAAGGCGTTATTTTGACTCCAAAATTGGTGTAATCGTCAATGATATGGGTTTGCACATAATTTACGGACACCTTTCAGTGATCATTTAGTGATTTACACCAAAACTGGTGTCAGATTAATTGAAATAACTCCAAGGGCGTCAATAGTTGGCGGGAAAGCTCACGGTTTTTAGAGGCGTCGAAGCAGCATGACACCAATTGGTGTAATTCTGACACCAGTTGGTGTAATTCTGACACCAACTGGTGTAATTCTGACACCAATTGGTGTAATTCTGACACCAATTGGTGTAATTCTGACACCAAATTGGGCGTCTATCAACATATCAACGCATGCGTTTTCTCGTCGCCATTTTGTTTGCATGTTACGAGCCGGTAAGACTGGTAAGTACCGATCTGCTCCATTTCCAGACATTTTTGATAATAATTATGATACAATTAGCGTAATGTAAGCCTTGTTCATGTTGTTTAATATTGCGCCAACTAACTGATGAAATGAATTACAATTTCATAGTCAGAGACTAGCGTTTTGTTGGACTGTGTGTCAATGCATGGACCTACTAGTACTATGTGTGTGTTCGTCATGCATGCATACGATGATATGTGCAACATTTTACATACATGTAGCCCGATTTATCTGGCTCAGTGGTCATCTTTTTCATACGGACGTCTTACATTACGCTAATTGTATCATAATTATTATCAAAAATGTCTGGAAATGGAGCAGATCGGTACTTACCAGTCTTACCGGCTCGTAACATGCAAACAAAATGGCGACGAGAAAACGGCTCCTAAACATGTGCTATCTCAATATGACTCTTAAGAGAGTCAATATTACACCCCCATTTTAATGACATTTTTCGAAAATGGGTCCTCAGGTAACCACCCAAAGGTGTCAAAATGAATATGACACCCAAAGGTAATATATTTGACACCCATAATGGTGTCAAACTCAATATGACACTTAAGAGAGTCAATATTACACCCCATTTGGGGTGTAATGGCATTTTCGAAAATGGGTCCTCAGGTAACCACCCAAAGGTGTCAAAATGAATATGACACCCAAAGGTGTCATATTTTACACCCATAATGGTGTCAATTTGACATCTTTAGGTGGCCAACTGAGGACCCATTTTTTGACGCTTGTTTTAGTGTCAAAATGACACCAAATTATTTTTCAGTGTATGTTCTAAACAAGCGGATTTGCAAGTAACCTGTCAATTGGCACACACAAAATGCGGAATGTTGCTTAAAATATGACCATATATCTTTGAAGAGACATATTCTATTCAATAATCTGATAATTATCTTTAAAATGTTAGCTTAACTTTGATTCAATCTTAACACAATCTGTACCGAGAGGTCCTTCAAAAGGAATTCTCAATAATTTCCGTTCACAAATTTCAAATGCATTTTTCTCTTTCAATTCTCATTAAAATGACATGTGTCGGTAATTGTGCAAATCATGATGAATTGATAGTTGATTTGCTCAATTAAAACTTCGGTTTACTGAGAATCGATTTTAGAACATTGTGTACAAATCTAAAAGAAGTGGAACCTGTTACTCACACTGTGATTAATGGCGTTTCACTACCACATTGGTAGCTCAATCAGTTTGCCAATCTAAACGGGTCTAACTCGCTAGTCATAAGGGTCGCTAGTCATAAGGGTCACTAGTCATAAGGGTCGCTAGTCATAAACCCTAACCCTAACCCTAACCCTAATCCTAACCCTACCCTAACCCTAACCATACCATACCCTAACCCTAACCATAACCATAACCCTAACCCTAACCATAACCATAACCATAACCATAACCATAACCATAACCATAACCATAACCATAAACCATAACCATAACCTAAACCTACCCTAATCCTACCCTAAACTTAACCCTAACCCTAAAGATAATTTTATGACTAGCGCACTCGTGGTATAGGAAAATACACGTTATGGCTAGCGACCTTTATGACTAGAGGGTAGACCCCATCTAAACATGGTCATCTTAATTTCAATAGAGATTTGATGGGGAAACTCTGTACCACTGGTTGTATAGGCCCTATTCTTACATGCTAAAAATGGTTTACACGTTCAAATATCTTCACAACCAAATTATATTTGTTATGAAAATACAAAATACTTCTTTAAGAACCCAAATATAATTGTATATAGGTGTTCAGCTATTTTTTTTAAATATGAATGCTATTAATCTTTAACATTCTTAAACAGCTAAGAAAGTTTAAGCAATCTCATTGGTTCTCAGAGAAATCGGCGACATCTAGATGAGACAACTTAACACGGGGAGGTGGGGCCTACGTTTTAACAGTGCGCCCGACCTTCACAATGCGTGGTTTGCTCCATAACGCGCACTTCTGCAGTGCGTCTTTAGCGCTTTTCCTGCGTTTATGCCGGCGCCGCGACGCTTCACTACGCATGGTTTACTCATCGCATGTGATTGGATGGAATGTTTGTGGGTTATTCGATCCTAGCAGGGGTAAAAGTTGTCAAATGTGGACAATAAAATGTACTTATTTCTTTGATAAATGTCTAAAGTATGATTGTTTAAGAATGAGAATAAAGGTATTGTTTTTAGACCGTACCCGTGTTATATTGTCTGACATAAATGCGGACGATAGTATTATTTTAAGTAGAACAACGACGCCGTACTTGATAGTGATGATTAAAAACTCTATTGATGTTTTAAATGCATACCGTCACTTACAACATTATTCATCCAAATGAAAATCCCACTTGATTCTATTAAACACAAAGTGGCATTGGTATACACTTACCAACCTTTAGCGCATTTTGAATTTTTCATTTGTTTAATAGGCCGGAAGCAGATCTGTGGGTCCGATTTAAAAATAAGATTGAATTCACACCGATCCGTTGTTCAATATTTATGACTTCGCCTACTATGACAATAATCCGAGCTCGTAACTAGAGCTTGTCAGATTAGTGTTAATCTGAACACGCGTACGGGGAATACAGTATGGCTAATAAGAGTGCAATATATTTTCAGACAATTGTTGGGATATTTTAAATTATGTTTTTAGGAAATCAATGGGAATAAAAATATAATTGGCACCATTAAAATACGAATCGTAGACTCCAGCCCCACATTGGGCGCCAATAATTATTGACAACATTCATTTGGTTAGCCTATTAATTTCAAGGCATTCGCAAAACTTTTGATGGGTCCTTAATGCATTTGAAATATACATATATGCAGTCTCTACAATGATCATCGGACTAAATTATTTTCAGACTTAAATCTTTTTCTGTGTTTGGATAGCTTATCTGATTATAATAAGTTTATTTTAATTATGTGTGCTAATGATTATGATGTGCTCAAAATAGTTATTGACTATGTTAATATATGCTTCGCAACACGTGAGAGTAATTTGTAATATTTACTCACATGCATTGTATCACTTTATTATATGAATGGTGCTTACATGTATTTTATTCTTATTTATTATGTATCGTTACTTTGATTATACCATAATGTTTGGTGAATGTCAATAAAATATTCTATTCTATTCTATTCATATATCCATCGCTCGCATAACTATGACTATACTTTTATACAAATATCCAACAAAGTTCACATTAATTAACGACAATGAACGAAAGCAGGTCAGATAGTGCAGGTGACATGCATAATAAAGAGGCAGTTACCGCATTTGAGTGTAAATAGGCCCGAAATAGGAGGCCATCTCATGTATGGTGCATCTTTGCTTCCAATAACAATCACAATCAGATAAAGACACAGGGTTGGAAATAGTCTGAAGTTAGTCAAAAGAAAATAGCCCATATGCTTGAATCACCAACAATACCGCATTCCTTTAGCAAAACGTACGCGGGGTTGGGGATATTACGCAACGGAACAACACAAAGACGCACTCGACCAGCAGCAACCACCCGTTTGATCAATGGAACGAGGTACCAACATCTGATCCCAGGAACATTTATGATGTAACCTACTTTATGCAGATATGGATGTCTGCCGGGCTCCCTCTGATGCGTATGACCCAGGACCACAGAAAGGGGCTGACAAATGCGTTTGATCAATGAAACGAGGTACCATCTCAAACCTTTTAACAAATTAACAGGTACAATACACAGATTATGGAATGGCCCCTGCAAGACCAATTATCTGCTGCAAAGGGCCCGACAGACGCCCCAATAGGGCCCCCAAAATTAAGCCTAGGTCAATGGAACTCTCTTAAATCAAAAGATTGACAAGTCAATCTTAAAGATTGTGCTTAGGGAAAGATCTTAAAAGATTGAAAATGTTCAATCTAATAGAGTGAAGTTTCAATCCGATATATTGAAATTTCACTCTATTACTATTAGATTGAATATTTTCAATCTTTTAAGATCTTTCCCTAAGCACAATCTTTAAGATTGACTTGTCAATCTTTTGATTTAAGAGAGAACGAGGTACCACCGCAAACCACTTTTAAATGAACAAGTACATCATGCAGAGTATAGAACTGCCCCTGCCAGACAAATTATCTGCTGCAAAGGGCCCGGCAGACACCCTCAATATGGCCAAATCTGACAATTGACCTAGACTAATTATTCAAGGTACCATCCCAACCAAACCTCTTTCTAATGAACAAGTACATCACACAGAATACAGACTGGCCCCTGTCAGACAAATTATTTGCTGCAAAGGGCCCGGCAGACGCTCCGATACCGCCCCGACAATTGAGGCTACATCGATGGAACGAGGTACCCCCTAAAACCACTTTCAAATGAACAAGTACATCACACAGAGTATAGAATGCCCCTGTTAGACTAATTATTCAAGGTATACCATCCCAAACCACTTTCATTTTTGGGGCCCTATTGGGGCGTCTGCCGGGCCCTTTGCAGCAGATAATTTGTCTGGCAGGGGCCACTCCATAATCTGTGTATTATACCTGTTAATTTTAAAAAAAGGGTTTGAGATGGTACCTCGTTCCATTGATCAAACGCATTTTCAGCCACCCTGTAGGTACCGTGACCTGATGGGGATACCGGTTAAGCCGTTAAGCCATATCCAACCTTGCATATGTCATCACCTCCTAGTGCTAAAGCCTGTCTCTTGCAATCCACCCCTACCCTCTAAAGACCATGATTATTGTCACAAGAGCTAAGTCTGGGCCATATGCCAGCCATGCGAAACCACCCATGCGAACCTGATAATGATAGCATCATCAGCTCAAATTACACTAGCATGTC
This sequence comes from Ophiura sarsii, assembly GCA_035610835.1. NCBI lineage: Eukaryota > Metazoa > Echinodermata > Ophiuroidea > Amphilepidida > Ophiuridae > Ophiura > Ophiura sarsii. Next base: position 26,390,741 of record CM069456.1, read on the forward strand.
GCCCGTCACCTCCCTGCCTCCTCATCCCTTTTACACCCTCCCTCGTCGCCGTAGCGGCGCATCTTCGTCGTAAAGGCGCGCACCCATCTGACCTGGCTAAGATATCCCAAGTCGCTCATATTATTCCAACAGTTTCTATAATATATAACATCAGCTCCATCAGATGTGTATAAAGACAATAACCCACGTGATGCTATCTATATTTTACGGGATGATATCTCATGATATACTTCGGTTTTGATGTTTCCGTTCCTATTGAGTTAATCAGGAGAAATCAAATGTCACCGAAATGACGAATCTATCGCACGTTGACATGGCGATGCTAGCAAGCGTGACAAGTTACGATGGATTGATGACAATTATGACGCGAGTAATTTCTAAACTGTGATCATAACAAACAAAAAAAGCAACACACACCTAACCTATCTGTGATTTTTGATTTGGAGGTTTCGTCCTTAAAAAACAACAGTGCCTGAAACAGTGAATATTTCCGGAGCGAAGATGAACAACACGAAAGATGCCGAGAGTTGTTACTCGCCGGTTGATCCTGACGAGAACTCACGACCTGCTGGCCGCTTTGACAGGCAATGTGAACTTACTAGCGGAACTAACCACCTTACAGGAAACCACCTGGCAAACCAACATCATTACTTCCACGATTCTTCATCAACCATCACAGGGCATCATCCCGGAGAACTTGCCGGTATTAATCCAAGCTCCTCGCCACCAAGACAACCAATAGTGAACACATCGTGCGTCTTTAATTGCAGCGCATTGATACCTCTTAATAATAAAACTCGACAGGCAAAGAGGAATCATAATACCCCGATTCCATCGGTGAAGCTACCAGAGTACCCTTGGGTGGATGACACCATTGGTCTAAACGGGTTAGCTGTTGATACGGATGACAAGAATAAGAGAGGTCAGTTATTTTAAATGTTATCATCAACAAACAATGAAGAAAATGTTTAAGAAACTTTTCTGATTTAAATGTATACGACCTTGAAATAAACCATGACAACTGGTAGTATGATTTATTACAGATAATGGGACTCATACAACATCCCAAACATATTCAAACTATCATGTACAATTATACGACTCCAATTATACCATTAATACAAACCCTGCCCTTTTAACATCACCAATTTTCCTGACTATAGCAATTAGACCAGTGGTTCTCAACCTTTTTGCCCCACGACCCCTTTTGACATTCCTGGTCAGTACCGTGACCCCCAAAAACAAAAATTGAAAAAAAGAAACCAGCCGGATATCATAAATGAAACTGCTTAGTTTGGATGTGAGCGTAGCGAGCAGGAAATTTTGCATATTTGAACGTTTCTTTTGGGTTTTCTAAGCTTTTTTAAAGCGAAATGTAGCACAGTTCCCCCAAAACCTATATTCACGAGCCCCTCATGACCCCCTGGAAAACCCCAAACGACCCCCATGGGGGTCACGACCCCCAGGTTGAGAACCCCTGAATTAGACACATACTTTCAAGACTCACTTAACGACTCAATTACATAATGTTGCTTATAATTCCTAGTTTTGTCGTTACATATAAATAATCCTTTGTTGTACATATTTATACTCTTTGTTTATTAATATCAGCGCCTCGGATTAGGTATCTAATTAGACGTCGCTTTATAAATGTGTTTGTAATTATTTTATTTTTTACACGCATATTTTAGTTATGTAAGCAATCTCACACTCGTTGCTCAGATTGTGCTGTAATGACTACGATTTTCATAACAAGCCACCAAAACACAACAAGTACATGTGATTTTCGCCTGTCTTGGGTTCATATCCCCTTACGAAATAGGTTACATTTACAGTCCTCAAAAAATTAACTTACCCGGTAATAACTTTGCTCTTAACTCTAGCACTATAACTGCTAAGTAAAGATACACACAATGTAAAAAATTATGTAAATATAGAACTCCATAATTATTATGTAAGAGTTTACATAAAACATGTAATATATACCCAAGCTTGTGTAAATTCCTATGCAAAAGCTTAACACAACTGTTTACATAGTATTATGGAGTTCTATTTTTACACAGATTGTGTATTTTTTACATAATTTGTGTAATTTTTTTACATAGTGTTTTCTGTGTGTATTAGATAAGAAATTTATAAAGACATTTATTTTCTTTAATTAGAGACATTGTTCATAAAAATCGGTTAACAATTGAGAACGCTACACTATAATGAACCAAAGTGCAGATTTTATTTTCGCACTTGGGTTTTGAACACGCATGGTAGTGTGATTGCATGGGATGCATTGATCAATGTTAAAACATCCCCAATCCTAATCTTGCTATCGATCGATGAGTTGTCGCCACCAGTTAATCAATAATCTTCATATTGCTGCTACACCGAGGCTGCGTGTAGAAGAACGAAATGCTATAATGAAAAACGGAGTTTGGTTTGGTTTTAGACACATAGCTGTGTTAATATTCAGCCAACCTTCACGTTTAATTTCTCAAATTAAAGAGATGAAATTCCTCTAGACATTTATAATTTATTATTTCTACTTTTATAAGCTATTAGTTTTTGTGTTAAGAGCATTTACAACCTGGTAAGCTACTTATTTTGAGGACTGTATGCGGCCATAGAACTGGGACTAATGCTAAGGCTATAGTACTATCAATTAATTCATTCATCCATGTATCCATCAATCCATCTATCAATCCATCCGTCCATCAATCCATCATCCAGCAACTCATCAATTAATCCATTTACCAAGCCATCCGTCCATTATTCATTAATAATTTATTCATTTATTAAAGCAATATTATGTGATATTTTTTCGAATGTTTACACGTATTTGTCTCTCTCTCTTTCTCTCTCTTATAATGAAGTTGGACTCTCAGAAAAGACTTTCCTGGACTCAAACATCTACTTTGACTGTATTTTCCGTTAAAAAACCCATCACATAACTTTACTAATTCATAATGGAAATCTGCTTCTAATTTAAGGAATTTTTCAACATATTTGTTTCGATTTTCATCATAAAGCATTCCGTAGGGGTGTATAATTGTTTAGATGTGTGTCTGTTTATTTATTTGTTTATTTATGTGCAATTTCAATATTATTGTTAATTAGTGTTTATTATTATTATCATTATTGATTAGCCACTCTGTCATTTTTTTAAATCTTAATTGACAAAGTCAACAAACAAGAAGTTACTCCTTTTTTTTTTTAAGGTACCAATTTTTAGCTATTGATTTATTCCCTTAAAATTATGTTGTTATTTGAAGATTTTTTTCTTGTCTCCCGTCCTTACACAATCTATTAATCAAAGATATAGGCCTAAACGTATTACATTTATAATGCAAACAAAAATAGCCTACATAAACACACTAACATCCAGATCTATGGTGTCAACCATTCGTATTATTTCTAATACCGTAATTAGCGATTCCACCGAATAATTTCAGCCTGTTCAAGAGGCTCCTCGCTTACTACGTAAGCAATGGTTGAAAAAAGGTTTTTGGAACCAGGAGCAACTATTTACATACACATACCCCTGGTGCATTGATTTCTACTTCAGGATCAGGGACAATTTGTCACATACCAGGGGTTGTTAAATGGGATACCCTCAGAAATACTAGCATATCAACTCGCAGTTAAGTGCAACCGAATAAGCGGGGACAAATTTCAATGTAAAAGCTGCTCCTGGTGACACAATTCACATAAGAACATGGGGCACTCTGAGGTTTAGGGTGGTACGTTTGCTCCCTGCTCCTTTTTATTTCAAACTCTGCTACGTACGTAGGGAGATACCCGTAGCATGTCTCCTATTCACAGACTTAGGCAAATCACCTGTCAGTTCTAACATGTTTACTATCCGGACCAAGGGACATTACACTTTAGAGATTCAATGAAAGTGATATTGTTGTAATACTCACCGTTAAGGATTTGTAAAAAACAAGGTCAATACACTATCTATATTCAAATGTTGGTTAACCATATACGAATTTTTGACATTTAGTTCAATCCATCTATTATTGAATGTAGTTCAAAAGGACTTACATCTTTGTTTCATAGTAGAACACACGTATGAAGTTACTAAGATACCTCAAATATCATATACCGTATCAAAATCTCAGTTTACTATTATTGTCATTGATGACGTCCGCGGTCTCATTGTGTTGGCTTGTGTTGTTTTAATTACCACTCCGGGTATATTGGTTTGAAATAATATTTGTTTACATCATGTAGAATGTAAATTGGGAATTATTCAATGATATTTTAACAAATTGCTTCCATGCTTCTATAAACTGATATTCCAGTATTTAATTAATTCTGGTAAAATGTTTGACTCTCGAGACGATGTTCATGTAAAATTATGATTAATTATTTGAAAGCACGCGGCAAGATTTAGAAATACCTACATTCAGTATCGGTTAGAGAAATGTTTCATAAAAAATAATGTCGGAATAATCGAATATTTTCAAAAGTTATTTTGAATAAATGTTACAAATATGACAGCTTTGGTTCATATTAATGGGATATGACATTGAACATGCTAAGACCGTGTATTAGGTCTTGAAAGACAATGAGACAATATTAAATATACATGCACAGGGGTCGCATTCTGACGCGTCTGCGCGTCCTAGACCTCTCACTTTCTTATAGTGACGCGTCAGATCTCTAATTAGAAAGACTTGCGGGTCCCGATCAAAATGTAAAGGACCCCTTAAATTTGACGATGTATGGAAATGGAAGCCTTACAAATCTCTGTAAATTACATATCCATCCTTTGCTCACAATATAAATACATTAAAACTGTCCGTAAAAAAGTAAATTTTTCAAATACCCGAACTTCAGGACCCCTCAATTTTTTTTGGGATCCCTTAAATTTGTTTTTTGAAGTCCTACGGGGTCCTGACAAATTTCATGGGACCTCTCACCTTTTTGATCCAGTGCTATCCCTGTACATGCATAAAACATCTTCGATAATCCAATCACATTTATATGAGCTAAATGGTAATTTGTGCATAAATTAATTTGGAAAATATTCATTATGTTATGATTATTTTGAACCATATGACTGGCAATATATCTATTACCACACTAATAATAGAGTGACGGAATATAGGAATCAAATGTTTTATTCAATTTTGACAAGGAAATGAGTATTTTAATACATTTTGGTAAACGATATTCGGATCATATTCCTATATCAACTGAACGTGTGATAATGGGAAAGGGGGAAATCAGTAACTAACGTACTGCATAGCATGTAGGCCTAACTGCCCTTTTAAAAACTGCCTTTTTAAAACAAGTTAATGTGTTCTAATCCACACTATAACTCATCCCCAACAATGTTTTCCCTGTTTCCATGACGCAAAACAAATTGGTCGATCTGGGTCTCCATAATTGATGACAAAATAATGAGCGACACTACATGTATAAAACCTATAGGCTACGATGTACTTTTTCCCGCGCTTTTCTTTTGATATCTGCTGCTACCATGTATATCCATCATCATACATGTAGTTCCGCTGAAATGATGGAACAATACTCAACACAAAATCAAACAATGCCAATTTTTTTTTAAACTATGATGAATTGAGACGGTGTAACGACGTTAACACTTTTATATATAACCGCTCATATCGCAGTTCCAATTAGCATGTGTATTCTTCACGTCATCAATCTCATTTAATAAGCTATTTTTAAATCAGAATTATTTCAGAGGAAGCGGGGTAAGGTCAAAGGTCGTTTCCTGTTTTGTATTGATGTATATCTAATGAATTTTATGTACGAAAGTAGGAAGGCTTTTGAGTGGCGCGTGTAGATTGTTAAATAAGACTCCAATTTGTCTCACATAAATCCTGATTCATGACTGCATGTGTTGATGCGCCTGCGACTGATGTCTGGTACGGGGAGATGCGTCGTTAGGAATACCAGTCATTATCAATCAAATTAAATATAGCTATCGCATTTTGCTGTAATATCTTAACACTTTATCAAGGACAGAGACGCTGACTGAGGCTTATTATACTACATGACAACATTATTATTCATCAAATATATGAGTCATACATATTGCTTGCACACTTACTTACAATCCAACTGTAGGCTTTATTCATCATTATATAAGCATCATATATTTGATTTTAGTGAATTATTGAATATGTATATAGCAATATATATTAACTGAAAAATCAATGCATCAATCTATCGATCACAGAATGAAGGGGTTGATTGTTATTTGAATGTTTTATACAAACAAATTATAAATAATTTGAATTTATTATTTTATTTACTAATTCTAATATGAAATCAGAAAAGGTATATCGATCTGTTATTAATTACACTTGATTAGGCTGCTTGATTTTGCCTAAATCATATCACAACGTATTCTTCTTACAATAAACTCTTTTATGTTTTTAGATAAAACCAAGGACGGTGGACCACACCGGAGAGTCCGCACTGCATTCACCAACACCCAACTTCTTGAACTTGAGAAAGAATTCCGGTACAACAAGTATTTATGTCGACCTCGCCGAATTGAAATCGCTTCTCTTTTAGAGCTCTCCGAACGTCAGGTAAAAGTATGGTTTCAAAACCGTCGAATGAAACAGAAAAGACTAGCCCTGAAAACAACATGTAATGGTACGACGCAAGAGGCCGTACTATCCGCTGAGCAGGTGGTTGGTACATCCCCGTATCTTAGCGACAAAGCCGGGGATTGCGAGTCGTTGAATGCAGCCGCGGATGGAGATCAACACGGGTCGCCGTCAGCGAGTCACGAGGCATTTTCAGCGAGTTTGGAAGACGGAAATTCATCGTACACCGCACCTGCTTCAATAGCGGCAGATAGCAGCTCCGACTCATCCCCTGACCCCGTACACGATCATATGAAAACAGAATGTGGCGATGAAATTAAAGATCATCGACGAGACAATTTATGCATTACCAACAAATCTACCCATTCCGATGCAACGCAATTTGCCAACTTTGTCAGCGGGAACGCGAGTACAAACGCCGCTGCTGCAGTCAGCGGTCGCTTAGCAACTGTTTCAGCAGAATCGGCATATCAACTCGCCCTACTTCAAGAGTCAAGTTTAACACTCTCGTCCGCTATGGCCTCAACTAATTACGGTTCGTCACACCTTGATGTTACCAGCTATTCAGACCGGGCTTATTTACAGACCACATCTCAACAAGAATCCACATCTATACCTTTCAACAGTTACTATCATCTGGGTTCCACCATGGAACATGCTCTTGTATCAGCGACACCTTCAGTATCACGAGACAATTACATTCCTAGCCATGTTAATGGTTTTCCTTATGCTTGTCCATATTAGAAAAAAAAGTGGTAATATTTTAGAATAATGATTAGATGATTATGCTAGATATAGTTTAGCGTAGTGCTATCTTCAGTAGATAACCATTATTTATGCTATATAGTTTAGCGTAGTGCTTTCTTAAGAAGATAACCATTATTTATGCTAGATAGTTTAGCGTAGGGCTTTCTTCAGTAGATAACCATTTATGCTAGATAGTTTAGCGTAGTGCTTTCTTCAGTAGATTACCATGCTAGATAGTTTAGTGTAGTGCTTTCTTCCGTAGATTTGTTTGCCTTAAGGGATAAAAAAGATAGTATGCAAATGTTTCCTTATGAATATTTCTTCGTGGTAGGTTTAAAATTATCAGTATATTTTTATTTTTATTACCAATTCATTTTTAATTGTATTATTTCTTTCTGATGTCACACTTTCTTGAAATAATTATTCCCGAACATTTCGAATCTTTAGGAATTGACATTATTTAGGATCACATCTTCATTTACAGACTATCAAATGCTCATGTATGGGAAACGCTATACGGTATAGCGACAGTTTTATCTTCAGTAGATAGCAGACGTGTAACGATTAGGTCGGTTTTATCTGCACAAAGACATTAAAGGCATATTATGTGATCTTTTCCAGAGAGCGCCCTCTATTCATGTTTTTTTTAGAAAGTAGATTTTCTTGCAGATTTACATTTCCGATCATAAATCATACATACATTCCAAGTTACAGAGCGATACGATTCCTAATTACCTCAAAATCATGGTTTTAGAGTGAATTTAGAGTGAAAAATATAAACTGTCGGGATTCCGACAGTTTATTTTCACTCTAAAACCATGATTTTGAAGTAATTAAGAATCGTATCGCCCTGTAACTTGGAATGTATGCATGATTTATGATCAGAAATGTAAATCTGCAAGAAAATCTGCTTTCAATTTTGTTTTCGATGTTGAGGGCGTTCCCTGGAAAGATCACATAATATACCTTTAACTAAGGACTTGTTACAATGCTAAAGGTGTGTGTAGGGATTGCAACATACCTCCTTACAATGGCGTCATAGACTTAAAACAAGTAATTGAATAAATCGTCACAATACTACATCAGTTAAGTTTGCATCTAATTTATGTTGCATTTCGCAGCAGGGCTGTGTAACGCGTACTGTTGTGAGTGTGACATTAACGGTAAGTTCACTACTATAATTGGGCACAGCTCAGTTATGTGATAATATAACGACAGTTTAACTACTTATAAATATGATTATGGACACAATTTGAAGGCTGATTTATGAGTTGACCTGATTTTGGTAGTGCTCATAATAATAGATATGAAACTATACAGTGAATATGTCCAGAAACATGACCAAGCCCATCTTTTTCAGTAACAACGTTTTCAATTACTACAACCTTTTTAATTCACTAAATCATCATCAATTAATGTCGAGAAAACAGGCAAAATCCACACCAAACTTTTTTAAGCCACCAACTAATGTGTTGTTCATACAACCGATTATTCGATGTAGAATTTATACCTTAGAAGATGTATGTATAGTTCCATCTGAATTATTTGCCAGTGGGATTCATTTATGCAAATTCAGTGGGCGGCATCCATCGCACTCTCTCGATCAATGGCACTTCGATCAGCTGCGCGCGCATTCTTGAAAACTCACAAAATACCGCTAACCAATCAGAGCCGTGAGTTCGAGCTTACGTATTGCGCACCATGGATGTCCGTTGCACAGTTTTTTTGGGGTGAGATCGTCATCGCGTACTTTACGCGAGGTCCATTAACGCACGTGAATACAGCCGTTAACTACCAGTGTAGTGCCTTAGTTGGCAGTCTACGGGAACAAACGTTCAAAAGAAGCACGTTAGAGGCAAAGGATTTATAAGACTACATGTAACTGCTGTGGTAACCACCGTTGAGTATCCAAACTATCCATATGGCGATGTTGGGCCGTATTCTCGTATTTTACACCGTTTTTGTCTTAAACCCGTGTCAAACTAAACTCGTGTCTAAATTAAGCGCGAGTTTATCTTTTAAACGACGTGTTGAACAAAACCCGATTTTAAACTCCGCAAATCTCGTCCCCAGAGTGTTCGTGCGTTTTATATTGTATGCAGAGGTACTTTCAATTTATTATGGCCCAAAGGGGTTTTAATTTTATATTTATCGACCGAATTCTTCACGTGCACCTGTATTTTTAAGACTACACAATATCCACGTCAGTTTGCACCGGGCACGGTTGAGTAATCGTTCAAGGCGTACAATTGGTGCACGAGTTTAGGTAAACGCGCGTTAAACTACCTATGTTTAAAGTTAGACACTTTTCAGTGAGTTAGACGCGTGTTAAAGTTAAACAAATGTTCGAGAATTGCGTTTACTTAAACGATGTGTTTGAAGTCAAAGTTAAACGCGTGTTTAGCTTAAAACCGTGTTTAAATACGTACGAGATTACGGCCCTATATGTTTGAATTCCAGACGCGCTTTAGATAAACACTGACTAGTGTATCAACCCATCGTGTATTAGTGACAATGAATAATAATATTATCGATGATCCTCAATACAAGTGTGCACCCTATCTTAGGACGGTTGGAATTTGTATCGTCTTTTAACATCAATTCTGAAACAATAATACGGTAATCATTCTTATCATATTGTTAATCTTAGCTTCCAACTGCCAAAATAAAGTCACATTTATTACGTAATCATAGTATTACGTAACGAAATGGTTCGGCAGCATTGATTACAAAATGTTTTGCCCCGAGACATAAAGCTTACAAAGAGCTTCATTAACAACGTTTGTACCTGTGCTATCACGAAAAGTCTGCGCAGTAAAAACCACATTGTTATCCCCTTTTCTGTTAGCCTCATATAGCTGTCCACAATTGACGTGATTTTCCGCGATTTATTTAGGAAATGACACATTTAACGGATCTGGTTTCTATTCTCATCATCTTAATTATGACCGATATTTGTTTCAGCGTTGTCATGACTGTAGTGCTCTACGACGTGGACTATAACCTATAATTAATCAAGGCATTACTTTAATTGAACCATAACTGTATCCTTATTATAGTGCTAATCAATCAGTTTTGAGTGACTTCTGAAGTAGCAAAATAACCATTATGTCATTCTAAAATGTTAGAACTAACGAAATTGATTGCCAACATTGTAATAAATTTCTTCCTCTCTCTCTTTCTGTAATTCATTATTTAAGACAAATGGGACTACAGTGTACCTCAGGTCCAGATTTTCATTTATATTACGTTCCAATAAAATTATCCGGGATGCTAGTTAGTGCCAATGGCATGTACAGATAAGAAATTGTTAAGAAAATGTTATATTGAGTGAGACAATACACAATTGTTATGTTCTGTTTTTATTGCAGAGCGAATAGGATGAACGTTCCAACACCGTTTCGCTTTGAAAGTAAATAATATAATAATATAAGTAGTTGTCTGTAAAATTATCCTGGACTCGCTATTAATGTGTACCTTATGAACAAATACCTGAATAGCAACATTTAGACAGAAATTGGACATTTTTAACATTAGGTAATATCTCTCATCTGAAATTATGAAAACATCCGTTTAATGAAATGTGGACCATTTTCGGGATCATTTTGAACGCTCTCAGAACAATTTGAGTGATTGACGACAACTTATAGAAATCTTCCTATAGTTTAATCAGTTCCAAATTGGCGAGAAATGTTGGGTTTTTTTTATCTGTTCGCGCGCAAAAGTAATCCAAGCGTATGCACGCGGTTATGCGACACGCACGAGGTTTGGGCTCACGCACGCGTCGTCACGCATATGACGCACAGTGCGTTTGATGCCTTCATTCGCGCCGGCGTCCATCTGTATTCATTCGCTGCTGTAATGAGGCTTCGCCAATTTGGAACTTATCAACTTATAGTTAAATACTGTCCTTCCGTTTTTGGCAGAATTCGATTAGATTCTAACTTACGTCTTGTAAGACGTACTGTACCACATACATAACTAGCTAAGTGTCCTTACGTCCATGGTAGCCGGTGTAGGGTGTTGCAGTCCCCAGTATGCAAAAGAAAATTATAAGATTTATTCCGTTGTAAACTGTGCTATATTATGGCAGAGCATGACATGGTATCAGTGAGATCATTTGCATACTTGGGACTTCTACATCATACCGCTACCATAATTATATACATGGAAAAGTGTGACCTTGAAAATGAGGCTCGGAAACGTTCGATGCATGCAGTTTAAAACGCGCGCAGTTTAGATGGGCCTAGGAATCTCCATTATTGGACTCTCTTTAATGATACCGACAAAAACTGAAAACCTCTTTGAATCAATATTTAATAATACAAATCTCCACCTGTAAATCCGAATAATAGAGGAAGAAAGAAAAGAAAAGAATAAAATCTAACAATAATTTTAAAATCGATACGACCTTCAGTGGCACCACGAAGCGAATTATGATGGATAACTGTTTTTCTTCTCCCGTATTCCTATACAAATTGTGTAATGAGACTCATCCTGTATAAAACAATGGCGAGGTTCACCCGCTTTAGTATTGGTCGTTAATCAGTCTTACAAAGAGCGGGAAACGAGTCTGTAAATATGAAACAACAGTGTCTTCACAGTGTTGCTAAATCCGTTATTTAGTAGCCCAATTGGGTTATTTCTGACTAAGAGTGCTAGAGACATGGAATTAAATGCAATTTGGGCTACTTTTAAAACTCCTTGTACCATTGGAACCGATATTTTCGGCTATATATTGGGCTACTTAGTTTAATATCAACTGGTTAAACTGGTTTTTCTAACCGGATAGTGAGTTTTGACTATAACGACAAGCTCCAGCTGGTATGTGGTATACTATGTAAGCTTACCCTAAGGCGCGGCACGTATACCCCTAAGAATTGTGATTTTATTTTTCAATTTATCACAAAAAGCTGGTATAAAAAATGACACAGCATTCATGAATATATTATGAAGCAAATGTGCTTATAAATACAGCATTCGTCTGCCATTTTTAACACTTTCCACGCGGCAGGCGGCTGCAGACGACATTCCAAAATTTCACAAAAAGTTTTAAAAATGTCAAAATTATTTAATTTCATTACCATATTTAGGATCACCATGAGAAAAGCATTGACATAAGTACAAACATGCCTAGTATTGGTTCAGTAATCATTGAGATAGACCATGAAAGTTTGGAAAGTTTTTGAAAAATCTGTATTGTTCATGGTAAAACTGATAGCCGCGTGGAAAGTGTTAAGTCTCTCACTCAGATAATAATCAACAACGCGCGAAATAATTATATGTTCAATTGTTCCTACAAATCTTGCACGGGTTGGCTAGCAAGCATTGATTACTGCACATATCCAGTTAACCATCAATCTAACTTATGATGATTTTTGTCAATGGCCAATGTGGGTATTTTGGTCATACGTTATTACACCTAAGGGAACAGTTCCATTTATACTCGATGAAATTATCTTGCATCGGCACTCGAATGTTTTGGGATCGATATTTGTTTAGTCGGTGAGGCTCGATAAAATAGACATTGGAGCTCGATATATGGCTCGATACGGGGGCCATGCTAGTAGTCACCAGTAAGTCACCAGTACCCTGAGAGGTACACACCACCAAATAACATTTTGCATTTTGGCAATATCCGGCAGTGTTTGAAATTAAGATTGACCCCATCATAAGTCTAAATTTAACATCCTAGAAAAGGTAAAAAGGGCTGTAAATGTACCTAAATGTTTCAAAATTTGGCATTTGTAGGTTATTTCCTCAACGTTAGGATCAAAATCTCTAGCTTTTCCATGAATGGTATCATTTTACACGATTCACTGTTTCCACCAATTTAGAGCTAAAACCATGGATCTTAGGATAATAGGCAGCCTGTCTTACCTATTATAGATATCAATGGCCCGTAGCGAAATAAATGCCGGCTACCCCCACAAAACTACAAAAGTGATTGTTTTTAAGCAGGAGACATGTAGATCTTCAATAAAAGGTGAGAAAAATTCACACGAACTTGACCTCTTAACCATACAAAGCAATAGGGAACTGATTTGGTGGTGTAAAACCTTAGGAAGCTTAATCAAATACACCAATGATTATTATCATTATCATAACTATCATATCGAGACAGTTATTCATAAGGGTCGCTAGTCATAACGTGTATTTTCCTATACCACGAGTGCGCTAGTCATAAAAGTATCTTAGGGTTAGGGTTAGGTTTAGGGTAGGGTTAGGGTAGGTTTAGGGTTAGTTTTAGGGTTAGGTTTAGGGTTAGGGTAGGGTATGGTTAGGGTTAGGGTTAGGGTTAGGGTTAGGGTTAGGGTTAGGGTTTAGGGACTAGCGACCCTTATGACTAGTGACCCTTATGAGTGGCGACCCTTACGACCCTTATGACTAGCGAGTTTGACCCCTCGATACGACGGGACAATAATTTAAATAAATAGCCCGAAGCTCTATGTACATGTATATACATTATAAGACCATCGTATTTAGCAAAACAGCTACGAACTATGTTTTATTCTCATTCTTATTTAGTTTTTTGGTTATTTTTATCTTTTATCATAAAATAACGAATTTTGTTAGATTTATTTTAATCAAACAACAACAAGTTTCCCCTGTATAAAATCGGCGAATCCAGCGAGCTGTTTACCAACTTTCTGCTTCGAATTAATCGCGTTCTTAGCACACGCACACACCCCAACGCTGCGTTATATGCACAACGCGTACGCCGGCGACTTTGTGTATGGCACGCTAACGCGATAACCATACGCGCGCACTAAAGGTATTATTATTTGAATGAAAAGCCCCGCCCCAAACTATATATATAATTATACCATTGTCTCATCTTAATAGTGCGTATCAGCCAAAAAATCAATCAAATTGCCTGTTGACATTCAAAACCACACCCACTATATAATAATTATATGTGTTTGTATGAGTTCTTTCACAAAAAGATATTATAGTTGAACACAAAACAAACAAAAAACATATAAGGCACATACAAAAAAGTTTGTGGCGGGTCATTTTGTGATAAAAAACACCTCAACCCAGAACAAATTGCTACAAAAGGTTTTTCAACTGATTCTGCTTCCAGGTGATATCAGGAATGGCCACAATAAAGTCCCAAAAAATCTAAGTTCCGGAAAGGGGTTATTTTCAAGATGTCCAGAGAAACAAAATAAATATTCTAGGTCCCCGGTCTAGGTCCTTTGTACCAAAAACACAGGGGGTAAAGTATAATGCGCGAATATTCTTTATAATTTAATACAAACACCAAAGCGGGTCTTTTTAAAATTGTAGTTTATAGTATATATTCCGTTTTGTAGGAGACTTCTTGTGGAAAATGTGCGAGTCGTGGAATATACTGATTCAATGTTACACTCAAATTGTTTCTAAAACGTATTTGGTTCATTGCCTTTTGACATGCCAATATAACCCATTCGTGGCTTATGCACCCGGAGCGCGCAAAATGATATTAATTTGTGTATCCCAAAAACGTAATTAATTTGCGATTTTTCGATATCCCATGGAACAGTTGCTGCCTAATGTCAGCGATAATGATGCTGCGCCTAAAACGATGATATTGCTCTGTCTCGAGCTCTTATCATATTTTACGCTTTCCATGCGGCAGGCGGCTGCAGACGACATTCCAAATGTTGACAAAATGTTTCAAAAATGTCAACATTATTAAATTTCATTACCATATTTGGAATCACCATGATAAATGCATTTTTTTTTTTTTTTTTTTTTATCTTTTATTGTTTATTTCTATCTTAATTTTCACATTTCACATAATTTCATCATGTTTACATTGCATTTTCATTCATAATTTTCACATTTTATGTATAGCACATTTTCATATACAAGTACATTTTCATATGCTTTTCAGCATGTTTACATTTCATATCATGTATAGCACATTTTCATATACTAGTACATTTTCATATGCTTTTCAGCATGTTTACACAATTACATAACACATAACACATTTTCATGTGCTTTTCATGTTAACATTGAATATCATTACCTTTTCTTTTCAGCATTTTTATATTTTTATATGCTTTTCGGCATGTTTACATTCATAATTTTCATTTTATGTACAGCACATTTTCATATACAAGTACATTTTCATATGTTTTTCAGCATGTTTACATTTCATATCATGTATAGCACATTTTCATATGCTTTTCAGCATGTTTACATTTCATATCATGTATAGCATATTTTCATATACTAGTACATTTTCATATGCTTTTCAGCATGTTTACACAATTACATAACACATAACACATTTTCATGTGCTTTTCATGTTAACATTGAATATCATTACATTTTCTTTTCAGCATTTTTATATTTTTATATGCTTTTCGGCATGTTTACACATTTGTATATGCTTTTCAGCATGTTTACATTGCATGTCATGTTTAACACATTTTTATATGCTTTTCAGCATGTTTACACATTTTCATGCTTTTCAGCACTTTTACACATTTTCATTTCAATAACACATTTTCATGTGCTTTTCGTGTTTACATTGGATATCATTAGGTAACGGCATGTTTACATAATTTTCAACATTACATTATATACATTATGTATCCAGTTATTTGTATATAAACTCATATTTGATTTTATTATAAGTTTTACATCATGTTTATAATATTTAATTTTGAACCCCATTCATACAAATATCTTTGGTATGCCGGTATACATAGACAAACAAACAATAAACAATTACATTTTTAACATCGTTTTATAAATCTCTGATTTGCAGCTCAAACAATAATAAGCTGATTAGATGTGGGTGGTTCCCGTAACGGAACTTGCTGATAACTAATTTACCAACACTTATTATTTTATTTATAGAATTGTTTATGTCTTCATCTTCTTTATTATAACCAAATAATACATCTGTAACTGATACTTTAATTAAACTATTGTGTCGTTGCGATACAATATTGTTGACTTCAGTCCATACACTTTTTATTTTCTTACAATAATAAAAGAAATGTTCAATATAATCTATTTCATTACACACGTCACATATAGTATCATGCTCTTTACCTATTTTGTGGAGAAATATCTTCGTTGGGTAAATGTTACTAATTATTTTCCAGTTTAATGTCATGAGTCGTGGTTCCTTAATTTGCTTAATATGTTTGCCCCAAATTTCGCTCCACTCAAAATTGTTATACTCGAATTTTGTTTCCCAAAACAATTCGCAAATTGGTTTTGTATTTATTTTATCTATCATTGCATTTCGATATATTTTTGTTGTACAAAGTTCTAATGAAGTGTTACCATTATTATACTTGAACGTTATACCATCCGATCTAGTACCTGTTCTTTCATTCTTCCACAAAGTAGGTATTGCTTGTTTTACAGCTATGTATTGTATACAAGCATTTGCTGGATGAACAAATCTGTCCTTTATTTCATCAAATGTATACATTTCCCCATCGTCTTTGAATAAGTCTGACACATGATAAATGCATTGAAATGAGTACAAACATGCCTAGTATTGATTCAGTAATCGTTGAGGTAGACCTTGACATTTGAAAAAGTTTTCTGAAAAATCTGTTTTGTATTTGGTTAAACCAACAGCCGCGTGGAAAGTGTTAAGGAATCCAAATGGCAATACGAACTGATAACTGGAATGTTTTTCCTATCAGAGCACCTCATGATATGTAATTATTTTCTGTGTGCACTATGGGTTATGATATGCTTTTATCATGTTTATGAAAGGACTCAACCAAAAATATTAACATTGACATTTCTTTGACAAAAAACATAATCATAGTTGTTGTGATCCAGGGGCGTGTAGCCTAGGGTTTTTGGTGACATGAGATGAAAACGTAAATACTAAATACACTCGTCCAAAGAAGTTCCTTGCCACTTAGTAAAGTCCAAATATTTCAAATTAATATTTAATAGAATATATATAATTGTATATCAAAATAAGCAGAAAGTAATCCTCTAACAGCTTAACATGGAATTTAGACATGATCACTCATGCATGGCAGATCCCATTCACTTGACAATGGCAAGGTCTGTGGAAGAAGATTGCAAAAAATTGGATAATCCCTCCATTCAAATGTTAATGTGAATGATTGAACACAATATGAACCTTACCATTGCTTAATGAATGTGCTCAGCCATGCATGAATGCGTACATCTTAATTTCATACAGACATGATAGAGAATTATTGTCTGCTTATTTTGACATGCAATTGTTTAATTTATATCAAATATTTATGTGAAATATTTGAACTTCAATATTTGAACTTCAATATTTGAACTTCACTGAGTGGCAAGGAACTTCTTTAGACGAGTGTACATGTGTAAGTACAACCTTTGGCGATTCATTCGTTAGACGGCGGTATGCATTGTAATAACTACGAATAACACCTGATTATTCAGTATCAAAGAAGGTAGAAAATGAAGAAGTCAAACATAGCTCTGGTAATCATCAGATTGGTCTCGAGTGAGTAAATTTCATTCAATATTCTGGATTCTTTGAACTTAATGAGTTTAACAGATGAACGGTTGGCGCCAAAAGGCCCTTGTTGCCAATATAGGCCCCAATACACAATAACGGGGGTGGGGGAACTCTCGTTATTATCGTCGGACGTCGGAAAGGTTAGACATTGATAATTTAAAACCCATATGTGTAGGGTTTCATATCTTCTTGGAACAATGTATCGATTTTACAGGCTTTCACCAGATTACAGCAAAGTGAGACTAGCAACACAAATTTTCAACCAAAATGGCATCGACGTTTGAGGATTTCTTGGACTCAGTAGAGCGGCTAGTCTGAATGAGAACCTCCCCTTCCCCGGTCTATTCACTAACACCGTGACGAAATATATGGATGGCTATAGAGCAGAAAGATGGGACCGTTTCGTCGTGCTCTCGATCGACCGCGCAGTGCACCACACTTTTAGTTTTGGATGCATTAATTTTTGATGGGACCATATCGTGATCCGACCATGCATGATGTAACAAGATCACGTTCTTGCTCCGAGGGGACTTATCAATGCTGTGGCATTGGGATGTCAGTTGGAAAATAAAAAGTCTTGGTATAAGGTTTTGTGTAATGTCTCCAGATATATTTTTGATTTATTTTCAATAGATTTAGTTATGTCGTCACCGACTAATATTGTTCGATGTTTTTGATAATGATTTGGATCGAATGTGTCACAATTATGGTTTTCTCTTACCAATTACGGAGCGATTCGAGGAGAAAAGTATACCCTACTACTAAAGTATACGAACGCATTCTGAATTCACGTCACTAAATGGTTTCCCCATAGGTTTACATGTTAAATGGTTGTAACAAAAAGCCCATTTCCCCGCTTATAAAGCGACTGGAATTTTTCAATTTGACATTTTCCTTAAATTTCATGATATCTTTGATCATTTAATCAAACAATTATAATTATATGGTATCCCTGAAAGGTCTGAGAAATTAGCTCCCAGAGTTGGACAACTGGTGTAGCGCCCTCATTTATCAGAAAAGTTGAGAAATGTTACCAGAACATTTACAATCAAAATGCATTCAAGAAACCTACAAAAACCTACAAAACTTTAATCATTTGGGAGCAATAAGTACCATTTCTGATTAATTCTGGAATCATTGGGCCACAGGATGCCCAACTGACAAAAAAAGTTTGATTGACTTCGGCAAGGACTGCAATTAATTACTGATTATTTACTGGTGTGGAATCTTCTGCGTCAAACTTGTATAAAACCTTTATGCAAATAAAAATAAGAACTATACTCTACTTCTCAGTAGATCTATTGTTTTTATTTTCAGGAAATCTTACAGCATATTGTGCTACTGAGCGATTCGGGAAACAGTGGATGTACTGTAGACATGGTAGAGGCCTAAAAAGAAGTAACTGTTCCGTTAGATTGGATTTCATAGTTCTATTTATACTGTTATGGGCAAAGTTTTATCATAGAAAGCAATGTGGCCTATTTAGGGGTATTTTGATACCTACAAATCAGCATTGCATAGATGTTTAATTATAGTTATTTGCGTTACAAAATAAAGAAGATGCAAGTTCTCTATCCGATCTACTGCAAAGCTCAAACTGTGCACTTTCAACTCTCAACTTGAATACAGTAAACACTAGATCAAATACAACAAAGAAGTTGTTTAAACAATGTAATAATGCAAATGGTTTCTTGGTGTGTTCATAACTAGAGTTCAAGTAAATGTTTATAAATATTATATATAGACACATTTATAACGGCATACTTACTTTTCAAGAATTGAGGTCTCATCTTTTTGTCACACATGTCATGCATGTGGTGTATATGACACGCTGCTGACATAGCGATTCGTGTGAGGTATCTTCTTTATTTTGCAACGTAGATAACTTTTGAAAATCTATGCAATGCTGAGCTGTAAGGTATCAAAATACCCCTAAATAGGCGACATTTCTTTCTATGATAAACTTTGCCCATAACAGTACTAAGAATTCATTGCAAAATTCATATTTGAAACAGCCATTCTTCAAAACAATCCGTGTTCGGGATTAGCTGCCATCTTGTCCAGAATAATAACTGTGGTTAAGATTTTCAGAAAGAAGACACGTCTGTTTCGTGATATGTATGCCAATTTGGTAACACGGTTCATGCAATGAATTAAACGTCATGCAACGATCCAATTGAATGTAGAATAGGCCGGGTTCGATTCCCCTTTGTACTCCCATACATGGGTAACCTCTATTCTGGGCTGTATATGCGAGATGTGAGATTCATCTTAGCCACGTACCTGTAAAGTAAGCACACAATGTGTCCTTTTTAATTCATAATTTTTAAGATTGATCTTAAAATAACATTATACAATTTTAAAAATGTTACTTTAAAAGCTTTTTCTTTGCGGGAAGCAAAGATGAAACTACAGTTGCTAAAGTTGAGTGATCATAAAGACGTAACGGTCAAATTTTAGGCTCAGAGGCAAAAACATTACTCTAGTCTCCAATGTGATGAGTGTGCTAGAGTGATTTTTGCATCCTGTATTAGAGGTTTATGCATGTAACGGATTAGCTGCTATCTTGTCGGAAATAATAAGATTTTCAGAAAGAAGACACACACCCGTTTCATGATATGTAGGCCAATTTGATGAATTGGACGTTATGCACCATTCCAATTGAATGTATTTAAGTAGAATCTTGGATTAAGTAGAATGATTCCAAGGTAGAATAGACTGGGTGCGATTGCCCTTTGTAGTCCGTTGAGCATGACTACGTGGATAACCTCTATTATTTTGATGTATCAATAGCATGGGGTAGTGTTTGGGTTAGGGTTAGAATGTTGGTAAAGGGCATGATATCATGGAAATTATTATATGACCCAATGTAAACTGAGCTGTAACAGAAACTGTTCGCTGTGTAAGGACACAAATTGAAATAATATATAAACTGCTCAAAACAAGTTTGGAATATTTTTTCAATCACAATTTGTTCAAATATCTCGGGATATGTTCATTTAGTGTAATATATGATTTAAAAGCTGATGTGTTAATCTTTACAATGATACAAAATTTGAAGCAAGCCCTTGCTCCAGTGCTCAGCTACTAGCTTGTGAACATGGGGAGGTCACAATTTGCCAAAATCAACACTATTTCGTGCTCAAAAGAACATCTTTGTCGTCTGTTCAATGAAGTGTTATGACCACTAAAATAATGTAGTGTGATGATCTATTGATTTTTAAGCACAAAATAGTGTTGATTTTGGCCCTTTCAGATTGCGACTGCCCCATGTTCTCAAGCATGTGGCTGAGCACTGGAACGAGGGATTGCTTCAAATTGCATGTGGCTGAGCACTGGTACAAGGGAATTCTTTAAATTGGATATCATTGTAAAGATGAACACATCAGCTTTTAAATGATATATTACACTAAATGATCATACTCCGAGATATTTGAACAAATTGTGATTGAAAAAATATTCCAAACTATTTTTGAGCAGTATATAAAAATTAAGAATCTATACTCAATCACAAGGCAGCAGAGGCAACAGATTGCTGAACAAAATGTCACAGCAACGACAACAAAGAACACAAAATGACACAATATTTATAGAAACATTCCACAACTACCATGAGAGACTGGTCATGACCGATGACAGAATGCTGATTATCCTCAAAGGCCTAGTCCAAAATACATTATGTCTCAGGGATGCATATCGCGGCTCGAGGATGACACAAGAGGTTATGAATC
Source organism: Ophiura sarsii (assembly GCA_035610835.1). Lineage (NCBI taxonomy): Eukaryota > Metazoa > Echinodermata > Ophiuroidea > Amphilepidida > Ophiuridae > Ophiura > Ophiura sarsii. The sequence goes on from CM069456.1 coordinate 26,412,295, forward strand.
CGTGTTTTGGATTAGCTGCCATCTTGTCGGGAATTTAAACTGCGTTTAAGATTTTCAGAAATAAGACACACCTGTTTCATGATATGTAGGCCAATTTGGTAGCACGGTTCACGCAA